>JAUIMM010000132.1:3140000-3556257 GCA_031769625.1 Taudactylus pleione | reverse complement strand
CCTATGCCCACACAGCAACAGCACAGCACAGCGATTACAGCCCCCGCCTTCCTCTTCACTCTCCACAGCCAGAATGAAAATGGCGGCGATCTTGTAACCTTTTATACAATCCAAACCTGTGAGAATCCGATAGCGGGATGATGACGTTTTGCCTTGTTTTGAGATCTGAGTCAGGCGGGGAAAACCCGAGCCGATTCGGATCTCAGCTCAGATTGCTAAGTTCGGGTGGTTTCGGATCTCTGAGATCCGAACCTGCTCATCTCTAATAGCAACCAATCAGAATCTACTTAACATTTTACTAGCACCTTCTAGAAGATAATAGCTAGAATCTGACAGGTTGCTATGGGCAACACCTCTTCTAAAATTCACTTCTAAAAACTCTCACTTTAGTAAATTTACCCCTAAGGCTGCAGTGGGCGCAGAGTCACCAACGCTTACAAGATTGGAAATAACGCTGCCAGGTCTCGAGGATCAGCTGTGACCTGCAGAGGGTAGTGACAGAATTTGGCACAAACAACAGTCATCCATGGATCCAACCTGCCTTGTGTCAACAGTCCAGGCTGCTGGTAATGTAATAGTATGGAAAAAGTTATCTTTTCACACATTAGGCCCCAAATCAGCGCTGTTTAAATGCCATGGCCTGCCTGAGTATTGTTGCTGATCATGTGCATTTCCCTTTATGGCCACCGGTTACCCAAATCTTAATCCAATAGATGTGGGATGTAATGGAACAGGATGAATGTGTGATGCTATCATGCCCGGGATCCATGGGCGAATCTAAAATGGGTGCTTGGCTGTCTACCTGGGACATGTGGCAGCGAGAGGAGGGGCCTCACTGAGACTGCACAAGCTCCCTTTGTCCTTTTGAACTGCCCCTGCCGGGATCTCTAATGCCCCTTTCAGCCACACCAAGAATCCCGGGAATTTGGCCTGTCTCAGCCAAATTCCCCGGGTTGCCACGTATGTCTGAAAGGTACCTACCCGGGAACACGTTCCCGGGTAGCCGACCCTTCAATCGACCAAGGTTTACCCTGCTTCTGTCTGAATGGTGCTACCAGGGATTTACTACTCCCGGGCAGCACCAAGCAGCATTTACATGGAGTTGACAGCGCAGAGCGTCCTATAGGACGCTCAGCGCTGCTGCTCCCACCCCCAGCGCCGGCCGGCTGTGTACAGAGAACCCTAGCCGGACGGTGGGGACACCCACCGGCGGGTCTCTGCCACAGTGGGCTGCCCGCACTCCCGCTGGACCACCAGGGAAATAAAAGAAATGAAAAAAATAATAATAATTAAAAAAAAAAATCTGCATTATGATTGGCCGGCTTCCTGCAGCCGAATGATGACATCATCATCATCAGCAGCAGCCGGAGAGGGGATAGGCTAGGAGGAGCAGACGGCAGAGAAGAGGCAGGTAAGCAGAAAAACCCTGCTCTTGTCTGAATGGTGCTACCCGGGAATTTCCCGGGTAGACACTGTAGTGTGAAAGGGGGGTCTCGACCAAATACCCGGGAATTTGCATGAGAAATTCCCGGGTCTGAGCAGGAAATTTCCCAGGTTGTATGTCTGAAAGGGGTATAAGGGATGTTTTCAGCACCACTTTGAATACATGTCATGATACAAAGAATTCAACTGTACTGGTGCACAAGGGTGTCCTGCACAGGTACGAGTAAGGTGTATCTAATGACGTGGCCACGTCTTGCTCCCAGTTCTAAGCTTCTGTTCTGTACTCGATTCTTCTAATATCTCAAAATGAAATTGTACATTGCAGCTTCACTGTGCAGCTGAGCAAAGCCGGACCCTCAGAGGCTTCACTTTGGGTGAGCTGTAATGCCAGTCCTTTAATGCTCAGTGTTAATGAGCGGAGTTTTCTAATGCATCCCCTGATTAATCCAGCACGGAATCAGTGAGCCGGTTGTGCCGGAGCTGCAAGGCGCTCTGTTGCGCCGTGGCAGATAAAAATGAATACTCCACACCCACTGTGCTGGAGAATGGGAGGAGATCTTCCCACGCATGGACGATCTCAGGAAGGCTGAATGCTTTTGGCATCAAAGCCCGGGATTAGATCCATGAATGCTCCAAAGCTATATGAGCCCTTTGCAAAGTGTTCTCCAAAGATGGTGATTAACCCATTTGCTCCAGGCAAAAACCCACAGTAATCAGTTCTGCTGTATGCTCTGGTAAAACACCCCGTGGGGGAAGCGGGACGAGGACTAGGGGTCTCCTGTCTTCAGTTATCAAAATGAATATTAAAAGGTAATTGTCTGTCGAATCAATTGTTTTAACCACTTCATGACTGGACCAGTTTTCGCATTCTGGCGATGTACCTGTTTCATGGGGATGTAGTTTGGAAGCTGACGGGCTAAATGCCGACCGCCGGCTTCCAGACTCTCTAATCCCGCATGGTACTAATGACAGGCATCAAAAACTCAACGCCTGTCATTAACCATACGCCGGAAGACCGATGCCCGGCATACCGAACAAAGGTAAACCGGGCACGGATAGCCGCGGAGGGGGGAGGGTTAGATTTAGGGCTCCCGGGGGGGACTTAGGGTTGGGAACCCCTCCAGTAGGATTAGGTTTAGGCTAGGAGAAGGGGGGTTAGGGTTAGGCACCTCCCCGGGGGACTTAGATTTAGGCTGCCGCGAAAGGGGGGGCTAGGTTTAGGCACTTAGAGGTGGGATTTGGGTTAGGCACTTGGGGGGGGGAGGTTAAGATTAGGCACCCCTAAGGGGGGGTTAGGGTTAGGGGGGATTAGGTTAGCGATACTTACCTTAGGGATGATCGGGATCTTCACCTTTGTAGGGCAGCAGCTGTCGGCAGTTGAACTGAAAATGGGGACCATATCGCTCTCCCCATCTATATATGGCGTAGGTGATACAGTGACAAACAGCGGTAATCTTAGTTTACTGCTGTTTCTTGAATACTGAAAGGAGGACATAACCCCTTTAGCGAGTGCCAAAGGGTTTATGTCTCATTGTTAAATGGGGCCCTTAATCTCCATAAGTCATATGCCCTTATGAGCATTATATAAAGAACAAAAATAGTCTTCCTCTAATTACTGTTACACAATTAGTGCTACTTTAGTATTTATATCAAAATGTTATATACGGGGGGGCGTGGCATGGAGTAGCTAGAAGAAGAGTGCATGTCACTGGCTCTCCTGCCTATATCCTGTTAAAAATCCTGCTATATGAGGCTTATTTATTTTCAAGCTGACAGCTGTGGTGGGCTATCTTCTCCTGCATTCAGGGGGCTCGGAGGTGGAATCCTGCTGAGTGCCTGTGGTGAAATATCCCCGTTGTTCCCGGAGGTCGGGCTCTCTGCTTGCAGCCTGTACTGTCCCCTGATTCCAGCTCCGGCGGCTGCATCGTGTATCGTACTTACCTGAGATCTCCGTCCTGCTCCAAGGCCGTATATATTGAGATCCTGTTGTAGATCCCGGACGTCCATCTCACCTTCGGATCTCATACGTCTGTTGTGGCGTTTGGGGAGCGCTGGTTGCTGATCGCTGCCATCTTGTTGCCGTGCTTCTCCTTGGCTTGTGCGCAGCTTCTTCTGCCGCTCTATGCTCCTGATCCAGCGTGTTGGATTCTCTCTGCCTAATTGTCATCGTTGATGCTGAGGCTGTTCTGCTCCATTGTTTCCTGATCCTGTGGTCATCCTGCCTGGTACTTTCCTATATAGCTGCTGCCCGCTGCCTCCTGTTCATATGTGGTGTGCCCTGGTGGTGTGCTAGCCACCGCCATTTTGCAGCTGGTTACCTTCTGACCTGGTATTTCATTTTCCCTGCTGTACTGGACTCCCAGCATTTTGAAGGTTGGTAGCCTTTATTCCACGCTCCTGTCACCCGGTTATTATTCCCGCTGGTATTTAGTAAAGATGGCTACCTCTCTGTCGCAACTTCTCCGGGCTATTAATGCCTCTACTCAAAGACTTCTTGATAAATTGGATGTCGTGATGGATGGATTTTCTTTCTCTGTAGCGGCTGTCTGCGCGCTTTCTATGAAGGAATATTCTCTGACTCTATTCTGTTCTATGGCGGTACTTACTTCTGGACTGAATACCCTTTTAGCTCCTGAGTACCAAGATTCTGTTCTGATGTACAGGAAGATCAGTCCGGTTGAATTGAAGCTACTGAAGTCAGTCAAGAATTTGTCGCTCTATTCTATACGTCCCTGGTTGGTCGGGAGTCCTCGGGATTTCTTGTTAATGTCCTATGAACATTTTTATTATTTTTTCTTTTTTTGGGGAGCTGGGAATGGGTCTGTTTATATATTTTTGCAGGGAGCTGAGGAATGGCCGGACTAATATATTTATTATTTTTTTGAATTTATTTCTCTGCATTAGTATTTGGTTATTTTCTCTGAGATAGTGTATGTTTTTACATGTCAGCTTGATACTAATATATTTTATTTGAAACTGTTTATATGGTGGGAGAGCTGGTTTAACCTAGCTTAGGGTCATTAGTATATTGCTTCTGTTAGTTATTTTATCCTTCAACGGGGGGGGGGGGGGAGGCGCGGGGTGTTCTGGTAATTTAGTGTGTAGTTAGTGGTGGGGTGGTATCCAAAATGCTTGGGACGAGGGTTAATTTGGATAATTCCGTATTTTGGAATATATGCAAATCATAATGAAATATCGTGGGTATGGGACCCAAATCTACACACAGAATGTATTTATGTGTTATATACACCTTATACACACAGCCTGAAGGTAATTTTATACAATATTTGTAATAATTTGCGCCTTAGACAAAGTTTGTCTACATTGTACCATCAAAAATCAAAGGTTTCATTATCTCAGTCATGCCAAAATAATTCCGTATTTCGGAATATTCCGTATTTTGGAATATTTGGATATGGGAGACTCAACCTGTACGCCTGGGTTGGGGTTAGGTTATACACGGTGGGGGGTTATGGGGTGGTTTGTTTTGGGTTAGGGGAGAGGGTTTGGTTTATATTTTAATTATTATATTGCTTTTATGGCGGATATAGTTTTATTTATATATTTTAGTTTTTATATCCTGTTTTGTAATAATTTTCAGAAGGGTATATAATGTGCAGATATGAGGCTAGTTCTCCATCAGTTTTGTTGTGCGGACCCAGATGGCGCCTTTGGGTGCGCACTAGGATATCCGTAGTATTTTGAATTGGTTGCATGTTTTCATATATACATATATGTTTTATTTCTCTATTTCTAGTTGTTGATCTTATAGTCAATGTAATATGTATATCGGCTTCAGGTAATTTCTATGTCTGCCATGAACACTACGTTGTATATTTTTATTTATGTTTGGGTGTTGTTTTCAAAATTTCAATAAAAATAACTAAAATTAAAAAAGAAAAATGTTATATACGCGTTCTATAAGCCTTAGGTAGCATTTGCCTTTGAAACTCATTGCTGGGGATACAGGGCCTGATTCAGAGCCGGACGCTATTTGCGCTCGCTCGTTCATAAAAAGGGGCCAGCTATTTAAATTGAGCGCTCGCTCTTTGCGGTCTGTTGACGCCTCTATCTCAGAGCGAGCGGACGAAACATGCGCTCGCTATTTTGTAAAGACGACCCCTGGCCGCTCGCATCCTACGTCATCTCCGCTATTTATTTGATTAATCGAGTACATCGAAAGGCGTCTGAACTGCTTGCAGTGCTTGTGGTAGGATTTTCCTACCGCAATCATGCGAACAGTTCAGGCTAAGAAACAGCTAAGTGACGTGGCCGATGACACTGCTTTGTTAATTATGCACACCCTTAAAACGCCCGTTTTGACCGTTTGGCACGCCTGCGTTCGGATCTCCACTCCCCGTTTTCAAGCACCTTCCCCTGTTACCACCCACAAACGCCTCATTCTGTCACTCAAATTAGCAGGCAGTCGCTATTTTGCGAGCGCTCGATTTCCGACCACAATGACTGGTTGGCGCATGCGCATTACGACCCTTACGCATGCGCAGTTGTGCGAACATCGCTAGGAGCGAACGAGCGGCCGCTTACGAGCGGCTCTGAATCAGGCCCACAGTCCGTGCATAGCTGCGTTCTGCCTCCTATACTATATTACATATACAGATGTGTCTTCATACATCTAGCCTCGACACGCCACGTGGCAAGAGATGCCTGGCGCGAGTGATCCACCCGGTCCCATGTGACTCTGCTAACGCCAGGCATCTTATTTGACGAAAATGCATCTTAGTCGCAATACGATGTGACTAGGACACACCAGGAGTTTGTACTAATTTGATTTGCAACATTGAGAGCCTGATTCAACAAGGATCACTACTGCAATAGGATGCTAATTCTTCGCGATCGGTATGCCACCGCAACACTACCTAAGGACGCCCACTTTACCTTACACACATCCGTAATGTTTAGCAAGACTGCAAAAACATCGGTACAAGCGACTACCATCGCAGCCTCACGCACACTTGCACAAGGTCAGACCTTACTCAGAAATTGCTAACTTCCATGCACGCTATGAGGCCTCAGGCTGTGTACGGCATTGCAGTGGTTAATTTATGCACGCCCATGCAACAGCGTTCAAACGCACTGGGACGCCTGCGTTTCGCCGACCACCCTCCCGTCACCACCCACAAACGGCACTTCCTGTCAATCACTCTGCGATGGGTCTGCGTAGTCACTGCGATCGCAGTCCCGATTGCAGTGGCTAGCTCGCGCACGGTCACTCCAATGCATACGCATGCGCAGAATGCAACAATCGGATGATGGCATGCGCATTAGCAACTGCGATCCAAGCTGAATTAGGCCCTGTGTGCGATCGAGTCCGTATATGAAGCACTATGGCACCTGGCGTGGAAAGAGTCATGGCGGCTGCATCGTAGCACTTCTTATACAGAATCAGATCGTCACACACATGAATCAACTGAATCAGCACAGCCTCCTGGTGCATTCTAGTGCACCAGGAGACGCACTTTCGGAAAAAAACCCCGCAAAATAGATGCCCGGTGCTAGCAGAGTTGTGCGGGACCTGGCGCACTGAGAGGGACTTGGCACGCAGCAGCAATGATGTATGAGCCTCTGTACTGTGTGAGTGCAATTTTATAACTTATAATCATACTTGCCGAATTTTAGCTCCCTCCTTCAGGGAGGGAGCTGTCGGGCTTCCACGGAGGGGGAACGTGTCGCGACAAAAGGGGGTGTGACAGCGCGATTGTGTCATCGTGGCCCCGCCCACTCTTCACAATGCCGAAATTAACGGAAGCAGGGGGTGGGCCATCATGAAGTGATTCAGCGCGAATCACGTCACCTGCCCCCCTTGCGAACATTTATCAGTGAAGAAAGAGATGTGCGTTATTTGGATCTCTGCCCTAGAAAGAGTTAAAGGACATATAGATGCAATATGAAGGCTAGTCAGGGAAGTACTGTAGAATGTACTGTCTCCGCTATTACCATGAGAGGCACTCAGCACATTAATAGGAAAATACATTTTCTCCTCCTTCCTCCACAAGCATTGCATCTAAGAGTGGTCCCTGTGCGGCCAGGCTGCATCCTGCAGGTAAATCGGATTATTGTTTTCTTCTCATCTTGGAGTGTTCCCACAAATGATGTGCAGAGGCCAGGCAGATGTTGTTGCTCTACTAACTTTAATCTGACCCACTGGGAGGGATGTAAGTGCAACAAAAGCGTTTTTAAATTTCCTGACATAATTGCGTATCGCCACATAGGGACCGGTAAGAGGATGCAACTGTCGGCTGATTCTCTTAAAACTCAAGTGTCCATTACTGATGTATTATTATCTTCCGAATGAAGTCCTCCCAGTACGAGCAACTACTTCAAAGTTCATCTCTACAACACTTCAATCCAAGTTTTTTAAAATACGTCTTGCTCCATATGTACATACCGCACACTTCCTAACTGTCCCAGTTTAGGCAGGACAGTCCCGATTTGAGGGCTGTGTTCTTCCATCTTGAACGGAACAGTTTTGTCCTGATTCGGCAGGATCGTGGGGGGGTGAATATGTCCCCCTTCATCCACCAGGAAGCATTATTATATAAGGATGGCCCATCATGGCCATTGACTATCGAAGGTGAGCAACCATGAATAGTTTGCTCCCGATTGTTGATGGTTTTACCATCTATCTGGGGTTGGGTCCAATGCCAAAATCCCATTCCTAGATCCAGACCTGAACCATCGATGGTTTCCTTCATATTATTATTCAGCCGTGGCCACACCCCTTTTCACACATGTCCCACTTTGGCTGTAACAAAAATTGGGAGCTATGATATCGATAGAACATGGGGGATAACAAGTGGAGGCGTTTCCCATAGCATCCAATCAGATTCCAGCTATATTTCTATAGAATGTATTTGATAAGCTACAATCTGATTGGTTGCTATGAGCAATGTCTCCATGTGGCATATTTAGAAGGTTTGATAAGTCTCCCCCTTTAGTTTTCTTTTTTACAGCAAACAGTGGCTAATTGTTTACTGGACAACTTGTGCTGCCTTTGGGCCTGATTCAGAGCCGCTCGTAAGCGGCCGCTCGTTCGCTCCGAGCGATGTTTGCCCAACTGCGCATGCGTACGGATCGTTATACGCATGCGCGAACCAGTCAGTGCGGTCGAGATTCATGTGCTCGCAAAATAGCGAATGCCTGATAATTTGAGTGACAGAATGAGGCGTATGTGGGTGGTAACGGGGGAAGGTGCTTGAAAACGGGGAGTTGAGATCCGAACGCAGGCGTGCTTAAAGGTCAAAACGGGCGTTTTATGGGTGTGCATAATTAAAACAGCAGCGTCATTGACCACGTCACTGGGTTGTTTTATAGTCAGAACTGCTCGCAAAATTGCGGTAGGAAAAACCAACCCCAAGAATAGCGAGTAGCGCATACCCTGGTCGATGTACTCGATTAATCTAATAAATAGCGGACATGACGCAGGATGCGAGCGGCCAGGGGGCGTATTTTTTAAAAAAACGACCGCAAGTTTAGTTCGCTCGTTCAGACCTAGAGGCGTGAACAGACCGCAAAGAGCGAGCGGTTGATTTGACTAGCCACCCCTATTTTCTGGACGAGCGCTAATTGCGTCCGGCTCTGAATCAGGCCCATTGTGTGGGATCTTAGTTAGATTGACTGTGAATTCTAGGGATATTCAAGTTAGTTAAGAGGAAAATAACAGCTGCAATAAATTCTACTCCATCTAAAAAAAAAAATAGCACAACTTGAACAAATTACTCACTGTGTCACCTGATATAGATGCTAATAATGTTTATGAAGGGAGTATAAATACTTTTTTTTTCAGTATCTCCCATACTCATGTCCCTCTATATAAACACCCCTTTACTCCATTTGTCTGGACAAAGGGGCAAAATTACAAGGAAACAAAAACAAATACATTTATTAGAGACCCCTGAACAATGTTGCACAAGACACGTGCCTCGTTTGCCGTTCTATATAATAATCCTCTAAGGTCTGTCCCGTCTCCTACATGCACATGGTGCCACTCCCACGGCTAGAGTGGTGGGTCAGAACTAGGGGTGAGCGGGTTCGGATTTCTGAAATCCGAACCCCCCCGAGCCCCCCCGATCCGAGTCAGGCTCGACTTTTCCCGCCTGACTCGGATTCTGAAATCGAGGCAAAACGTCATCTTCCCGCCTTCCGAGTCTCGCGGGTTTTGGATCCTATATAAGGTACACACGTCGGCGCCATTTTCTCACTCGGCTGTGGACAGTGAAGAGGGAGGGTGGGAGTTAGGGCTGTGTAGTGTAGTGTAGTGTAGTGCTGCTGTTGTCCACTACTTCAAAGTCCATAGGGGCTGGCTGTGTTGTGCTGTGCTGCTGTTGTTAATAGGGGCTGTGTCCACTACTTCAAAGTCCATAGGGGCTGGCTGGACTGTGTTGTGCAGTCAGTTCTCCATAGGGGCTGTGTCCACTCCAAAGTCCTGTGCAGTGTCCCAGTCCTAAAGGAGTGCTGTAGTGTTGTCCAGGGGGTGCTCTGTCCATCAGGGGTGCTCCCCCCAAGTGCTAAAAATATAATATATTTTCTGTGTTTGTGAATTGTGTGCGCAGTAGCCGCACGTGCATCAACAAAGTAGTGCCAAGCGTGCGCCTGTGTCATAAGTAAAGGGCCGGCTGGCTTGACCGTTAAGGGTGCTGTAACCCCCGAAAGTACACTCCAGTCCAAACCAAAAAAAAAATTATTTTCTGTGTTTGTGAATTGTGTGCGCAGTAGCCGCACGTGCATCAACAAAGTAGTGCCAAGCGTGCGCCTGTGTCATAAGTAAAGGGCCGGCTGGCTTGACCGTTAAAGGGTGCTGTAACCCCCAAAGTACACTCCAGTCCAAACCAAAAAAAAAATTATTTTCTGTGTTTGTGAATTGTGTGCGCAGTAGCCGCACGTGCATCAACAAAGTAGTGCCAAGCGTGCGCCTGTGTCATAAGTAAAGGGCCGGCTGGCTTGACCGTTAAAGGGTGCTGTAACCCCCGAAAGTACACTCCAGTCCAAACCAAAAAAAAATTATTTTCTGTGTTTGTGAATTGTGTGCGCAGTAGCCGCACGTGCATCAACAAAGTAGTGCCAAGCGTGCGCCTGTGTCATAAGTAAAGGGCCGGCTGGCTTGACCGTTAAGGGTGCTGTAACCCCCGAAAGTACACTCCAGTCCAAACCAAAAAAAAAATTATTTTCTGTGTTTGTGAATTGTGTGCGCAGTAGCCGCACGTGCATCAACAAAGTAGTGCCAAGCGTGCGCCTGTGTCATAAGTAAAGGGCCGGCTGGCTTGACCGTTAAAGGGTGCTGTAACCCCCGAAAGTACACTCCAGTCCAAACCAAAAAAAAATTATTTTTTGTGTTTGTGAATTGTGTGCGCAGTAGCCGCACGTGCATCAACAAAGTAGTGCCAAGCGTGCGCCTGTGTCATAAGTAAAGGGCCGGCTGGCTTGACCGTTAAAGGGTGCTGTAACCCACAAAGTACACTCCAGTCCAAACCCAAAAAAAAATTATTTTCTGTGTTTAGCCGCACGTATATATCAAATCGATATAACATAAATGGAGGACCAAACTTTCTCCGATAAAAATAAAATAGAGAAAGATCAAGAACCACTTCCTCCTAGTGCTGAAGCTGCTGCCACTAGTCATGACATAGACGATAACATGCCATCAACGTCGTCTGCCAAGGCCGATGCCCAATGTCATAGTAGAGGGCACATACAATCCCAAATGGCAAAGTTCAGGAAAATGACCTTGAAAAAGACATTTAAATCAGCTGAAGAGAAACGTAAACTTGCCAATATGCCATTTACGACACGGAGTGGCAAGGAACGGCTAAGGTCGATCCCTAGTATGTTCATGACTAGTGGTTCAGCTTCACATGACGATGGAAGCCCTCCTCCCACTAAAAAAATCAAAAGAGTTAAGCTGGCAAAAGCACAGCGAAGAACTGTGCTTTCTAAGAAGATATCACAAATCCCCAAGGAGAGTCCAAGTGTGGTGGTGGTTGCGATGCCTGACCTTCCCAGCACTGGACGGGAAGAGGTGGCTCTTTCCACCATTTGCACGCCCCCTGCAAGTGCTGAAAGGAGCACCCACAGTCCACTTGCTGATATGCAAATTGAAGATGTCACTGTTGAAGTACAACAGGATGAGGATACTGGTGTAGCTGGCGCTGAGGAGGAAGTTGGCGAGGAGGATTCTGATGGTGATGTGGTTTGTTTAAATCAGGCTCCGGGGGAGACAGTTGTTGTCCGTGGGATGAAAAAGCCCTTCACGGTCATGCCTGGGCAGAAGACCAAACATTCCACCTCTTTGGTCTGGCAATATTTCTATCCAAATCCGGACAACAACTGTCTTGCCATATGTACCATATGTAAAGGTGAAATAAGTAGGGGTAGGGACGTCAACCACCTAGGAACATCCTCCCTTATACGGCACCTGCAGCGCGTTCATAAAAAGTTACTGTCAAGTTCAGAAACTTTGGCTAAGACCGTAAGCAGTCCAGGGACACCTAAATCCCGTTGTCCTGTTGTATCCAAGCGCCTGCAAACCACACCGTCAACTCCCTCCTCGTCAATTTCCTCCTTAGTTAGGATCGGAAGTAGTCCTGCAGGCCATGTCACTGGCATGACTGACTCTCCTATCCGGGATTCCTCCGGAGGATCCTGCATTGCTACGCCTACTGCTGCCGCTGCTGCTGTTGCTGCTGCTGGGAGTCGTTCATCATCCCAGAGAGGAAGTAGGAACACCACTACTTTTACTAAACAATTGACCCTCCAACAGTCCTTAGCGAGGAGGATGAAGTACGACAGCAGTCATCCTGAAGCAAAACGTATAACTGAGGCCTTGACTGCTATGTTGGTGTTAGACGTGCGTCCGGTATCCGCCATTAGTGCAGTGGGATTTAGACAATTGATGGAGGTAGTGTGTCCCCGGTTCCAAATCCCGTCTAGATTCCACTTCACTAGGCAGGCGATACCGAGACTGTACAGAAACGTCAGAAAAAGCGTCCTCAGTGTCCTGAAAAATGCCGTTGTACACAATGTCCACTTAACCACGGACATGTGGACAAGTGGAACAGGGCAGACTAAGGACTATATGACTGTGACAGCCCACTGGGTAGATGTATCACCTTACGCAGCAACAGCAGCAGCGTCACCAGTAGCAGCATCTCAGAAATGCCAGCTCGTTACAAGGCAGGCTACGCTGTGTATCACCGGTTTCAGTAAGAGGCACACCGCCGACAACCTCTTAGAGAAACTGAGGGAAATCATCGCCCAGTGGCTTACCCCACTTAGACTCTCCTGGGGATTTGTGATATCTGACAACGCCACCAATATTGTGCGGGCATTACATCTGGGCAAATTCCAGCACGTCCCATGTTTTGCTCACACAATAAACTTGGTGGTGCAGAATTTTCTGAAAAGCGACAGGGGCGTGCAGGAGACGCTTTGGGTGGCCCGAAAAATTTCTGGCCACTTTCGCCATTCAGCGACTGCGTGCCGAAGACTGGAGCGCCAGCAAACACTCTTGAACCTGCCCCGCCATCACCTGAAGCAAGAGGTTGTGACGCGGTGGAACTCAACCCTCTATATGCTTCAGAGGATGGAGGAGCAGCAAAAGGCCATACAAGCCTATACATCCACCTATGACATAGGCAAAGGAGGGGGTATGCACCTGACTCAAGCGCAGTGGAGAATGATTTCCGTGTTGTGCAAGGTTCTCCAGCCCTTCGAACTTGCCACACGTGAAGTCAGTTCAGACACTGCCAGCTTGAGTCAGGTCATTCCCCTCATCAGGCTTTTGCAGAAGCAGCTGGAGAAAGTGAAGGAGGAGCTAAGACGGAGCGATTCCGCTCGGCATGTGGGACTTGTGGATGAAGCCCTTCATTCGCTTTGCCAGGATTCCAGGGTGGTCAATCTGTTGAAATCAGACCACTACGTTTTGGCCACCGTGCTCGATCCTAGGTTTAAAGCCTATGTGGTGTCTCTCTTTCCGGCCGACACAAGCCTGCAGAGGTGCAAAGACCTGCTGGTGAACACACTGTCAGCTGAAGCGGAACGTGACACGTCAACGGCTCCTTCTTCATTTTCTCCTGCAACTGGGGCTGCCAGGAAAAAACTTAGGTATCCTAAGCAACCCGCTGGCGGTGATGCAGGGCAGGCAGGACCAAGTTTGGACATCTGGTCCGGACTGAAGGACCTGGCAACAATTTCTGACATGTCTACTGTCACTGCATATGATACTGTCACCATTGACAGAATGGTGGAGGATTACATCGGTGACAGCATCCAAGTAGGCATGGCAGACAGTCCATACCTGTACTGGCAGGAAAAAGAGGCAATTTGGAGGCCCCTGTACAAACTGGCTCTATTTTACCTGAGTTGCCCCCCCTCCAGTGTGTACTCCGAAAGAGTGTTTAGTGCAGCCGGGAAGCTTGTCAGCGAAAGGCGTAGGAGGTTGCTTCCACAGAATGTGGAGAAGATGATGTTCATCAAAATGAATTATCAGCTCTTCCAGGGAGACCAGCCTCCAGAAGGTACAGAGGGACCTGTGGTGGTGGATTCAAGTGGGGACGAGTTAATACTTTGTGAGGATGAGGATGTACACACTGAAGAGGGTGAGGAATCGGTGGATGAGGAGGATGAGGATGACATCTTGCCTCCATAGAGCCAGTTTGTGCAGGGACACATTAATTGCCAGCTTGTTTTGTGGGGGCCCAAACGAACCAATCATTTCAGCCACAGTTGTGTGGCAGACCCTGGCGCTGAAATGATTGGTTTGTTAAAGTGTGCATGTCCTGTTTATACAACATAAGGGTGGGTGGGAGGGCCCAAGGACAATTCCATCTTGCACCTCTTTTTTTTCTTTGCATTATGTACAGTTTGGGGCCTAGTTTTTCAAACTGCCATCCTGTCTGCCACTGCAGTTTCACGCCTAGATGGGTCACGTGTTTGTGCCGCCCACTCGTGTCGCTTAGCATAGTCATCCAGCTACCTCGGTGCAACGTTTTGGACATAAAAACACTATTGTGAGGTGTGAGGTGTTCAGAATAGACTGGAAATGAGTGGAAATTAAGGTTATTGAGGTTAATAATAGCATAGGAGCAGAAAAACCTACAAATTCTGTGATTTTAGCTGTTTTTATGCTTTTTTTAAAAAAAATACAGATCCAAAACACAAAACCCAGAACCCAAAACACGGAAGGGTGGTTTTGGCAAAACCAATCCAGATCCAAAACACGAAGAAAGATCCAGATCCAAAACCAAAACACGAAAAGTGGCCGGTGCACACCCTAGAACCTACCTGGAGCGGAGGAGGACTCGCCGGGATCGGGTAAGTATGCAATCACAGGAGGGGGGAGGGGCAGTAGCGCATGCAGGGGGGGTTTCTGAGTACCCAGAAAACCCCCTGACAGTCTCGAGATCGAGAGCAGGCACCATGTCCTTAAGCCCCGCCCCTTGTGGCAAAATGCAGCGATTTGCGGGCTTACAGGGAGGAGGCGGAGCCAATGTGACAAGATTCTATTAGAATTGTGTCATTTAGCGCCATCCACTCCCGATTGAGCCACTAAGGGTGGGCGGTCCTGATCCCACAGCTGCTGCAAAGTAAGTTGTGTGTAATGTATGTGTGACATATGTTTGTGTATGTGTACAGTATATGTATGTGTGTGTAAGGTATGTGTGACATGTATGTGTGTGTAAGGTATGTGTGACATGTATGTGTGTGCATATATGTATATATGTGTGTGTATATCTATATGTATATGCATGTATATAATGTGTGTGGACACCCTCTCTGCGTTTGCCCCTGGGGTGGACGGAGCAAGGGCAGAGCAGTTCAGAGCAGTGGACAGAGGTCCTGTTTCAGAGACGGACGCAATGGTGATATGGTCGCAGAACGAGCGATTGTTTGCTTTTGCACATTTGCGAATGCCCTCACACAGCTATTGCATTGTGATTACTCTCGTACACAGGAACCACTCGCAAAGTGAGTGACAGGTAGTCAGCGTTTGGAGATGGAAATGGGGGTGTGGTTATAAAAATGCAGGCGTGTCTGACCGTTTAAACGCTGTTTCATGAGCATGCATAAATTAGCCATGGCGATCTCCTTCACAGCATGAGAGCTCTCTGCATGTCAGGTGAGCGGCAGTGTTTGCATCTGGTTAGATTTGACTTGCATACTGCGTGCCTGCCTGTTGTGCGTTGATAGTACCGATGTTTACGCTGTTGCACGTCGTCAGATGGATATGAGAAGGCAGCAGTGGGCGACCCTGTGCTCGGCTGTGCTTTTGAAGGCAATTAGCATATTTTAGCACTTGCGGTCTGTGAGAGTATGCAGTTGCGATTGCATAAGCCTTAATCTGTGAACAGGCCTAGAAGGCAAAGCTGGGCATTACAGAGTTGGGGGCGGAGAGGGAAGGAACAGCAGGCTGTTAGAGGCCGGGACAGAGAGGAGCAGCAGACAGTAATGGGCGCAGGGCAGGACTGAGAGGGGCGGGACAAGGCAGAGCAGCAGGCAGGAAGGGGCGCAGGGCAGGACAGAGAGGGGCGGGACAAGGCAGAGCAGCAGGCAGGAAGGGGCGCAGGGCAGGACAGAGAGGGGCGGGACAAGGCAGAGCAGCAGGCAGGAAGGGGCGTAGGGCAGGACATAGAGGGGCGGGCCAAGGCAGAGCAGCAGGCAGACTGAGGTCACCCAGGTTCCTTTACTAATATAGTATATAATGACATAGAGTGCACCTTGGTTAAACTTCATATAGAGAGTAACACTTAGACAGCAAGACTTGCAGACAGACTATAGGGTGTAAATTTAAAGTGAGAGTTTTTGGAAGTGGTGATGTTGACCAATCAGATTCTAGCTATTATCTTCTAGAAGGGGCTAGTTAAATGTTAAGTACAACCTCATTGGTTGCTATGGGCAACATCTCCACTTCTAAAAACTCTCACTTTAGTAAATATCCCCTAGGAGAGTATTAATTATGAGGAATTGAACTGCACCCCATAAGAAAAACATTCAGATTTTTTTTTATTCTTTTTTTTTTTTAATGCAAATACCAATTAGGGTTTAAACACATATAATAAATGTTCCAGACAAATCTGGAATACGATAAGGATCTCAAAGTGTTCATGCTATGTGTACCAGGGCCGTTTCACAATTGAGGTGAGGTTAGTATCACATCTGGTATGCGTTCGGCATCCCGGCGGTCTGGATGCCGACGCTCCTACTACCGGCGCCGAAATCCCGATGCCGGTCAGAAGCCCGGCACTGTCATCCCGACCTCCGGGATACCAAAGGTAAGTATCGTGGTGTTAGGGAGGGTTAGGTTTAGGGTGTGGGGTTAGGGTTACGCACTACGGGGAGGTTAGGGTTAGGCACTAAGGGGGGAGGGTTAGGTTTAGGCACCGGGGAGGGGGTGATTAGAGTTAGGCACTAGGGGGGAGGTTAGGGTTAGGCACTAAGGGGGGGAGGGTTAGGGTTAAGCACCGGGGAGGGGGAGGTTAGAGTTAGGCACTAGGGGGGAGGTTAGGGTTAGGCACTAAGGGGGGAGGGTTAGGGTTAGGCACCGGGGAGGGGGTGATTAGAGTCAGGCACTAGGGGGGAGGTTAGGGTTAGGCACTAAGGGGGGAGGGTTAGGGTTAGGCACTGGGGAGGGGGTGATTAGAGTCAGGCACTAGGGGGGGAGGTTAGGTTTAGGCACCAAAGAGGGGGGGGGGGTTAGGGTAGGGAGAGGGTTTGCATACCGACCACCAATCATCGGTAATTTAACCCTTTTGAGATGCCGGCGTTGGGATTCTAACAGCCGGGATCCCGAACGCCGGAATCTCATACCGATTCCTTTCATCTTATGCGCCATCAACCTATGGGCATCAGAGACAATGTTCTGATCTCACCTCCTGGACCATAAACCACTCCTGCCGCCATCCCCATACTCTCCACTCGCTGGACACAACCTGGAATAACTGATTGCAGGAGGAATTGCGGTGACACGAGTCACCTGATCTTCTTCCTGCAGGCAATGTAGTGAGACCGTGAAGACTGAATGGAGTATTCTCCCAACAGGTAGCTCGTGTTGTGCAGCTGGAGACAAGAGAGCTGGAGGTCAAGGGATCTGGGAGCAACCTCTGTATCAATCAGCACAAAGAGGCAATGCGGTCCTAGTATCCTCCTTATAGTGGCTGCAGTCTACACCAATGAATGTAAAATGCTCTTATTTTGCATTCTGCATAAAAGTTAATTTCTATAGTTTTACACACAAGTGTAAAAAAATTTAATTTAATACCAGTTTCCCTTTAATTTTTTTTTTTTCTGGAAGCGAAAGGCTGAGCATAGGGATGTAATGCATTTTATGGGCTTCCTAATGTATCCTATGTAATGAAGTAGAAACTGTACGGAGCCTGCACCAATCATCAATAAATCATTAATCAATAATTACTCAGACCAGAATGGATTTTACTCTACGGTCGCTGACTGGCTCTCTGATACTTATTACAAAGGGTAGAACAGGACTCTAATGCCGCCCTGATGTATGTATCTATGACAGTGTCACAATTAAGGTTAATGTAGACACTATCCAAATAATTCAAAGACTTTCCTGAATAATGCTATTTAGAGTGTTTCCTGTCTTGTAGCACCAACTACTTACTGCTGGATATCAGATTGGATGTAAAACTGCCCTAACGTTTAGGTCTGCTTTCTTCAACGCGCTTTTACTGGCATGCGTTTCCCAAAATGGAGGCGTATCGCCGACGCTGCGGGGGAGCGTAGAGGCCAGGATCAGGGATTTCCTGGCCTCTTATTAGCATCTGCGGTGGCCGGCTTTCGTGACTCCATAATCACTGAGCCGGCCAACAGTCACGCAAATGATAGTGTTGCTTTCTAGAATGCAACTCGGATCAGTAATACAGGCATGTAATACAGCTATCGCAGCTGCTAAAATGTTAGCAGATGCGATAGCTAGTGCGTCTGCAGCTGGATCAGACCCTGAGATAGGAGATAGCAAAAGACGCTGGCACTGTGCCATCTTTCCGAACACATCACCAGAAAGACTGCACCCTGGGGATGGGGGCCTGCTGGCCCAAGGGTCTGTGGGCGGGTCACCGCACATAACCCCACAACAGACACTTTTTTAAAATGCCTCTGTATATATTCGATGCATAGCATACTGTAGGTAGTAGACTACCTTTGTGCTGTATGTTGTGCCCTTTTCCCAAAGCTGATGGTGACATTTGATCAAGTGATGCTGTGTTTGTGTAGGGCCACAAAGCAGAATGTACATTTGGGTTGGGTATTGGATGCCAGCAGTTGGGATCCTGGCGGTCAGAATCCTGATGCTGGCATCCCAACAGGGTTAACATACCGACACTAACTCTAACCCTCCTCCCCTACTGCCTGAACCTAACCTCCCCCTCCCCGCAGCCTAAATCTAACCTTCACCTCTTGGTTCCTAACCCTAATGATCTAATCCGAACCCTCTACCCAACCCCGCTACTTAACGTTCGGTATCCCGCCGGTCAGGATGCCAGCTTCGGAGATTCTGACCGGCGTCTGGAATCCGGCACTGGTAATGTAAGCATCGGCATCCCGACCGCCGGAATGCTAAACGTATCCCATTATGACAGCCTGTCTTGCCACTCTGGGACTGATTCGGAATTGAGAGCAAAGCAAAATAGAGAGAAAAGATAAAATAACTGTATCTGTACAGACCATGTGGCAATGTAAGGGGTACAATAGCATTGTGTTTTCATGCAGGGTAAATACTGGCTGCTCTTTCATGCAGGGTAAATACTAGCTGTTGGACAGCTTTATTTTTACACTGCAATTTATATGTGAGCTAGGACACAACCCACCCACCGCAGTCCTAATGCAGTAGTGCGGTGATAATTACAACCCTACTCGCAATGCGATAATGTAAATTACCGCTTGCATTTACCATTGTTGGGGCGCAGAGACAGAGCTTACCAAGATGCAGTTACAGATGTGTCCTCGCTCATCTTTGCCACCGCTGCGACTTGCCGTGGCACATATGCCGCCAGTTGCACGCCTGCGAGGGCACATCTGTACTAGCTCTTTTTTGCTTGGCTTCCAACTCAGAATTAGCCCATTAATGTTGTCGAAACTGGTTTAGTGGCTGAGACAGAATCAATGTAAAATCTGCTTGGAACGACGCCATCTTGCGAATGGCGACAAGACGCCATCTTAAAAATGAGATTTGCACTATGCCATTTTGCGAATGGCCGCCCAGTGCCATTTTAAGTTACAACTCACCAGCTCAGTACATATGGCAATATTTTAATAATCCTTTCAGAAACCATACCCTGATGTATCATTAGGACAACCTAGCATAAATAAAAAAATACCATAACAAACACAGTATTCACGCAGAGTTAGTAAAACAGCTTCCTGAGAAAAGTAATTAGAAAAACAATACACCAGGATACTGTGGGTGTTTTTGCATGTAAATGAAGGGACCCTACAGGTGTAGCTGTGGCAATTGAAATCTGAATGAACAATGGTAAGAAATCTGCTTGAAAAGAACTGACACAGGTATCCTAAAATAGGCAGAAGAGAACTTTTGAATTCACTGTCAGATGGGATGGCACCAGCATTCAGTTGGGGGGCTCCACCCTGTTTGAGTGTGAAGCTCACTGCTCATAACCCTTGCATAGTAGTTTTAAAATAAACATGTGTTGTAAGGGTATGGTTTGTGTATATATGTGTGTGTGTATATATATATATATATATATATATATATATGTATGTGTAATATTCAAGGTTTATTCATTTATTACTAATGTTGTGAAATAAAGACTATTTAATAGCTAAGGTTTAGTACATAATAAGCAAACCGTGTATGGTGTTGTACTGATCTACTCTGTCTCAACAGCTTTCTGGTATCATCGGTGAGAAGATCGCAACATGTATTCTCAATTTATGGACTGTAGAGAGTTAAAACACTAAAATTTACTTTGTAATGTTAGCAGCTTAGATTTGCATGCGGCGGGAAAAAGTCGACAAAAGGCTGTCGGAGGCTGAGCTGTGTCCATTTGAATTGACCTGTTAAATTTCCTGTAACAGATACACCGTGATGGAGAACCAATGGGATCACAACAAACCTCCCTATTGTATTGCCTATTTCTGTAAGGGTATAAATGTGTGTTCTGACCCCAATCTGGAGTCTTCTTACTGATGCTGTTGATGGAGGTTTCTTGTTGATGCCGGTAACTGGTCCCAGTGTGCAGGCGTATGTATAACTGTACCTTGGGTCTGTATAATTTCTTTGTGCTAAATTGTCTTTAGATCACAGCGTGTAACCTACTGTTTTTATGTTGAATAATATCCTTTGTGCGTTAGAAACACATTTCAAGGTCTGAAGGTTTTTATTTACTGTATGACTGCATACGCAAATAGCGTAAATTCTAGAAGGTATAGGCAGGATTTAGAAGGCATAGGCAGGAGCGTATAAAGGTTTAGAAGGTATAGGAAGGATTGTACCAAGGCTTAATCACGTTATAACAACGTTAAGACAGCCTAGATTTTAGGAAATCAGACCTCCAAAAAGAGCTCTGGGGTACTAGCTTCCATTTTTTGGGGGTAGAAATATAATCCTGATATTATTACATCAAAGCCTATTTCCAAAAACACCTGTCAGTTGTGCCTACACCAAGAATTTTATTTTACATGCCTCCGCAACCCTCGGCTCATACATCGGAGGCTATTCTCCACCTCTGAGATGTGGTGCTTGGCATTCGTCACATAGTCCCGTGCCTTACTACCGCCATTTCCATTCCTACCGGCTCAGCGTTGGAGGTAAAGTTATCCGTCAGCGTGGTCTGGCATTTAGAGATTGCATCTAGAACCTCTGAAATCGGAATCGGTATGAAATACCGCCGGCCGCTCTAAGTGCCTAACCCTAACCACCCCCTTCCTCGCTGCCTAAACCTAAGTCCCCCAGGGGGGTGCCTAACCCTAAGTCCCCCCCGGGGGTGCCTAACCCTCCCTCCCCCTAGCCTAACCCTCCCGGGGGGGTGCCTAACCCTAAGTCCCCCCCGGGTGGCCTAAACCTAACCCTCCCCCCCACGGCTGTCCGCTCGCGGCGCCCGGCATCACTACAAACGGGATGCCGGGCGCCGGTCTCCCGGCATCGGGGAAATGCCGGGCGTCTACATCTAGACACCCGGCATTTCACCCTCACCGGGATATGACAGTCTTAATACCGGCAGCCGGCTTCCCGATTGCATACCCTGAAATCATTGGTTTGGCCACGTATTGGTGTGGCCAAATTAGACATTGATCCTGGCGCTTGCACGTGTGGCTGGTTAAGACTAACCAGATTTACTGATAAATTGGAGATGCCATGGGCAAAGAGAATAGATAACCACAATTAGCCTTTTAAGTGATGGTCTGACGGTTGGGCACTTTATCTTATAATTGATGCCACAACTCATTATTATCACAACTTTGCATAATTTATTATATATGATCATAGACCCTGCTGCTGCCTTTGTGCTTTTTTTTTACCTTCTATCATTTAATAATGACACATGCACAAAGGGATATTGCACTGGACTTGCAAATTAGCAGAAGATTAAGTGGTCACCCTGCTGTCTTCCCTCTAGTCCCAGATGCTGTCCATGGTACTGAAGCTGCATATGCAAATCTAGGTGAGGTGAGGTCTGCTCTGGAACTTGCTTGGCTCAAAGAAGGAGCTTTGGGCCTGATTCAGAGCCGGACGCTATTTGCGCTCGCTCATTCAGAAAAAGGGGCCAGCTATTTAAATTGAGCGCTCGCTCTTTGCGGTCTGTTGACGCCTCTATGTCTGAGCGAGCGAATGAAACATGCGCTCGCTATTTTGTAAAGACGCCCCCTGGCCGCTCGCATCCTACGTCATCTCCGCTATTTATTTGATTAATCGAGTATATCGAAAGGCGTCTGAACTGCTCGCAGTGCATGTGGTAGGATTTTCCTACCATGCGAACAGTTCAGGCTAAGAAACAACCAAGTGACGTGGTCGATGACGCTGCTTTGTTAATTATGCACACCCTTAAAACGCCCGTTTTGACCGTTTGGCACGCCTGCATTCGGATCACCACTCCCCGTTTTCAAGCACCTTCCCCTGTTACCACCCACAAACGCCTCATCCTGTCACTCAAATTAGCAGGCACTCGCTATTTTGCGAGCGCTCGATTTCCGACTGCAATGACTGGTTGGCGCATGCGCATTATGACCCATACGCATGCGCAGATGTGCGAACATCGCTCGGAGCGAACGAGCGGCCGCTTACGAGCGGCTCTGAATCAGGCCCTTTGTTCCTGGTACAAAAATGTTGATTTATTTGGATTCCCCATTCCCGGCATAGTACAGTTATTTGGATGTGCTACTGCAGTGTTTTGCATAATAGTATCACTCTGAGGTGCCAGCCAAAAAAACACATCTCTAACAGTGGCGTACTTGGGAGTAGAATATATTACACACGCCGCTAACGCCTAGCATAGCAAGCAGCAAAATGTCTTCCATTAAACAATTAATGCCTGGTGTTAAAAGCTGCTAAAGCACTTTCAGATGTGTTACGTCTGGAGCTCTATTAAAAAAAAAAAAAAAAAAGATAAGGTTTTGTTTTGTCATTGGCAAGAGAGTTTAACTTGCTTTTTAAAATGAAATTAGAATATTTAGTCATAAGATTCAAAAGATTGTCCCATAAAGGGGATATTCAAGTCTACATAATAGTCCTGTCTCCTACATACATGCACAGCGGGAGCCGGGGAACTCATCGCCTGCCCATTGGCTCCTGCTGTTAGGACAGACCGAGCTAGAAAGGAGAAGGACCTGCTGGGCAGCCAGCGTATGGGGTGGGACAGAGCAGCAACAGGTATAAGATTGAGGTGGGGGGGCAGTAGAGAGGGGGGGGTATGCAGTCGGGATGCCGACGGTTGGCATTCCCACTGTCTAATCCCAGCAAGGGTCTAATGACAGGCGTCGAAATCCCAACACCTGTCACTTACGGCATCCTGATCGAAGGTAAGCCGGGCGCGGACAGCCGCTGGGGGGGGGAGTTAGGTTAGGTGCTCCCGGGTTGGACTTAGGGTTAGGCACCCCCCGGGAGGGTTAGGGGAAGGGGGTGGTTAGGGTTAGGCACCCCTGGGGTGAGGTTAGGGTTAGGCACCCCCCCCGGGAGACTTAGGCTGCGAGGAAGGGGGGGGTTAGGTTTAAGCACTTAGAGGGGGTTAGGGTTAGGCACTTGGGGGGAAGGTTAGGGTTAGGCACCCCTAAAGGAGGGGATTTGAACCACCGGTGTAAATCATACTGATTCCGGGGGCAGACCGGGGCAGGGTGGGGGCGGAGCAGGACAGAGGCTCTGAACAGCAGTCAGAGCAGGGAGCAAAGCAGAGGATAGATAGGGAGTAGGGTGGGACAGAACGGGTGGCGGGATGGGGCAGAGTCTGAGAAAAACTGAGGTGACCTGGCTTATACCGGTTCTCTTTACTAATATAGAAATTATTTCTTTAGGTTTAAAATCACTAGTCATGTGACCCACATCACATGAGTTTTAACTCCCAACATATTCAAAGTGGTTCTTCGTCTAGATCTAAATGATTGTCTTGTACATGCCCTTCTGCAAACTTTGCTATGTGCATTGTTTATGTTTCAGGCTACATTTGGTACTTTTTAGCTCTGAGTCCCAGTTGTGTATTTGCCTTATCCTGGTGCGTTCTCTGCATTGAATGCAGCATCTTGGGCAGTGAAAATAAAATTTCTGCATGCACAGTAAGAAGACGTATGTATGGGAGACTCCTGAATTTCGGGAAACTCACCCAAACTACAGGAGAGTAAAGCAGCCTCCCTGATGCCTCCCAATTCCCCTGTATAGTGAGCCGTTCAGGGACAGGATGACACATTTCGCAGTGAATCGCGCTGTGGTGTCCCCGCCCCTGCGGTTATGCTGGTTAAAGTGCCACGTCCCTGCACCAACTAAACACATGTGATCGAATCAGTAAATTAAAATTATCTGAAAAAAATTATTTTTACGATGGATAATTTGGAATTCAAAAAAAGAGACTAAAGCTGGCCACACACTAGACCAACTTAATCCAACCAGCCAACTTGTTGATTGGTTGGAATGGAACCTGGTAAGGAATGAAAGCAAATGACAATCAGCAATTTGCTCCCAAACGCCGGGAAATGAACAAAAACTGTTGTTTGAACAAATTGTTTAGATCAAACATTTAACAAACTTGTCTGACGACCATTTTCATCTGTTTTCTGGCATTTAGGAGCAAATTGCTGATCATCAGTTACTCCCATACATTACCAGATCTTCATTCCAACCAATCAACTAGTTGGCTGGTTGGATGTAAGTTGGTCTAGTGTGTGGCCAGCTTAAGCAAACACTTTTTATCATGTCCCAGCAATATCCAGTATTTAGACATGTGAAAACCGTGGCAACTCTTAGGAACCGCACTGGCGTCTCAATTTGCGGCATCATGTAAAATGCAGTGTTTGGGGAAGTGGAAGGAATCGAGGAGGGAAAGCTACTCTCCTGGGAGTTTGGTAGTTTAGTAAATTCCCTCAGACAATCCGGGAAAATAGGCAATATGATATAAACTGTATTGTAATAATCATAATAAGAAGTTAATCTGGAAACAGGATAAATGTCACAGCAAGTAGTATCGCTGAGAAAGAGGGAAAATCTGATTCTGAATTATGTCATTGTGCAGTAGTGGCAGGGTTATGGAGCATACACACGGTCAGATTTGTCAGATCTGTCAGATGAACGATTTGAACGAATTTACCACAGATTTGAACAATTTGAACGATTTTTGACTGCATTAAAATGAATGGAATCGTCCAAGTCTGACTGCAAACACATGAGATGTCAGATATCGTTATCTGACCATCAGGAACGAGCATCGTTCAAATCGTTCATCAGATATGTCAGATTTTCCTTCAGATATGAACGATTGAACGATTTTTTAAATCACACATAAATATTTGTTTACTTTTTCAGGATCCCCTCCAGGTGCTCTCAGAAGGGCATGTCTGGAGTACCCAAGTCAGGCTACCCGTTCTAGAGCGAATGCGGGGTCCAGTTGGCAGCTACATGAACAAGTTGATTGTCAGCTTACTGGTCCAGCAAGCAGTGGGACTATTCTTACCACTCAGCCGACCTGGTGAATTTTTTTTTTTTAAGAATTGCACAAACAAAGATTTTTCTATCGCTGAGATGAGCAGTAATAGAACATGTTCATTTACAGGGAGCCTTGATAAGTAGACCCCTTAGTCTTTTCGAAAACTATGACTGTACCCTGTGAGATGCTTCAATGTTATGTGCGAGTGGCTACTGTATGCAGAAGTGACGTCCCAGCTTCCCAGATCAGCAAGATCTATAGCTGAATACTGAATGCGGCAATGCCCCTCTGAAAACGATCAGCCAGCCATGGGGTAACTTGTTCTTTATCCTGGGTAAATTCCTTTTGTGTCATGATATTTGGGACGGGCCACTTAGAGGTAGTGTGTGAAATTTCTCATCCTGTCATATCTTTGCCAGCGTAGGGATCATAGGGCCACATGTTTGCCAGCGTAGGGATCATAGAGCAACATGTTCTTAGTGCAATAGACTGTCTGGCGATTGACAACGTAATTCCCGATGAATCATGTAATTGTGGCGCCATCTCACAATATGAACAAAAGGCCCAATTCATTACTGATCGCAACTGCAACAGCGTACGCAGATCGGCCAATGGTTGCGTATACACCGCAGTGAGCGTGCGCAGCAGCTGAATTGTGATCACATAGTGATCACGCAGAACACGGGAACCCATTGCAGAGTGAGTGACAGGCTGTCAGCATTTGGGGGTGGTGACGGGGGAGTGGTCGGATAAACGCAGGCGTGCCTGTCTGTATGAACACCATTGCACGGGCGTGCATAAATTAGCCACTGCGACGGCATACGCAGCTTGTGTACTTACTGCGTGCGACCAGGTTAGCAATTTCGGAGTAAGGTCAGACCTGCTGTAATTGTGCGTGAGGGGCCGATGTTACCGATGTGTATGCAGGACTGAGAGGTATTACTGATGTGAGATCGCAGTAGCGGGTGTCGCTATGCTGGTTGTGCGACGGCTTTGCGATTGCATTCATTAGCATATTTTCACCGCAGACCCGTGCATAATCACAGCCGCGATCGCAATAGTAATCCGTGCTGAATCAGGTCCAAACTGCCTAATTTGCCCCTCATCCCCCACCTGAAACCCCCCAACACACACACAGGATCTCCATACCCTTTAACATGACCTGTTCCACCAGGTAAAAAATGCTCCACTAATTTATGATTGCCCTCATCTGTGTTAAAACACCTTTCTCATCAAGTCATCAGTCCCACACAGGTGACTGCAATCATAAATGACGTGGGAAGTCCAGGGGCAGAGCAATTTGTACCTAATGGAAGGGGGCAATGTTGGAGGGTCTGGATCTCCTAGAGGGGGACACAGAAATGCTGACAACTAAAGTAGATGCAGCCATTGCACACAGTACAAAAACAGCTGACACAATAAATAGGCTCCAGACCAGGAGGTATATTTACTAAAGTGCAGGTTTTTAGAAGTGGAGATGTTGCCCATAGCAACCAATAAGACTCTAGATATTATCTTCTACAAGGTGCTAAATAAATTATAAGTAGAATCTAACTGGTTGCTATGGATAACAACTCTACTTCTATAAACCCGCAGTTTAGTAAATATACCCCAGCTCTCTGATTAAGTAAAGCATAATTATTACATCCCCCCCACACACACACACGCACAGTGCCTAGTTACGCTGTCACTTATACCCCTTTTACACCAGAGCAAAAACCTGGGTTTTTGCTGGGTCTACCCGGGTCGCAGCTCAGTGTAAAAGGGTTCCTGAAAAATAACCCAGGTCAAGTGACCCAGCAATCCAACCCAGGTAGCTTCCAGTGTTGGACCCAGGATGGACCTGGGTAATGGTGCAGTGTAAACGGTTCAACCCGGGTTATCTGACCTGGGTCATGCCTAAAATGAGCTGATTGGTGGTTGTGGGGCATTCACCTCCCACTTTTTATGACCTCACAGGTTTAGCAGGGCAGTCCTGAGTTCAGTGTGAACAGGGCTGACCTGGGAGTAACCCAGATCGAAGCTGCAGTGTAAATGGGTCTGACCTGGGTCTGACCAGGTTTGAAACCATGTCCAAAAACCCAGGTCGGACCTGGGTTTTTGGTGGAAAAGAGGTATTAATAAAATGGCCTCAGAGCTCACACTCTCACACAACTGTATTGAGGTCTATCAGAGCCGCTCCCCAGGTTCTGATCACATCTCACTACAGGGTACCTATCTCCTTTCAGCCACTAAAGTCAGAGTTTTTAGAAGTGGAGATGTTGCCCATAGCAACCAATCAGACTCTAGCTATTATCTTCTAGAAGGTGCTAGTTAAATGTTAAGTATAATCTGATTGGTTGCTATGGGCAACAGCTCCACTTCTAAAAACTCTCACTTTAGTAAATTCACCCCTACTAATCTCAGCAGTTACACCGACTTCTCCCTCTGCTATTTTCAGCTGGAGAAAGGGCCAATTTCTCTCTTCCCCCTATCTATAAAGCGGTAAACTATGGCGGAATCCCCAATTCTCTTAGTTTTTTTTTATTGCGTCACCTACTGATGCAGCCCTCATAAGTCGCAATGGGAGCTGATTGGTATAAGATTTTGATTTTTTTTTTTTTGAAGAATTCTATAACACTGAACAATAAGATAATTTATGGCGAAGAGAAAATCTAATCTTCTCCAAACCCATCTGCTAAAAATAACACTTTCATAACATTATGGCGTTATAGGTAGGAGAGAGTAAAAAGTTTGCCGAGCGTCGACTCCTCCCTATACGATCAGCGCCTGACGCCACACGAGGTGAGTCACACAGCCGCACTGCGCATGCGCAAAATTGGCACATGTATATTACAGATAATGATGACGTCTATTACTATTGCAAAAGACATCTCGACTCGCTTGCTTAGTGTACGCCAGGACAGATCATTAGTGTAAAATATATAAATACCACGGAAATTAAAAGATGACAGGACCGCAAAAAGCGTCAATTTCAAATCATTTTTAATGCAATTGTCTATAAATAGAGCCCTTAATCCTGTATGTAAATGTTCAGGGGACAATTTATGACCCATGACATTTTCTGTCCTTTAAGTATAGTCTGTGATCACTATTATTTGTGTAACCCTGGTTAGGGTTACGGAGATAATTCATATATACAATTGAAACAGGTATATATTTTCATTCATCTATTTACAGAAAAATGCCATTTATGAGGTAAATGTTATATATACTGTAGGGATAGATGTGATGTGATATAAATATAAGTAAATATGTGGAAATGTATGTACCCTGTGCATGTTAGATATCTATGATGTCAGTGGACTTTGGTGCTTCATGCTGCAGATATACATTTCACAGACATTGGTGATAGTTGCAGAAGGGGGCGGAGTAATATAGATGGGAGTGAATTGGTTCCTGTCAGGAAAATAGGATTCGGTGAGAGGGAGAGGCTATATAACAGTGGTTAGCAGCAGTTGAGAGGCAGTCTGCCCTCCTGTGACCCGGGCAGCCAGTGAGCGGCTATATGCTGCCGGGCGCAGGGGGGCAGAGCCGGAGATGGAGCCCAGCCGGAGCTGGGGAAGAAGGTGGAACAGTGGCACCCACCCTGCCTACCTGATGATGCCAGAGAGGCAGTGTTGTGGGACGTGGACTAGGCAGCATGAGTGGTAGTGGCTAGGAGCCACGCAGGAAGTCCCGGCGTCAGCCGCCACATCAGCGGGGAGGCAGCTCCGGAAGTTCTGGCTACTGTCCAGAACAGGAGGGCTGCCTGCTGGGTGGCAGGCTATGACAGAGCCGGGGGAGAGGGAGACACTGCAGCTGATGGGGTGAGGCTATCAGCAGTCATCCCTGCACAAGCAGCTGGAGAGCCTGTGTGCACACAGCCCCTGTCAGTGAAGCAGACTAGTGTCCTGCCGGGGCAGGCACTAAACACTGACGTGGTCATAAAGCCGTCTATCTCCCTGGAAAGCACCAGT
The DNA here is from genome assembly GCA_031769625.1 of Taudactylus pleione. Taxonomy (NCBI): domain Eukaryota; kingdom Metazoa; phylum Chordata; class Amphibia; order Anura; family Myobatrachidae; genus Taudactylus; species Taudactylus pleione. Next base: position 3,526,742 of record JAUIMM010000132.1, on the reverse strand, counting down.
CATCGGCTGTGAGAAACCATAACTTGTGCCCTTACAGGATGCAGAAAAAGCTGTGCAGTCTCACCAATAGCAGCCGTGTTACCTGCACTTACTAGCCTCATGTACTATGGGCCTGATTCAGACCCACTCGCGAGCGGCTGTCTGCTCGCAAGTGGGTCGATGTTATGGACTGAGCATGCGCACGACGGAGGGAGCTCCGTCGTGCGCATGCGCCAGACGCGACGAGCGAAGGAAAGTCTGTTGTGTCTGATCAAAGGGGGCGTGCTGTCAATGTTGATTGACAGCACGCCCCCTTTGGTGGGTGTGCCGGGGGCGTGCCTCCCTGACGGGGGCGTTCCTAAGGGAACGCCTCCCGTCAGAAGCCGGCCCACTGACATCACTGGTGATGTCAGTGGGAGTGATTTTGGCTCTGATAGAGCCAAAATCACTCCGGAGCTTGCGGTTGAAAACCTCAACCGCAGGCTCCGGCTCGCAAATTCGATGGTCGCGATGGTCTCGACCATCGCGACCATCACAATGCACGCTCGTATAGCCTGTGGGTGGTGACCCACAGCTATACGAGCGTCCAGGAGGACGCTCCATGAAAATGGAGCCCGGCCCTCATTCAGAGCGTACGGCTCTGAATGAGGGCCTATATCTCTAATACTTTCTCATTAATACCAGACTGACTAAAGAGTTGGGGGAGAGAACAGTTTACTGCACTTATTCAGACAAAGCTGAAAACTGGTATATTGACATTTGATCACACAGTAAAGTAACTATTCAGTTTTGGCTTCTGATAGCAGAGATCCACAGGAACTGCAACCGGACTTTTAGAACTTAGTATTTAGGAGGAAATCTATATTGATATATTGTTATTATTTATGCATGATGTTACTGCATTGTTCAGATAAACATATGTATGTCAATATACAACACAGTACACTGTTATGTCATATAATGAGATGAATGTATGTTCTTATTTACTTGGAATTTCGTCAATATAAAGAACGTTATATCTATATGTAATTGTGTTTACTTACCTGGAGGTGTGATGCAAGCATCCAAAAAGTATAAGGAACAGATGTCTTTGTGTTATAATATTGTTTTCAACTAACATGCCCCTTCTACACACTACACTATAGGGAGTAATATTAATACTTGAGTGTATCCTTGGGCTTACATAGGCAAGTCCTATATATATTCTATGGGTTTTCCCAAGTAGACCCATACCGACAACCAATACTTGGGTGGAGGCACTGATAAAATAATGGTACACCACTTAGAGAGAGGTTAAGGGTGGGTACATTAGGAGTAATAGAGGTGTTAGTAACCTGGTGACCCTTTAGTGGTAAAAAGGGGGGTTACATTTGCAACAATAGGAGATGAATAAATGAATTTATGGACCAATTTATCAATATCTCTTGCCGATTGCTTGCTAATGGTGTCTTTACTCTTTATGTATGATCATCTGTCAGTGTACGCGCACAATCCAGCATGTCAAGTAGGGATCCCAAAGCTCCCCTCTGATGATGCTGTATGTAAAGGCCCCCATACATCAGCAATTGATTGCAGCAATTCTGCAATTTGCAATCGATTGTGTATAAAAATATTTCCCTTTTTCAATCATTTGTGGCAATTCTGCAATGGATTGAAAAAGGGAAAGATTTTAATTCTTTATACACAATCGATTGCAAATTGCAGAATTGCTGCAATCAATTGCTGATGTATGGGGGCCTTAACCCAGGGGTAGGGAACCTGTGGCACTCCAGTTGCTGTGAAACTATGGGCCTGATTCAGAGCCGCTCGTAAGCAGCCGCTCGTTCGTTCCTACCGATGTTCGCACAACTGCGCAGGCGTACGGATTTTAATACGCATGCGCGAACCAGTCAGTGCGGCCGAAAATCGTTTGTTCGCTAAATAGCGAATGCCTGCTATTTTGAGTGACAGCATGAGGCGTTTGTGGGTGGTAACAGGAGAAGTTGCTTGAAAACGGGGAGTGGAAATCCGAACGCAGGCGTGCTTAAAGGTCAAAACGGGCGTTTTAAGGGTGTGCATAATTAACAAAGCAGCGTCATTGACCACATCACTTGGTTGTTTTATAGTCAGAACTGCTCGCATGATTGTGGTAGGAAAAACCAACCACAAGAATAGCGAGCAGTTCATACCCTGGTCGATGTACTCGATTAATCTAATAAATAGCGGACATGACGTATGATGCGAACGGCCAGGGGGCGTATTTTTCAAAATTACGTTCGCATGTTTTGTTCGCTCGTTCAGACATAGAGGCGTGAACAGACCGCAAAGAGCGAACGGTTCATTTAAATAGCCAGCCCCTTTTTCTGAACTAGCGAGCGCAAATAGCGTCCAGCTCTGAATCAGGCCCTATGCTCCCAGCATGCCCTGCCACATTTTTTGCTGTTAGGGCATGTTAAAATTGTAACAGGGCATGCTGGGACATGTAGTTCCTCAGCAGCTGGCGTGCCACAGGTTGCCTACCCCTGCTGTAACCAAAGATTAGAGCGGCCAACACCATTCTCCGATAGAAATAGCTATAGGGGACAAGTTCCATAAAGCAAAGCCTTTTAGAGTTTGATCAATTGCTCCATCATCAAATTCCCCATTGAGAACAAGGGCAAAGTCCTCTTCAGCAATACTTTGCAAAATCCTTGTAAGGAACTTATTTTACAAACAGCTATACACCTATGTACCTACACAGGGTCCTGTAATAATAATGCAGAGCATGTAGGGCAATAAATACCAGATTAGAGGGTTTAAAGCACCAGTCATAAATCAGGGCAGGCTTCGGAAGCACGTTATTCCGACATGAGATTAAAATGTAACACAAGGCAACATATATAAAGCTGTTTGGCTCTGCAGATGACAATAAGCATGGCAGGATGAAACTGACTGGATCAAAACGGTGTTTATACATATGACTTGCAATAAAAACCAAGGACATATCTGGCTTCTAGCACCTACAGTAACAGATTCATATTTCATCCACAAGTGATTCATCTGCCTGGTTTTCAATCCCAAGCTTAAATGTCCCACATAAATAATAATGCAAATCATATGGCTCCCGCTATGTATTACAGCCCGATCTTTGCTACTGCCAATATCCAGCTATTTATGGATGTTTTCTGCATTTCAGGATGTTTCCTTTCTTTAAAGGGTATTTGCGCCCGATTCACAGATGTGCGCTCTTGCCATTGTAGCTGTGACCCTGTACACTGCGGCTGTACGGAAATCTGCGAGTGTCGCCGACGACGGAATATGTATTGAGACGCCCACCTGGGGCTTTGCAAATCCAAGCATCCTGCGCACAAAGACACATCGATCGCAGATTCTTCGAAAATCTGACTTCTTATGATTGCGCAGAATGGGTGCTTTTACTGAGACGCTGGAGCCACTTTCACTGCATACGGGATCGCAGTCGCGACATTCCGAAAATGGTCACGACGCACCTGCGTTCTTTGCCGCCACTACTCGTTATCTTCCCCAAATGCTCCCTGGGTGTCAATCACACTGCAAGTAAAATAGTCGCTGTGAGCGATACGGTAATGTACCTTGGTGCATGCGCAATGTGAATTAGACGCATGCGCGGAATTCACTATAATCGCTCAACTGTGTAAACATAGGAATAGCGTATATCTCTTAATCAGACCTATTGTCCCTGAAATAGGATGTCGCCTATTTATAATCATGCTGCTTGCTACCATAAATTGGAATAATTCATGATATTTAAATTAAGATTTCTTCCTGAAGTTACCTGCTCAAAACTCAGAAAAATATTTTCGTTGTCATTTGAAAGGTATGTTCTTAATGAGTCCTTAGCTACTTCTGTAACCGCAAAAATAAAGTATGGACTGAACTGATCATTTCCTTGAAAAGGTTTCCAACTTATGTCAGCCCTTAAGTACCAACCGTATCTATCAAATGACAGTAACAGTTTGTTTCTGAGTTTTAAGAAGGCACTTTAATGCAAAAGTCATATTTCAGATAACAGGAGTTATTCCCGTAAATTTTAGAGACCAACATAATAACTTTAAGTAGATAACGTATATTTACAGAGAAGTTACACCTTAAAGTAGTTCTTTAGGTACTGTAAACTCTCCTTCCCTTTCCTCCTTCAAAGAGTAACTTATTTTATAAGCCAGTACCCCGAAATCTCTTGTAATCATTGTCTTGTGTTGACCGATACTGTCTTCCAACACTTTCCTGCCAATTATAACTGTTATATATGGGTGATGTTCACCCTTACTGACGCTGGCTGTCGCCAATCCCAAAACAACTGTGTCATACCATTCATGCTGTGGCTCAGGGGTCACTGCGACCGCCATCGCAGACACAGATCGGCACATGTGCTGAACGGGAACCATCGGAGTTGTACGCGTACATTACATTCCTGAATCTGTCCCTAAGTGTGTGTTGTTACTATGCATTGTCTTATCTTGTTTTGCCATGAGTAGAACCGAGTCCTGGCTCTGATCACTTTTGGGGTTCCCAGTAGAACAGAGTCCTGGTTCTGATCACTTTTGGGGTTCCGAGTAGAACCGAGCCAGGAGTATATATACGCATACGCATATATAGCCCTTTTATTGTGTTTGTTCCCTCTAAAACTGTTACTCAGCTGTGATCTACAATCAGTGAAACCGCCAGGGCCATACTTACAATGTTGGCTAATCAGACTGGTTGCAGTCATAAGGTCGACATTCACATGTTGAGAATCACAATGTTGACACCACAAAGTCGACCGACCAACGCTGTTTAGGGGCAGTAAAAGAACAAATTTATGGTTTTCACGATTATTTTACACAGTAAAAGCAAAGGAGGGCCTGTCGTATATTTTATATTGGATAGGGCGACATGTGGTAAGCACTGACTCGGAATTACGGTCCCATTTCATCCCAATTTAATGTTGCGTCGGAACAGGTTGTTTGGCGGAAGTGTGAAGTCCTGACCATGCCGTCTAATTCAGCTTTTGCCTTGCCACACTGCATTGAGATGTTTACGGTGTAAAGAAATTCTGCTCTGAGATATGGGTGGAAATGAAATAATTGGGAACTAACGATCAGTGGAATTTGTCACAAAAAACTAAAGGTCAAATGCGGCCGGAGGAACACGCAAAATTCTGCACCCAAATTTGGAATGCCGCACAGCAGTCATCATTTGACATATCCCAGCACCTATGGCTAAACCAACAATGAATACAGTCATACGTGTGGCTTTATATCTTCATATATAAAATAACTGCCATTGCCAAAATACACATAACATGTAATTACACATCTGAAGGTATTTTTGTTAATTCCATACTAATTTACTTTAGAGATGTGCGTGGACCTCTGTGTTTTGATACTGGCAAAACCACCCTCAAATGTTATGGTTTTGGCAAACCCACCCAGTGTTTTGGTTTGGATTCGGTTTTGGATTGCTTTCAAATTGACAAAAATAGCTATAATAATGTAATTTGAGCCTGTTTACATGCAATCCAAAACCGAGTTTCGGTATTTAAATCCGAGTTCCGAATTTACAGCAGAACCGAGCCAGTACTCGGTTCTACTCAGAACCCCAAAAGTGATCAGAGCCAGGACTCTGGTCTATTGGGAACCCCAAAAGTGATCAGAGCCAGGACTCGGTTCTACTCGGAACCCCAAAAGTGATCTGAGCTAGAGATGTGCGGGTTCGGTTTTACTCGGATTTACTTGGTTCTTTTCGCCAAAATTATCGCAAGTTCGGATTAGTTCGGATTTATTTTATTGGCTATCCAAAACACGTGATAGCCGATAGCCAATAAAATGCAGTTTTTGAGATCCGAACATATCCGAGTAAATCCGAGTAAAACCAAACCCGCACATCTCTAATCTGAGCCAGGTCTCGGTTCTACTCGGAACCCCAAAAGTGATCTGAGCCAGGACTCGGTTCTACTCAGAACACCAAAAGTAATCAGAGACAGGACCCGGTACTACTCGGAACCCCAAAAGTGATCCGAGACAGGAGTCAGTTCTACTCAGAACCACAAAAGTAATCCGAGCCACGACTCTGTCCTACTTGGAAACCCCAAAAGTGATCAGAGACAGGACTCAGTTCTACTCTGAACCCTCCGAGCCAGGACTCGGTTCTACTTGGAACCCCAAAAGTTATCCGAGCTGGGACTCAGTTCTACTCGGAACCCCAAAAGTGATCTGAGCCGCGACTCTGTTCTACTCGGAACCTCAAAAGTTATCCGAGCCAGGACTCAATTCTACGCAGATCTGCAAAAGTAATCTGAGCCAGGATTTGATTCGACTCGGAAAACCCAAGTTCGGGAGTGTTCATTTCTCAGGAAAGCTGAACTGCACATCACTAATTTATATACATGGGCCTGATTCACTATGGATGGCTATTGCCATCGCCGATGCAATAACACACGCAAATCTGCTGCAAAAATATGCTAATGAATGCAATCGCAAAGCCACCACACAGCCAGCACAGAGACGCTCACTACTGCCCACTACCGCTATCTCACATCAGTAATACCTTGCAATCCTGCGTATATATCAGGAACACGAGTAACATCGGCCTCTCATGCACAATTACTCCAGGTCCGACCTAATTCACAAATTGCTAACATCGTCGCACGCAGTGAGTACTTAAGCTCGTATGCCGTCGCAGTGGCTAATTTATGCATGCCCAAGCAATGGCGTTCAAACGGTCTTGCACGCCTGCGTTTCTCCAACCACTCCCCCTTCACCACCCCCAAACGCTGACTACCTGTCATTCACTCTGCGATGGCTTACCGTGCTCTGCGTAATCGCAGTGTAGTCTTCGTGCACTGCATACGTATGCGCAGTACACAACAATCGGGCAACTGCATACGCTGTTGCAGTTGCGATCCGTAATGAATACGGCCCCATGTATATTAGGAACGGGATAGACACTTACAGCTGCAATATATTAGAAATGCCGGCATTTCCGAAAACATGCGCTGAGGTAAGATGGGAACGCTGTCTTGTTTTGTGTGGAACATTGTTTGGATGCTCATTGATTACTTTTTCTGGATCATCCTTATTCTAGTCTACATTTTCTGGTGGTCAAGGAGCTGCAAATATCTCATTTATATTCAAATTGTTCAGTGTACCAAGGTCACTCGCTGGCTGCTGTGGGTTGCGGGCAATTGAGTTGAAGCTCATTGAAAGCAGAGATGCCTGGAATAGTTAATGAAGGAGAGAGAGAGAGATAGAGAGAGGAAGACAGAGAGAGGAGAGAGAGAGAAACAAATGTATAATATCATGGAGACAGATATTCAATGGGATAGCTAAATACCTCTAGGTCCTGATGCATAATATAAGCAATGGACCCTCTCACATCCCCCACATAGTAACACCCACCACGAACATAAACATTGCACACTTCACGCCCACTGTGTCCTCAGATGTCTCACCCACGCTGCCCGTTTTCATTAACTCCTTAATTGTCAAGTGCTGCCGGCAGCGTTACTCCCTGAGGTCTGCAAGCTGTGGCCCTCCAGCTGTGGAGGAACTACAAGTCCCTGACTGCATACCCTGCCATCCTCTGGCAGAATTGGTCCCTCTTACTTGGTAATGTGCCCCTGGGTAATACAACATTTCATTAAAATCCATTTGCCTGTTTCAGAGTCATTAAATGAAGATCGAACAGTCATCCCTTTATAAGTTGTACAATTCAAGCAGCTGAAACTACCCAGAGCAGAAGAAGAATAGGGAAGGCTGCTTTGCCTGAGACTACTATTGGGCTATTTTAGGAATTCAAATAGACTGCTCAGCTTCCATAGCTGTGGGCAGTAACCACTGTGCACCCTTAAAGAAATATATTGGTGGTGCACATTAGGGTTGAGGATTACTAGTCTACAACAACTTTACACCCAGGGTCGATGCTACCTTTAGACTAGTTGCCTAGTGTGCCTATGGTTAGGAGCAATGTTGGATTAGCCAATGGGTGGCCTGGGTGGTTGACCTAAAGGACCCGCACACATGAAGGGGCCCTCACACATTGTTACATAATCATCGTTGGACAGACCTGTGGAGGAGCAAGACACAGGCTGTAACAAATGATGCAACAACATTGGTGGGAGGAGATGAGCTGGAGAGTCAAGGTATCGCCACGGTATAGTAATCTATCCTTCAAAGATCCTGATGCAGCCTTCACGTTCCAATATTTGAGATCACAGGTGAGTAGAGGTTGGGATGTATAATGTGAGTTGGGGGCACTGTGGGTGGCATAATGTTAATTAAGGGGCACTGTGTAACATAATGTGAACTGAGGCACTGTGGCATAATTTGAATTGGGGGCACTGTGGCATAATGTGAACCAAGGCACTGTGTGGCATAATGTGAACAGGTGGCACTGTGTGGCATAATGTGAACTGGGAGCACTGTGTAGCATATTGTGAACACTGATCACTGATTTGCAGCCCCAGCTAAAAACGAGATATATCTGTTTATCAGCTAGTAATATTGTCTACAAAACATGCCCGTGGGAGTCTTGCTCATAAGTGTGGGTGCAGAGCACAAAGTAATAATCACAGGATCATTCCAGGCAAGGGGGGTAGAGAAAGTGATTCACACATCTCTCATAGGGGCTTATTAATAAAGTCAAATTTGCGGGATTTTCCCTGAAAAACCCAATTTTCAGGGTATTTCAGCAAATATATATCCCCCAAATGTACAATGGAGGGACCGCATATCTGCTGTGGTCCCTCCATCTCCGACAGCAGCCGCAGCCCCCATACGTAAGTTTGGGTTGGGTATGGGATGCTGGCGCTAGCAGGCATTCTGTACCCTGGCATCCTGCCTGCCGGGATATACACGTATGTTTCTATGGGGGCTGCAAAACTGTCAACCAAGCTCTGGAATGTGAAGCTTTGTCCCAAAAAGATAACTTCATCTCCAGATAGCGTTACCTATAGTAGCCTATGGGCAACTGATTCACAAAAAATACCAGGAGAAGGTTACTCCGGAGCCCTGCCCAGCAATGGCCACCATACATGGGTGATCAGCAGAGCACACATGCACAGAACGGCCCGAGGTCCTGATCTAGAAGGGAAAAGATGGCTTTTGGAACCAATACACTTCTGTGCACGTTGCAGGGATGTTTAGTACATTCAGGTGAATGTTCATTTCTTATTGCTGATAACTAGTAAATATGCCCCTTAAAGTGATTGATCTTCTGCTACATATAGAAACTGAGACACGGCTGTGCCCAGATGTGACTTTATAACATACTTAAAACAGATAAGATAACATACATCTATTTTCTCAAGCTGATCTGAGGGGAATCTGGGTAGGGGGAGGTCTGGCTTGTGTTGGGGGGAGCTATAGTAAAATGGTTCACTTCTAATTGGCTCATCACGGTCCTACTCACTTCACTGCAGGTGAACGGGATCCGGGAGAGCAGTCCCGGAAATTCGGGAGTCCCCCAGGCATTCCAGAAGGGTAGGCCAGTATGCCTATATTTCAAGTTACAAGTAGCCCGGGAATGCAGGTGTTAAGTTTAGGGACCCCCGGGGGGGGGGGACTTAGGGTTAGGCTAGGGGAAGAGGGAGAGGGGGGTTAGGGTTAGGTGCCACCAGGGGGAGGTTAGGTTTAGGCCCCCCCCCCCGGGAGTGTTAGGACAAGGGTGCGGGAAGGTGGGGTTAGGTTTAGGCACCCCCCCCCAGAGTTTTAGGGCTAGACACCACTAAGGGAGGGTTCGGTGGGGGGAGAAGGGAGGGTTAGGGTACTTACCAGCCGTCGTTGGGTTGTCCTCCTGTTGGGCTGCCGTAGTCGGGATTTGAAACAGTGGTTAAACAGCCATCAGTAATTCAATCCCATTCCCTAAAGAAGACACGAGACACTTCAGGGAGTTAAGTAATTACTAGGTTTACCCTGTCAGGCCCAGGACTGCTTTCTTAGTCTGTCCCTCAGGGGCTGTTCCAAGATCTCCCATTTATGCTGCACCACAGCTTGGAGAATAAGGGACTTCATAATGTGTGCAAATAGGGGGCAATAAAGGAAGAGGACCGAGGGGTGAGAGGCCATGGTCGTGCAAGTCAGGTAATTGCTCCCATATTGTGTGCACAGAACTAATTCAGTGGTGGGCGCAGTGGCAACGTCGGACGTAAGCGACCAATGTTTTTTCAGTCAGTGCATGCGTCCGAGCTGCACTGTGCATGCGTTCCGATGGTTACCACCAATAGAGACAGAATGAATTTGGACGCAGAGAGGCAATTCCAGTTGGCGTTTCTGCCTGGTAACAGGAGGGTGGCTTGCCAGACGTGGGCGTGCCGCGGGAAGCTACTGCAGCTTTTTCCACAGTTGCACTGATTTCAGCGGCCACGTATAGACGTCTTAATATGCACTGTAGCGCCCCAGCAGGTGGGTGTCTGTACAAAATCCATCGGCCGCGGCATTAACATAAAAACACAGTCGTGGCTGTAATAGCGTGCACCACTGAATCAGGACCTAAATAGGTATATCCCCCCTTTTGGAGAGTGTGCCCATCCCTGGGGGTGCACCGCCCTATGAACACACCTAGTTTGATTCTCGACATTATTATTAGTGCAAACTTGCACCAGCGCTATCCATAATCCGTCTGAGAACAGACGCAATTCTGAGTATGCATAAAACTATGCGAGAATGCCCCATGGCAGACCAGTTACGCCCCTTCATTCAGCCGCGCATGTACAGTGTACAACACGGAAGATACAGGCGCACCTTCAACTCTGTATTTCAGGAAATAAAAGATTTTTTTTTTGATAGCAAATTAAGATTGTCAGCTCTTTAGCACCACAAAATTAGCTATTCACTATGCAGCAGGGAGCTACAAGGGAGACCCTGGATAAACTCTCTATTGCACCATGAAAGTGGCACGATCCTGTACAAAGGTGCCCCCTCCTCCTTCCCAGAATTGTATTACATGCCCTCCTGCCTGTTGTGTGCAGAAGACACTTATTTTATCAGGGCGATTGTTCTCCAGCATCTGATCTTACTACATTTTGGCCTTATCCCCCAGGAATTATTTTAATCTCCCTTTCAGCAGACCCTCTCCTTCTCCCCCAAACACCCCAAATATCTGGGAGTGGGGGGGGAAAGAAAAAGAACTCTTTCTGCTTAAATTGGTTGATTCTGGATTCTGGTTGCCATGGAAACTATCTGCAGCAGCGGCCCTATGTAATCAGCTGTGGTCTCTGGCCGCCTCCTGCTGCTACATTCAGTGAGACCCCTCCCTCCATTTATCCCTGGTCCATGTCTCCCCTCACTTTCTGCTCACCCCCCACTTTTATTCTGCCTGCTCGAATCCTCCTAATTCTCTCTCACCTGTCTATTTGAGTCAAAATAAAATGCTAATGGTTACATACATGTATGTTAAAACCTGACAGGTAATGTCACACGTTGCTATGGGAAAGTACAATGCTTTGTTTATGCAGAATGCCCAACATGGGTGATGCTTAACCCCATATTAGCCACCTCTTCATGATCAGACCCTATTGGTGACCTGACCGTTACGTTGATAACAACTCTGAGGGTTATATTGATGATTAATCTGGGGCTGATTCAGCGTTTTAAACAAGTCGGCCACAACTGCACTCGCACGGTGTGTTTTGGAAATAAATGTGAATATTTACACGTATGCAGACAGAGTAGCGTGTCTCTGCGACTGCGCCTCCCGCGTCCATTCGCTTGTGGGAATATCTGTCATCATTACCAGCACCAAGGGAATTTCGGGAATGGGTCCACATACTTACCTCCCACGTTGGTGGTAGCAGCGCTGTGCAAATCACATGCAAAATGGCGTGTGCAGTCTCCGCCCGGGGCCCCCTCCTCTCTACCCGGCGGCCAGCTGCGCACTGAGCGCTGCAGACTCCGGGCACTAGAGTAGACTCTAATGTAAAGCCAGAGTCTACTGCGCATGCTCAGATCATCGGGGAAATGGTCTTCAAAATAAGTACACAGCAGCGCTCAATCCCCAGTGTGAGTCAAATTACAAAGTGAAAAGACCATATACATAAAAATAAAAATCACAATTTAATAAAGAGCACATATAAAAGCGTAAGACAATTATAAACAGATTGAGTATGACCAGTAATAAATATATATATATATATATATATATATATATATATATGTATATATACATATATATATATATATATATATATATTATATATTATATCTGAGAAAGCATCCACATATGAATAACACTCAGGCTTGCCGACTTTCTGGCTGGCGGGAGGGAGCAGCAGGATCGGCATGACAGGGGGGCGTGGCCAGCCAGGCTACCAGTATTTGTGGGGGGGGCATCATTTTGACCCCGCCCCGCTACACAATGCATACACAAGGCATTGTGAAGCAGGGGGAGGTGCCAAAATGAAGGATTGCCTGCCTTCTCGGGGGGTCGGGAGCGGCACCCAATTTTCAGGAGGCTCCCGGCCAAATCGGGAGGGTAGGCAAGTATGGTAACATTTCAGGTACATAAGAGCAAGCAGAGTTCTTAAATTGAACCGGCAAGGGTGCCTGTTTCATAGACAGTATTTTCATTTCTTCGCACCTGGATATACCTTTGACGAAATCGCCAGGTGCGAAGAAACGCGATATAACACCAGATATAGTATAACTCACTGGGGACCGAGCGCTGCTGTGTAATTATTTTCTAGTTCCTTTCCTGCTATAGGTGGTGGCAGCCATCTTGAAGTAGCTACTGGTCATATATTTATGCTTCTGTTTCTTTTCTTGCTCAGTGCTTAGGGTTTATCATCGGAGAAATGGCACGGCGGCCATTTTCCCGGCCTTTTGCGCATGCGCTGTAGGGAAATTGCCAGGAAAATGGCTGCTACGCCATTTCCCTGGTGATCTGAGCATGCGCTGTGGACTCTGGTATAGCACTAGAGTTTACTCTAGTGCCCGGAGTCTGCTGCGCTCAGTGTGCTGCCGGCCCCCAGACTGAGAGGAGGGGGCCTCGGACAGAGACTGCATACGGGTCCCTTCTTCTCTCAATATGCCCCTGATCAGCGCACACTTACACCAGCCGTAATTCTGCCTACACACCCAGTACATGCTCTCGGAAAACTCAGCGACTGACATGCGTAGATGTGCGTACTTGGGGCTGGCGATTGCACAGTTGCTAAAAAATCAAGATCCGTCCACAAAATGGGCTCTCAATCAGGAACTTTACATTTAGGTAAATGTTTTTTCCCTCTTTTCAGTGTGTTAGAATATATATTTTTTTATTGTATGGGCCTTATATGAGGAAATATTGACAACAACTGGGGAAAATGTACGTTTCCATAATTAACCCAATAGTTACTTTGATCCAATTAGTGTACATAGCTTGTATTTACTGTACACCAGACATTCATTGCTGAGTGATGCGATACCAAGGGGTCTATTTACTAAGCAGTGTTAGGAGACAGAGTGAAAAGTGATAAGAAAGTGATAAGGTGCCAGCCAATCAGCTCCTAAGTGTCATTTTTTCAAACACAGCCTGTGAGATGACTGTTGGGACTGTATATGTCTACTGTATACTTGCTATCACCGCTTGTATATGCACCGCTACCCACAAACATACATCACCAGCTGGTTCTCTGTATGTTTCGCTCAAGCTCTGCTCCATCCAGATACTGAGTGCATGTAACAGTGAGTACGGTTGTATATATTTATAGACACTCAATAAACCACACTACTGGTTATATGTTGACTTTGAGGATCCACTGGCGTTTACTACTACTCTTCTTATACCATAACAGGGTGTGGTATAAAAGATAAACAGTTAAAAGGTCAACAATGTCTAGATAGAGACCAGGGGCCTAATGTAATCATACTTGCCGACATTCAGCTCCCTCACCCTATTACATTTGGCCCCTGGTGTCTATCTATAGTCCGGATACCAGCCAAACAGTACACACCTATTCAACACAGGTAACATGGCAAATCTTGCAATCCAGTTATTTGTCACACTCACTGATTTACCATATTCCTCATGCTCAGAGTATTACACGCGCGGCTGAATTTTCCAACGGCACAGTTGCTTAGTTGAAAGTATGGGCAAAAATCATTCTTCAGATGGAACCTTGATTTGTATTTATTATCATAGAAGGAGATGGACATCAGCAAAGAACGCATTATATTATAAATATTCTAATGGAGGAGTATTGCTGCGGTATAATGTTCTTTCAATATCCAGACCTAGATAAATCCTTTCACTGACTGCTAAGAGCCTTTAGAGTGTTTACTATGGTTCCTAGTCAATTGTGCTGAATTATCGGGGATATTAGATCAGGTCACAAAATGGCTGCCGCCACTGGGTGTATATGAGGTGTATACATAAACATATGACATAAACTACCTCATGCAAATGTGGTGGCATGATGTTAGGCAGATATTGAGAGTAGTGTTGAACCTTTATTTTTTGCAGAGCTGGCAGTTTAGTACTCTGGGCTTCCTACCATACATGTTGCAGATGATGTAATTGCTGTTATTTTCTCTCTGAAGGGAACTACCATATGTATAGCAGAAGTCTGTCTACCAAGCACGATATTGCCGAGGGCCAGTCTGTGCGTGGGAGGATAAATATAGGTTGAGCTATCGCCTCTTATAATAGAGTTTCCTCCCTCATATTCATACTAATAATTCCTCAGCTGAGAACAAGCATCTAAATTAAAATGTCTTTGTTTTGAGTGGCAATGTCTCTCACAGTTTTAATTGCCCGGTTAACTGGGAGCCTCTCAGTAATGATAGCGCTGAATTCCATGGCTTAGCTCTCTTCATCTAACATCACAATAAATGATATACAAAAATATTATGTACCGTTCCAGGCACCCTGCTAGCCAGAAGCCAGCGCTGTGGGGCGGCGACGGCGCTGCACTCTGGACCTCAGAGCTCACTCGCTGTGAGCGATGGTCGCACAACTACGCATGCATATTAATCGCAGTTAGCATGCGCAAACTAGCGGCTGCGATGTAGAAGCGAGCGCTCGTAGTACACAGACATGTCGCTGCATTGAGTGACAGATTGCACCGTTTGTGGGTGGTAACAGCGGAGGGTGCTTGTGAACGGGGGAGTGGATGTGCGAACGCAGGCGTGCCTGACCGTCAGAACGGAGTTTAATGGGAGTGCATAATTAGCAAAATTGCGTCATGGCACACGTGACTTGTGTTGTTTTATACCCTGACTGCTCGCAGTGCTTGCGGGAGGGTAAAGTCTACCTCCAGCGCTGCGAGCAGCTCCGATGGCTCCTGATATTCCCGATTAATCATACATTGGAGATGACGTGTGTTGCGAGTGGCAAGGGGGCACCTTTAAACACTTGCGAGCGCAAAATTCTGTAGCTCGCTAAAACAGAGAGGCGGCCTCACCGCAAAGAGCGAGCTCATGATTTGCATATCCTGCCCCTTTTTTCCAGCGAGCGATCGCATCTAGCGAGAGACTCTGAATGAGGTCCTCTGTGCGGTGGCACAAGTCGCACACTCCTAGTTATGGCTCTTTATATATATACCTCTTGGCCCCATTTAACAATGATGCGTAGCCCATACTTGCCTACCCTCACGATTCGGCCGGGAGCCTCCCGAAAATCAGGTGACGTTCCTGGCCCCCCGGAAAGGCAGGCAAGCCCGACCCCTCTAAACCCAACCCCCCCGCCCCGCGGTTTTAAGAGATACCTCTGCAGCGGGGGAGGCCGTTGATGCGATTCACGCTGAATCTCGTCATTTTGACCCCGCCCCCTGCTTCACAATGCCGGTAATCTCAGCATTGTGTAGCGGGGCGGAGTCAAAATTACACAATTTCGTGGCCAAGCCTCACTCCGCCCACAAACCTGTCAGGCCACACCCCCTATTCCGGTCACACATCTTTGCAATGCCGATCTGGCTGCTCCCTGTTGGTAGGGGCAGCCAGAATATCGGCAATCCTGGCATAGCCCCTTTAGCACTCCTTTCAGTATACAACAAACAGCAGTAATATAAGATTACCGCTGTTCGTCACTGCATCGTTCTTGCCATCTTTAGATGATGAGAGCGAGCCAGCGCTGCCTCTCCGGCTACAGGGAAGTCTCAAGGCACTGCCGGGTCCTCGATCAGGTTAAAGTGCCATTCGCATGCACAGACGGTCTATCGCACATGGCCATTACTCAGAAGCCCTTCACTGAAGTTAGGCTGCCGGCAGCTAAGCGGAGGACCTCGCCGATGAGGAGGACATCGCTAGACCTCGCCGGCGAGGTAAGTAATAATAAATACAAGTGGTATATTTGTTTGTATCACTGCGATATAAAAATTAAAAATGCAGCTGGTACTAAGCTTTGTTGATTAATGGGACCCTCAGTCTGCCCTGCTCTTCCACCCCATGCAGCTGCTTGTCCTGCCCCCTCATACTTAACCTATTCCCAGCAGCTGGTTCTCCTCACCTAGGTCTGTCCGTCTCCCTAGTGGGAGCCATCAGGATGTGTGCCCTGGCTACCACTACGCAAGCATTGAGGAGACTGGACAGACCTTATGAAATGATTATATAGATATTCAGTAGACAATACTGTAAATAATGTATGGAGCCAGATTGGTCATAGATACCTGCAAAACTGGGATGCTTTTGCAGATTTATGGTTTTGCCTGTTTATCTGAGCCCACCTACAGGTGAAGGCTACCCTCACTGGTCATCACAAGCGATTGCCTTCATCGGGAGCCTCCTGTGATGCTCGGGAAGCCTCCTTAATTATCATGCACAATGGCGGTGCTTGCATCACAAAATGTCCTCCGATTCCAGATGGCATTAGATGAAGGTGCCCACAGTAAAACAATGCTTTATATAAGATAAATGTATTACATTTTTACTACTTTTCTTGTTTTTAGTAACACAATTTATTTTTATTATTTTTATTAGAATCTGGACGCCCAAGAAAATCTGTCTTTCTGGGCCATTTTGATAAATAGGCCCCTTAGTCATCTAGAGATCAAGCAGATTGAAGTGTTAACCATAGCCGTCGTTTTGCTGCAATTTCTAAGACTGGAAATGTCCCTGCCTCTCTAATGTATCTTACCCCAAACACACACCTAATTCTATTCAGTATCCCGCCTCTGGCTCTCATCACTTTCTTTTTGTCCTAGAACTTCTCGCCCTATGTTCTTCAACCCTGTATTACATCAGCAGCCTCAATACAGAGGAAAACAGTCCTGGGCGACTGTCTGGCTACTCTTATTTGCACAGGTGAGGTCCAGAAGTGGGAGAAGATCAGGGTTTGATTGTTGCGGCATCCTTGCACTAAAGCATGGAGGAATATGTGTGTACAGGTGGTGGTGGAGTTAGTGTACACACCAGTGGATGCCATGAAATAACGAATAACAATGAAAAACCCAGACTGCTTAACCGGGATCCGGTCTATAGATCTACAGTGAAAAGGTAGACAATGTATAGATAGACACCAGATGTTAGACAGTCAATAGGTTGACAGGGACAAAATGTCGACACACTAAAGGTCGACATGTAAGAAGGTCGACATATACAAATGGCCGACAGGGTCAAAAGGTCGACATGAAAATGGTCGATAAAAAAATTGGTCGACACGTGATTTAAAAAAAAAAAAAATTAGGGTTAGAGTTAGGTTTAGGGACTTACTGGAGAGTTAGGGTTAGGCACTTACCCCGACAGTTAGGGTTAGACACCAGAAGGGAGGGTTAGGCACTAGAAGGGACGATTAGGGTCAGGCACCTACCCCGACGGTTAGGGTTAGGCACTAGAAGGGAGGGTTAGTCACCAAGGGGAGGGTTAGGGTGAAGATTAGGGTTAGAAAAAAACACATGTCGACCATTTTTTGTGTTGACCAATTTACATGTCGACCTTTTGGCCATGTTGACCATTTGTACTTGTTGACCTTCTTACACGTCGACCTTTAGTGTGTCGACCTTTTGTCCCTGTCGACCTATTTACTGTCTAACATCTGGTGTCTATCTAGACGTTGTCTACCTGTTTACTGTAGATCTTTCAATCCACATCCGCTTAACTAGTGGGGTGGATTATTGACAGCAGTGGCAGTACAGCCGTACTCACAATTAGCCACACTGGTTATGGAGCAGAACTTGAGAGGAGCAGGGTGTCATACAGCTCACCAGCCGGTGAGTGTATACGGGTAGCGGTGCAGCCAGAACCAGACTTACTGGTAGGTTGTATTAGGCAGAACTTCACAGGTCTCATGGAGCTCAGTAGAAGACTTGCATCTCCCACTGTGGCACTCTAACATAGTGCGCAAAATGGCGCCAAGCATGCGCTGTACTAGATTTGGTGACCCTCTTTGTAAGGGGGTGGAGCCTTCCTGGAGGTTCCAAAATGGAGTCTTTAACAACAACTTCCATAGTAACGGGGTTGAGGCTGCTGCAGGATCTGCACCTTGGGCATGGGAGATGGGGGAGAATATAAAACATTGCAAAAGTTACGTCCCTATAAACACAGTCATAAGTCAGAAGACATGGCTGGTAAATGGATTGTAGTCCCCTCCTTATAATAACAGCCTGTTCATATGTACGTGTAAAGGGGTGGCTCTCTAGATACCGTTCTGTCCAACATTACCAGGTATAATTGGAGCAATCCTCAATTAGATCCCGATCAAAGAAGTGAATGCTATCTATGACTAATGGGTGAGCCTGGATAATACGTCTATGTAGTGAAGTCTTCATGCAGGGAAAGGTTTATCTCAATGCTCGCTGTTCCACAGACTCACAGTCATCTATTTTCCTGTGCCGAGGCTGCCATGATAAACCGCTGACTAAAGCTAATTTGGTATAACTTTTTTTTTTCTCCCTTACAGCACATCCAAGTTTAATGTGAAATAAAAATCTGCTAAACTGCAAACCGATGACCCACAGCTTCGTACAAGGACTCCCCGCGCCGTGCAGGCCCGAGAAATGTAATGCTAAGGGATTTCCTTCCATGACATGATTATAAATCTGGTGCAGGAAGCATTCCCGGCTCTTGAAGGGAATTCAAGGACCTTGCTTTGGCAGGGGGAATGGTGCTGAGCTGAATCAGGACTGCAATGCAAGAAGCTGGGGAACTAACACGTGAATTATACATCATGATGATTGTTCATGTAGTAGAGAGTAAAACTTAATAATACTTTTATTACTTTAAATAGCTAGACCAACATCTCTCCTGATATACAGCCGAGCATGAAAATTGTTTAAGGATGGATCAAAAGATTGATTTTTTTTTTTTATTGCGTTACCACCATAAAATGAAGAGTAGCAAAATTTAGCATTTTCTGAAGCGAGGAGTTGGCCGTATACATGCTAACTTTACTAAGAGATGAGTGTGCTTTCTCCAGTATAATTTCCTTTAAAGGTAAATTAGTTAATAAATAAGACATGTGTCGCTACAAAGGAAATAGCTGATGGGCCGGCTAACCAATAGATGCTAGCGAAGGTCATGCATGTGTGACTAATAATCTTTCAAACCTAACCTTTGTCAAACGTTGGGTAGCCGTGCCTGGAGAGGACATTTAGCATCTATGTAAAGGTCACGCGTGTAGGAAAAATGGCAGCTATAAGCCTGCTATGTTCACAGAACTGACCTCCCAACGTGCACTGAACACATAGACGGATCTAACAAGTGTCACATGTGCTTGTCCTTATATCTCAGCCTATCCATAATCCTTGCTCACTATCCAAAAACCAGGGAAGCGACGCTTGTTAAATTAAATATCTATTTGAATGAACATTCCGTGCCTTCGCCAGTTTAGAACACAGCAAGTACCACAGCAAGTACCAAGTGGTGTCATTTAGTAACCGCCATCAATTGACGGCAGTTTTAATGTTAAATTGGTAGCATTTACTGTACTAAGTGTTGGGTTTGGTGTCTAAACTGAAGCTGCCGTCCATTTCTGGCAGTTTCTAATGGCAACCTGTTGTGGCATGTTCTATTTATCCACAGGTTTCTATTGAAACCACTGCGGAATAGAAGCTAAACAATAGATAAGCACTGTACAGATCACTATGATCTGTGCAAGCTTCGTTATACAGAAATATTTAAGGAAATATGTGGGGTCTCCCCCCAAATCAAAAACCCACCCCTGACCTCTAAGCCTAGGCTGGTATAGGAAAATAGGGGGGAAAAATGGGTGGGTTTTTCCAATAACTAGCACCAGGCTGAACCAGCTGGGGGATAATGCTCTAGCATGGAGACGCACTGCATGGGGTCCCCTGCCATAATATAGACCAGCCTCAAACTTTTAGCCCAGTGCTGGAATCCCTTGAAAAGTTGGGACCCCCACAATATACGGCGTCAACCTCCCGAGGTACAGCCAGCCCTGGGCTGAAAGCTCTTCTCCGCACCCCTAGTCATGTTGGGTGCAAGGTAATGGTAATTAAATAGTTAAGAAATATTGTTATATACAGACAGCCTACAAGTCCCAGCAAGCCTGCCCCGGCATACCGGCAATTGTAGAACCACCAGTGCCAGCTTGTAGTACGCCTATAAATAAAATATTAAAATAAAGACAAGACACACACTGAGTGCTGTAGTAATTTATTAAAAAACACACCCGACAATCTGACTCTGTAAAGAGCCGCGTCGCAGAGTGGCATGTCACTTTTGGTCACTCTCCATAGAAATAAATGGGGACGCACTGTTTGGCTGAGAGCGTTGAAACTGCTTCATAAATCCGGGGTTTCTATTCTATTCGTTTTACGGTCTAAAACATTGATGGTGAATTGATATTCAATTCTGTTAAATTTTAAAGTGTTTTCCCGCCTTCTGAAGCTGTTTCTCCTCGCAGCACCGCACGCGTTTTCCTGCCACTGTGCAGGCTCAAGAGACAGGCAACACGCTCACTATTAAATGTCGTTTTGGAAAAGAAAGATTTCACTAGCTTACATAATCCACTTGTAGCTATATATTCCATATTGCCTTCAGAACTTTGGATCTAAGTAAAAAAAAGTAATGATCCTCCGTGGCCTCGTTTACCGAGCAGACTGCTTTTAGAATAGTCAAACTTAGCTGCTGAGGTAAACTTTGTAATACGCTATGCTCTTTCCCAGGACGCTACCTCACGCATCTTAGCTCACCTGCCTTGCCAGAGCCTGGAAGAGATATAAGAGGAGGCAGCCAACAAGAGAGCACAACGCATTTTACAACTTTACTCCAGTGTCGAACTCTAAGCACTTTACAAGATCTCTCCCAGGCACCGAAGGCCGAGCATTAGTTGTTTTATGCAAATGCTGTGCACAAAAACACTATCTAATCCATAGATACAATGATACTCCATTACCTGCTGGCAGGTTCTCTTTCAATTAACATGCTGTACATATGCTTTGCATATATTTTTGGGGGGAGCGGGAGGTTTACAATTTTGGGTATTGGTAGGGACGAAGAGTTAGAATTGGAGTCTGCACTTGTTTACTCTTAATTTATGTGCAGATATTTGTTTAATGGGTCTGATTTAGAGATGTACGCTAACGTAATGGTTTGCATACAAACTGATGTTAAGGTGCCTGCGCAGGTACAGGACCCATTCTGCGCATTAACCTAACCGGTCCCGATCTCGCTCACAGTCCCCCCTCCCCCTTAGCCGCATCATGACTAGGGGTGCTGCAGTGTTTGGGGGGGCTGAGAGAGGGCATGGCTGGACACCCCCTGTTTTCCGGGAGGAACAAGGCAAGAGTCTGCTTCGGAGGACACAGATTTCCTGGCCCAGCAAGTGACCAGGCACCACCAGGCCAAGGTAAGCTTCAGCTTGCGCAGCCTGACAAAAGGAGCAATCATCGAGACCATCAGTCTCGATGATTGCGATGGTGATCCGAGTTTTGGATGCGGCTATTTCCTATAGACACTTGCTGCTGCATTTGCATTTTGTTGTACGGTATTGTGCAGCCGCTTCTGTGCGTCTTTGCAATACCGTCCATCTCTGAATCAGACCCAATGTGCAGTTTTCTGTAAGTGTCAGGTATGTGTCAGGTGTGTAAGTGTCAGGTGTGTAAGTGTCAGGTGTGTAAGTGTCATTGTGTAAGAGTCAGGTGTGTTAGTGTCAGGTATGTGTCAGGTATGTAAGGTTCAGGTGTGTAAGTGTCAGGTGTGTAAGTGTCAGGTGTGTAAGGTTCAGGTGTGTTAATGTCAGGTGTGTGTCAGGTGTGTAAGTGTCAGGTGTGTAAGTGCCAGGTGTGCAATTGTCAGGTGTGTTAGTGTCAGGTGTGTAATTGTCAGGTGTGTAAGTGTCAGGTGTGTAGATGTCAGGTGTGTAAGTGTCAGGTATGTGTCAGGTATGTAAGGTTCAGGTGTGTAAGTGTCAGGTGTGTAAGTGTCAGGTGTGTAAGGTTCAGGTGTGTTAATGTCAGGTGTGTGTCAGGTGTGTAAGTGTCAGGTGTGTAAGTGCCAGGTGTGCAATTGTCAGGTGTGTTAGTGTCAGGTGTGTAAGTGTCAGGTGTGTAATTGTCAGGTGTGTAAGGTTCAGGTGTGTTAATGTCAGGTGTGTGTCAGGTGTGTAAGTGTCAGGTGTGTAAGTGTCAGGTGTGTAAGTGCCAGGTGTGCAATTGTCAGGTGTGTTAGTGTCAGGTGTGTAAGTGTCAGGTGTGTAAGTGTCAGGTGTGTAGATGTCAGGTGTGAAAGTGTCAGGTGTCACAAACCGTGCTAGAGACCTCCGGCTGAGACCCCTGCATCTCCCCATGCGCTTATGTCATCGCACCTTGCTGAGTCGCCGGCCGCTCCTGTCAGTGGAATCCAGAGTGGGGCCTATGCGTTAAGGTGGTTTCCTGCATCCCCGCTGTTGCCTAGGTGTCCCAGCCGCACTTCCTGCACTTCAGTGTGTCAGACCTCCGGATCATGGGCGCGGCCATCTTGGATCAAGTCAGGTGGTCCAGATCCATCCAGTCAGCAGCACTCTCCAGTTGCTCCAGCCAATCAGCATCTGACCAGGGGTATAAAAGTCCTTCCCTGACTCATTGCCAGTACAATAGTGCTCTTTGCTACAGCAAGACCTACGTTCCTGAGCTCTGCTGGTTTCCTTTCCAGTTTGCCTGCCTCAAGTTCCTGTATACTCCAGTCGTGAGTACTCCTGCTTCCAATCCAGCACACTCCATCCCGAAGTCCTATTCAAAGTGCTCACCCAATCCAGCACACTCCATCCCGGAGTCCTATTCAAGTGTTCTCTCCAATCCAGCATACTCCATCCCAGAGTCAGACTCAAGCTCTCACTCCAATCCAGCGTACTTCACCCAGGAGTCACATTCAAATATCCAATTCTTATTCAGCAAACCTCAGCCCGGACTCTATTTCAGACTTCAATATTCCTCGTCTAATTCTACAGTTCCAAGTCTACAGTTCTTTTCGACACGTTACTTCGTGTACTCCAGAGACTTTTGTGTTATAGTTTTATTTAGTATCTTTTGTTGCGCTTCTCTGCATAGAGGACATTATTCTACATCTCACATTAAAGTCCTCATTCAGCTGTATGACCAAGAATTACATTAAACCATCTAAATTCCAACTACCCACTGGTCCAGGTGTCTCTGTTCATCAACCCAGTTCGGGTTCACCAATCCCAATTACCCAAGCCGTGACATCAGGTATGTAAGTGTCAGGTGTGTGTCAGGTACTGTCAGGTGTGTAAGAGTCAGGTGTGTGTCAGGTGTGTAAATGTCAGGTGTGCTTTATTATCAGTAGTCAATTTTTTTTGGTAACAGTAGGCAGTACTTAAAGTGGTCTTAGAGAAATGGTGGAACTCACTGCCCCCCTCTGTGTTTTCTTACAATAAAGGAAAAGTGCGCGCTGTAGGCACTGTGGGAGCCGGATGTCGGAGCTCAGCAATGAGCTCCAGCCTCCGGCACCACTGCGGTCCACCTGGCTGCTCCTCTGAACTATGGGAGAGACGTCATGACGTCTCTCCCATAGTGCTTGTGGGGGGAGCCGGAAGCCGTAGCTCAGAAGTGAGCTACAGCCTCCGGCTGCGGGGAAAGAGCCGGGTGCCTGCTGGCAACAAAATCTCAGCGGGCACCAGGCAAATAGAGCCTCCCTGCAGCGTCGGGGTTAGGTGGGCCCTAACCCCACTACTTACCGTCAGGATGCCGGCACAGGCTCCGTCGTGCGCATGCGCGAGACCCGGCTAACGACTGGCGCACTGTCGTTAGGGATCTCGTAGCAGACGGGGAGAGCTGTCGATGTTGAGTGACAGCTGGCCCCGTTTGCTGGGTGGGCCGGGTGCGTACCCGGCCAAACGGAGGCGTTCCAGTCGGAACACTTGCCGCTTGGGGGCGGGACCACTGACATCATTGCTGATGTCAGTGGGGAACTTCCTGCTCGAACAGAGCAGGAAGCTTCCTGGGGCTTACGAGTACCCAGACCCTACCCTAGGGTCTGGTCGTAAGCCGCGATGGTCTTGACCATCGCGACCATCACCCATGTCGGTCGTTAGAGCTGTGGGTGTTAACCCACAGCTTAACGATCGACAAGGAGGCGGCCGTTCAGGATGCAAGCGGCTGCCCTGATTCAGAGCGACCGCTTGCATCTAACGACCGCCTCTGAATGAGGCCCAGTATACCAGGCCATACGTAATACTGGGCTTAATTCAGACATGTACACAATATCGATATTTCTGCAGTTGAGCAATTGCTACTGCGCATGCATGACGGTTGGGCTGCGCAAGTGCCACTGTACCTTAGCGATGCCGCTCACAGTCAGGATGTCTTTGCAAAGTGATTGACATTCAGGGACCACTATGGGGCGGCCATTTTCAGGGCATGTCTTAGCTTACAACTGCGATAAAGTGGTTCCAAGGTCTCTGTTTAGGCGACCAGTCTGTGAGACCATAGAGCTACTCCGTTGGCCAATGACTGAATGATCTGCGATGGCGGCTGCATATGTGTATGCAGTTGCTTGGATTTGCAATGGCCCCAGTGGACGTCTCAATACTTATCCTGGCGTCTGCAACATTTTCAGAATTTCGCATAGCAGCTGCGTACACTGACATAACAGAGGCGGCATTAGCGTACACTGACGTAACAGAGGCGGCATTAGCGTACACGGACGTAACAGGCGACATTAGCGTACACTGACGTAACAGAGGCGGCATTAGCGTACACTGACGTAACAGAGGCAGCATTAGCGTACACGGACGTAACAGGCGACATTAGCGTACACTGACGTAACAGAGGCATTAGCGTACACTGACATAACAGGCGGCATTAGCATACACTGACGTAACAGAGGCAGCATTAGCGTATACTGACGTAACAGAGGCGGCATTAGCGTACACTGACATAACAGAGGCGGCATTAACGTACACTGACGTAACAGAGGCGGCATTAGCATACACTGACGTAACAGAGGCAGCATTAGCGTACACTGATGTAACAGAGGTAGCATTAGCGTACACTGACGTAACAGAGGCGGCATTAGCGTACACTGACGGAACAGAGGCAGCATTAGCGTACACTGACGTAACAGAGGCATTAGCGTACACTGACGTAACAGAGGCAGCATTAGCGTACACTGACGTAACAGAGGCGGCATTAGCGTACACTGATATAACAGAGGCGGCATTAGCGTACACTGACGTAACAGAGGCGGCATTAGCGTACACTGACATAACAGAGGCAGCATTACCTGACACTGACGTAACAGAGGCGGCATTAGCGTACACTGACGTAACAGAGGCGGCATTACCTGACACTGACGTAACAGAGGCAGCATTAGCGTACACTGACGTAACAGAGGCGGCATTAGCATACACTGAAATAACAGAGGCGGCATTACCTGACACTGATGTAACAGAGGCAGCATTAGCGTACACTGACATAACAGAGGCGGCATTAGCGTACACTGACGTAACAGAGGCGGCATTAGCGTACACTGACATAAAAGAGGAGGCGTTAGCGTACACTGACGTAACAGAGGCGGCATTAGCGTACACTGACATAAAAGAGGCGGCATTAGCGTACACTGACGTAACAGAGGCGGCATTAGCGTACACTGACATAACAGAGGCGGCATTAGCGTACACTGACATAACAGAGGCGGCATTACCTGACACTGACGTAACAGAGGCGGCATTAGCGTACACTGACGTAACAGAGGCGGCATTAGCGTACACTGACGTAACAGTGGCAGCATTAGCGTACACTGACATAAAAGAGGCGGCATTACCTGACACTGACGTAACAGAGGCGGCATTAGCGTACACTGACGTAACAGAGGCGGCATTAGCGTACACTGACGTAACAGTGGCAGCATTAGCGTACACAGAGGTAACAGGCGGCATTAGCGTACACTGACGTAACAGAGGCACCATTAGCGTACACTGACATAACAGAGGCAGCATTAGCGTACACTGACGTAACAGAGGCAGCATTAGCGTACACTGACGTAACAGAGGCGGCATTAGCGTACACTGACGTAACAGAGGCGACATTAGCGTACACTGACGTAACAGAGGCGGCATTAGCGTACACTGACGTAACAGAGGCGGCATTAGCGTACACTGACGTATCAGAGGCGGCATTAGCGTACACTGACGTAACAGAGGCGACATTAGCGTACACTGACGTAACAGAGGCGGCATTAGCGTACACTGACGTAACAGAGGCATTAGCGTACACTGACGTAACAGAGGCAGCATTAGCGTACACTGACATAACAGAGGCGACATTAGCATACACTGACGTAACAGAGGCAGCATTAGCGTACACTGACATAACAGAGGCGGCATTAGCGTACACTGACGTAACAGAGGCGGCATTAGCGTACACTGACGTAACAGAGGCGGCATTAGCGTACACTGACGTAACAGAGGCATTAGCGTACACTGACGTAACAGAGGCAGCATTAGCGTACACTGACATAACAGAGGCGACATTAGCATACACTGACGTAACAGAGGCAGCATTAGCGTACACTGACATAACAGAGGCGGCATTAGCGTACACTGACGTAACAGAGGCGGCATTAGCGTACACTGATGTAACAGAGGCGGCATTAGCGTACACTGATGTAACAGAGGCAGCATTAGCGTACACTGACGTAACAGAGGCGGCATTAGCGTACACTGACGTATCAGAGGCGGCATTAGCGTACACTGACGTAACAGAGGCAGCATTAGCGTACACTGACGTAACAGAGGCAGCATTAGCGTACACTGACGTAACAGAGGCGGCATTAGCGTACACTGACGTAACAGAGGCGGCATTAGCGTACACTGACGTAACAGAGGCGGCATTAGCGTACACTGACTTAACAGGCGACATTAGCATACACTGACGTAACAGAGGCGGCATTAGCGTACACTGACGTAACAGAGGCGGCATTAGCGTACACTGACGTAACAGAGGCGGCATTAGCATACACTGACGTAACAGGCGACATTAGCGTACACTGACGTAACAGAGGCGGCATTAGCGTACACTGACGTAACAGAGGCGCCATTAGCGTACACTGACGTAACAGAGGCAGCATTAGCGTACACTGACGTAACAGAGGCGGCATTAGCGTACACCTCTGCATCAGAGTTGATGTATGGAGAATTACCGGATTGTATAAGCAATGATACTGGTTTTGCTTTAAATGATTCTCTCACTTAAAATTCAATTTTAAGGTGCAAGCTGTCCTCTCCCACCAGTGGATTCACTGGTGCCTGGGGAAATTGTCATACGTTGCTGGCAATATTTTAAAAAGCAGATAGAGGAGCATTTGTGCAGATGTAATAATATCTGTCTGCATTCTGGGCTCGGCTTGGGATTTTCAGTGTGAAGGGGAGAAATTAGAGAGGTGATAACACAGATGCAGTAAACGTGCCGGAGATTGTGTAGCTCTCCGCAGTCTTTACTAGATAACAAGAAACTGGTCACGTCTGCACTGGCGAAAGCTACTTGGGATCAGAAAATACAGCCGCTCGAGGGAAATTGATTAATAGTAGCGTATTTGTGTTCCCAGATATTTCGCAAAAAAAAGAACCAGGTACTAAACATGGGAGGAAGAAAATATGTACAGTATATATTCGTGGGACAAGAAACCATTCAGTGGTTAATGGTGTTTAATTACTTACTATGCAACAACACAACATCGCAAATTAAGATTGTTTAGGCGGCGGCTATCTTTTTAATGCGCCCAACAAAACAATTCAATTGTTGCTCCGTCTGAGCGTGATAAAAAATGAGTGATAAACCCATGGTCATGGCGCCCTAACTGCAGTCAGGACGCCCTAACCAGAACTTTAGACGGGTTTAGCCGTTTACATGGCTAAACCCAGTCTAATAGGGCATGAAGACCACGCTAATTAAAGGGCGCCAGAACAATCGAATTGCAACACTAGGCGTCCATTAATTATCGCCGCCCACACAACAATTGAATCATACTTGCCAACTCTCCCTCATTGTCAGGGAGACTCCCTGAAATAGTAGCAATCTCCCTGTCTCCCTGAAGAGTCTAGCAATCTCCCTCATTTCATCCTTTATGAAGCTGTTATATTAAAAAACAGACATGTATACATTCAAATTGGATCATTAGTGTCATTTCCTTGCATTGGTTATTATAAGGCACAATGGGCCTGATTCAGAGCCGCTCGTAAGCAGCCGCTCGTTCGTTCCGAGCGATGTTTGCACAACTGCGCATGCGTACGGATCGTAATACGCATGTGCAAACCAGTCAGTGCGGCCGAAAATCGTTTGTTCACTAAATAGCGAATGCCTGCTATTTTGAGTGACAGAATGAGGCGTATGTGGGTGGTAACAGGGGAAGGTGCTTGAAAACGGGGAGTGGAGATCCGAACACAGGCGTGCATAAAGGTCAAAACGGGCATTTTAAGGGTGTGCATAATTAATACAGCAGCGTCATTGACCACGTCACTAGGTCAGAACTGCTCGCAAGATTGCGGTAGGAAAAACCAACCACAACAATAGTTCATACGCTGGTCGATGTACGCGATTAATCTAATAAATAGTGGACATGACGTAGGATGCGAGCGGCCAGGGGGCGTAGTTTTCCAAAAAATAACCGCATGTTTGGTTCGCTCGTTCAGACCTAGAGGCGTGAACAGACCGCAAAGAGCCAACGGTTCATTTGAATAACCACCCCTTTTTTCTGAACGAGCGAGCGCAAATAGCGTCCGGCTCTGAATGAGGTCCTATGATCCCTATGAATTTCTGAAAAATATTACTGTGTTTTCGTCAACAAACAGATCTTACTAACTGCTTTTGGGCTGGTTTACATTTGGATGTAAGTCAGGTTTAGGACACGCCTCTCAGATGTATCAGTACACGCCCATCACATGTATGACACGCCTCTCAGATGTAACAGTACACGCCCATCACATGTATGACACGCCTCTCAGATGTAACAGTACACGTCCATCACATGTAGGACACGCCTCTCAGATGTAACAGTACACGCCCATCACATGTAGGACACGCCTCTCAGATGTAACAGTACACGCCCATCACATGTATGACATGCCTCTCAGATGTATCAGTACACGCCCATCACATGTAGGACACGCCTCTCAGATTTATCAGTACACGCCCACTGTAACACGCGCTCATGGGTGCTGCTTTAACAATCTCCCTGAAATGCTTTTTCAAAAGTAGGCAAGTATGAATTGAATCGCACCCACTGAGGGTAGCTCATGAACCAGCGATACCGCACAAGTCCCCAAAATGTTGTTGCAACGTCACAAAATGACACCTGACATATTTAGATTTTGGTTTGTTAGACAATGGCCCCCATTTATCAACGATACATAACCCCTTTAGCCCTCGCTAAAGGGGTTATGCCAGGTTTCTGGATTTAACAGACAACGGATAATCTAAGATTACCGTTGTTTGTCGAGCATCGCTCTCGCCATCTTTTAGATAGTGAGAGCGATGCGGTCCCCTTTGATGGCAATGTAGACCCGGCGGTGCCTTTCCGGCTTCAGCAGAGCCTTCCAGGCACTGCCGGGTCCCCGTGTCATGCACATGTGCAGATGGACGGTCGCGCATCGCATAACACTGGAGTCCTGTCGTTGGTAGCGTTAGGCTGCCAGCTGCCCAGCAGAGAACCTCGCCGGAGGAATAAGTATTGTTAGGTGCCAGTACATTTTTCGATTGTATTACAGTGATACTAAATGAAAAATTGCACTGGTGTTTAATATCGTTGATAAATGGGGGCAAATATATTTAAATAATCATGAAAAGAGAGCACTGCCCATGTTTGACAGTGTTCCAGGTTATACGGATTGCTGCAGGGCTTTATAGCTGCACGACCTGACATACCAGTTATTAATTTATTACTGGTATGCTGTACCGGTCTGTACCTCCTTACTTGCACCACTGATCTTATAAGCCCTATTTCCTCTCCCTCCCAGCAGGGCCGTAACTAGGGGTGGTGCGACGTGAGACTGATTTGGACCTTACTATTATACTGTAGGTGTTGTAATTGCAATCGGTATGATATGCCGGCTGTCGTGATGCCTCCTGTCAGAATACCGACAGCGGCATCCCGATGGTTAGTATCCAGACAGAGGTCGGGAAGTATACTTACCCTCCCCCCCTAACCCTCCATTCTGGTAGCTTAACCCTAACCCTCCCCGTTAGTTCCTGAACCTAAGTTCCCCTCCTTCATGCCTAAATGTAACCTCCCCCTCTTAGGGCCATATCCAATTAGCCGCGGTAAGTTACCATGGCTAATTAGCTCGCCCGGGGCTCGCTTGTGGCTATCCAAGTAGCCCTGAAGTCGGCCTGACAACGGCACTTATCAGGGTTTTTTTTTCGGGACCTGATGTGACCCGAAAAATAACGCACGATAAGTGCTGTTTTTGCGCCCAAAAGCTTATCGCGGCTCCTATGTGTTAGCGGGCGAACTATCCTATTATATCGCCTGAAATAATAGGACAGGTAGAAAAAAAATATTGTCAAAAATCGGGCATAATCGGCTGTTTTTCGCCAATCGCGGGGATCAATTAGTGTTCGGGGCTAATTTGCCCTTAGTGACTAAACCTAACCCCCCACCGCCAGTTGTGCCTGACCCTAACCCTCCCCCCTAGGGGTGCCTAATCCTAAACTCCCCCCCAAAACCTAATGCGCTAACCCCCCTGACTGCCCTAACCCCCCCCCCCCCCCGCAACTAAGAGGACAGGCACCCCGGACTTACCTCGTTCAGGCATCTGTCCGTCTGCTTTCCGGCGTCGGGATAAGATAGGCGTCAGCGTTTCGACGCCTACCTTAACTCCTTTGTCGTGATATCAGCGTCGGCATTTAGACTGGCGGCTTCTGGTCAGCTGACTACATACCTTGTTGTAATCTAATTGTCTATTTTTATATCTAATCTACTAATTTTACCTTTTGTTTATATATTTCATAAACAATGCTTTATGGTAAGCTGCTGCACACGCCTATTAATGCTGCCATATATCACTTAGGGGTCTATTTACTAAGCAGTGTTAGGAGACAGAGTGAAAAGTGATAAGAAAGTGATAAGGTGCCAGCCAATCAGCTCCCAACTGTAATTTTTCAAGCACAGCCTGTGAGATGACAGTTGGGAGCTGATTGGCTGGCACCTTATCACTTTCTTATCACTTTTCACTATGTCTCCTAACTGCTTAGTAAATAGACCCCTTAGTTTACCTCACAAAAGAGGAGGTGATGGTGCCCGGGTGCAGCTACACCAGACGAAACTGGTGCCAGCACACAGATAAAGGCTTTTTGCTATTCATCTAGAGCTACAGTATTGCTAAGTATCGCAGGCAGTAGCCCTTTCTGTCCTAAAACTTCCCCATGCTTTGCTGGTCCTGCTGTCTTCCAATCACTATCGCTATTTCAGGATGACTATAGCAGGACAATATTGCTCTGTCAGCAAAATAAAGATTTATTTTTTTTCATTCTTTTTAAAAATATATATAATTTTTCCCGCCCTTTTTAAGAAAAAAATATTATTATTTTTAGACTTTTTATTGAATGTGCAACTGATAGACCTAGATCAGGATTCTAGTCCGGTATGCCTGCGCGACCTGGTGATACCGCAACAGCAGAATAGACCGCGACTGGCCAGCGATGTGGTAAGCCTCTACCTACTGCTGCCTGAGTATCACTTTGTGTCACTCATATTTAACATTGAGATCCTCCGCCCCAATCTGAATATCCTGTAGCAGCAGTGGAGTCTGGACAGCGTTTTGTATCAGACAAACGTGTATCTGGAGCAGGAATGAGTTATTATTTTTAGACTGCAAAAAGCATGTGTGACAGAGCTGGGTATTGGGGGGGAGGAGTGGCGATTGTCTGAAGTTTGGCTAGGGCACTTATAGACCTTGCACCGACCCTGGCAGGGACCTCTTTTTCACTTATTGCCTATAGCCATGAGCTAAGCAGATTACCTACCTACTGTTCTGATCCAACTAACAAAAGTGGCACTGCCTCTTACTTTTCACCTTCCCTCACCACATTATTCAGAACTGCAGATGTCTCGCACAGGAAGAGGCATCAAACCTTCTAAAGAGGTCAGGTGGAGAAGTTACCCATAGCAACCAGCCAGCGACTAGCTTTCTTTTATCTAGTGCATTCTATAAAATGATAGCTAGATGCCAACTGATTGATATTGGCAACTTCTACACTTATTTGTTACATCCCCCTCCCAGTGTGCAGATAGAGCAGAATTTGTTTTCACATATGGGGCGACATGCATCTATTGGGCAAGACCATCTGGCGATGGCGTTGCCCATCAGTTCCAAGCTGTGGAAAGATTCGCTTTACAAAGCTTGGTGCAAATGAGTAATGCGGTCAAACCCCAGAAAATGGCATTCTCGGGAGTTTGACTGCATGATAGGGAATATTGCACCCTGCCCAGGGTATCATACATTGCCTGCTACACCGGATCACCTCTTATTAACTCAACCAGATGTGGTTAGTGTTGAATTACACTGCTGACGCCCCTGTGACAGACACGTGATTGCATCATTTGCCCACAAGAAATGAGGTTCATCTGTATTGCTAATATGACCCTCATCACGGTAATAAATAGTAATTAGAGCCTGCAGCTGACTTTACTTTAACTGTCATATTTATTGATTTTATGCTTTCAATTGCATTGGCTTTACTACTTATATCTAAGCACTGTATTTTATGCTCCTTCCATGAAACAATACTCTATAGAAAGCATTGACTATTGCCACCTAAGACCCGGGGGCCTATTCATGATGTTAATTATCGGGGTCCGAACAGACCCCGATAATTAACATTCTAACTCGCTGCGGAATTCGGAGCTAGCGGCTTTACTGCTCCTTTTTGGAACAGTGAATCTTTTCAGAGCAGTGATGGACCTACAGGTCACACATGCGCACCTGCTTTTGTAAAAATGAAATGATGATGAATAGGCCCCATGTCGGTAAATATTGGGCTTTTGCACTGTGCAAACCTCTGTGGCACCTCCTACATAAGGGAATACCTTCCCTATTTTCACCTCTTGCAGCTCATTTATTTTGCTCCATCAGTCTAATCAATCTCATTAAAGGAATGGTAGCACTTATAGTTAAAAACCTGCAGCTGCATAATAATCTGTAGGAATGTGCAGATTGTTAATGGTCTACCCCAGTTGCATCGTCATAATTGCAATTGTGACTAAGGGCTCTATTTACTACAATCCGTATATTGAATGCAGATTGTAGAGTGATATTAATGACTGAATTCGCAGGGATTTACTACAAATCCCTTGCAGGGACAGAGCTTGCGATAAAGCTCTGTCCCTGCGAATCCCCTCCGTACACTAGTCACGGTATTTTCGCAAAAAATACTGTGACAAAGTGCCCGCGCATGCGCCGACCGGCCGCCGCTGCTACCCCTCCCATGGCGCTAAGCCCCGCCCCCTCAATCGCGGACCCCCGCAACCCCCCCTCTCCCTTAATTACACTTACCTGCATGATCCGGGCCTATGGTGATGTCTTCCATGCCTCCGATTAGGTGATCTCCCATACTGCACTGGGACCCGATCACCTGATGACCGGGCCACAGTGCACTATGGGAGACCAGCTGACCGGAGGGGAGACATCACCAGAGGCCCGGTTACCGGTCCCTGGAGTCAGGTAAGTAAAACATTTTTTTGACAATTTTTTTTCCTTTTATTTACAGTAATCAGCTTGCGGTCTGTTTAGACCACACAGCTGATTACAGGGACCGACTCCCGGCTCTGCTCTCCCCATTAGAGCAGAGTAGGAGGTCGGTAACCGGGGGAGACCCTGGATAACGCCACCTCCAGGTGGCGTTATTATCACAGGGCTTTCCCCGATATTTTTTTACAATTTATTTTTAGTAACTAAGTGATACTTAGGGGTTGGAGTCGAATTTTACGAATTCTACTCCAATTGCCCTGTAATAACTATAGGTGATACTAAAATAATGTGAAAAGGGTGTGAAAACACCCTTTTTCACTTTATTTTAGTCAAAATAATGTTAATAAATAGAGCCCTAGGCATTCAAAGATAATTACTGTTTAAAAAAGTTTAAGAGTAATACTGGTGGTAAGTGAAAATAATATATAACCAAGTAATTTGTTTAATAATATTGTGTCGTGATGGAGACATGCCGACATTCTGGCTGCCCTCTACGGGAGGGGGGCAGCCAGATCGGCAAAATCGGGGGGTGTGGCCAGGTGTTGTGGGTGGAGCGGGGGCGTGGCCACGTGTGCGTGTCATTTTGGCCCCGCTACACAATGCTGCTAATCCCGGCATTGTGAAGCAGGGGGCGGGGCCAAAATGACGTGATTCGGCATGAATTGCATCACAGGCCCTCCGCTTCCTGGGGATTCTCACTTATCGCAGGTTGGGACAAGAGGGGTCGGCAGCTTGCGGGAGACTTTCCTGCCTTCCCGGGAGGCCGGGAGCGCACCCGATTTTTGGGAGGCTCCCAACCAAATCGGGAGGGTAGGCAAGTATGTAGTGATGTCACCTGTTATCTGGTGGAAATATAGATTGGGCAGCCTGCTAGGGTAAGACAGGAGCCCATTACTGTACCCAGCATACCGCTGCCAGCAACGGGCCGATGGGTCATGCACGACGGCCAGGCTGCACATGCGCATGACACTTTTAGCCGACAGGGACGTGGAAATGCCGGGAAGGCTGTTGCTGGGACCATATCACTTTTGTTATCTATAGATGACATAAGCAATGCAGTGACAAATAGCGGTAATCTTAGTTCACTGCTGCTTGGGCCTGATTCATTTCAGATCGCAACTGCGATTGCAATAGCGATTACGCACGCAGTCTCAATGCGATAGTATGCTAATCCACTGTGATCGTTGTGCCGTCGCAGCACTACATAAGGACGCCCATTTTACCTTACACAAATCCGTAATGTTTAGCAAGACTTCAAAACCATCGGTACAATCGAGTACCATCGCAGCCTCACGCACACTTGCACAAGCTCTGACCTTACTCAGGAATTGCTAACCTCATCGCACGCTATGAGTACTCAGGCTGTGTACGGCATCACAGTGGATAATTTATGCACACCCATTCAAGATCGTTCAAACGCACTGGCACGCCTGTGTTTCACCGACCACCCCCCCCCCCCCGTGACCTCCCACAAACGGTACTTCCTGTCAATTACTCTACGATGGGTCTGCGTGGTCACTGTGGTGGCAGTCCCGATCGCTGTAGCCAGTTCGCGCACGAGCACTGTGTTGCATGTGCAGTGCGCAACAATCGGGCCAATTGCGTGTATAATCACAGTTGCGATCGGCAATGTATCAGGCCCTTCGTTAAATACTGATTGCTAAAAGGGATATTCCTCACTGTTATTTTGGGCCCTTTATCTCTCTCCACTTATCTCTCTCCAAGCTTTGATAAATGTTCCCCATTCTCAGCAAACAGACAGAGGGTCTGATTCAGACCCGCTCGCAAGTGCATAGCACTCGCAAGTGGGTCGATGTTTGGCCCCTGCGCATGTGCCGCGACCGGCGTGTGCATGCGCGAGTCCCAGTCGTTCCGGGGCTCGCTACAAGACGGGGTGGCTGTCGATGTTGATTGACAGCTCGCCCCGTTTTGTAGGCGGGGAGGGGGGTGGCTGCACAATCGCAGGCATTCCCTAAGGAACGCCTGGCGTTTGTTGGCGGCCCTACTTACATCACGCGTGATGTCAGTAGTGGACTTCCTGCTCTATTAGAGCAGGGAGTCCACTCGGGCTTGCGAGACCTGAGACCCTACCCAGGATTTCCTCGCAAGCCCGATGGTTGTGATAATCACGACCATCTCCAGCCCGCTCGCACAAGCTGTGGGTGGGCACCCACAGCTTAGCGAGCGGGCAGGAGAAAACATTTTTTTTTTAAAATCCCCGCCCTGATTCAGAGCCAGCGCTCGCAAACAGTGAGCGGCTCTGAAACAGGCCCAGAGTAAAGACTGACTTCTCGTTTCATACAGGGTAACTAAAATGCCTCTGACAAGTGTGAAAATGCCTTTGCTAGCATTCATTTCTTGTTGCACTCACACATATTTATAATAACCATAAGGTCTGGCAGACAGCAAATTAGTTAGTCACACGCTGGGGGTCAGGAAGTTGTTTCCAAAACCAAGTATCAACCTACAATGACATATTGTACCAGAAATGACATTATTTTATTGTACCGCGCAGTGTGGGTTGATAATGACAATTCAGTGCTATATTAAGTGGAAATGTTCACATCATACAGTGATATAAGATACTCTGTGAATGTGATTACCATATGTACAGTTGTTTTATTTTTATTTTTTTTAAACTGACGTTTCCAGTGATGCATTGCTGCATATAATCGCTTTCTCCGGTTACATGCATTTGTTTTCCGGTCTGTTTGACATCTCCCTTTATAATAGGAAAAAAACACTATTCATTCATTTTGAAATATAGGGCAGGAAGTACTAAGCATCACATCTGTGATGCGGTACATCCTGCCTGTCTTCGGGTACATACCACTGTTCATTACCGTGGTATGTACCAAGAATATCGCAAAGGACATCTCTCCCGATAAGAGCTTTCCTTAGCGACGACTCCGTACAGAGGGACTTCCAAGTTTAACACCCAGAAGTCCCACTTGTGTCCTTCTACGCATGCGCCGAAGCCGGCGGGCCGCTGGGGGTGATGGGATGGATCCGATCGGATTCCTCCCAAGGGGGAGAGTCCCTATAAGAAGCCCATAGGCTTCTATTGGGTAACACCACCTGAAGATGGCGTTACCCATCAGGACGAAGCACCGGAGTACATTTGGGGAATTCAGTAAAACCCCGAAAACTGCATTTTGGAGGCTTTTACCGCATTTTCACCTTTAGTACATCCTGTCCATATCCTCCTGCAATCTCCTGAGGGAGTTGACAATGAAACTGACAGGATGGTGTGATGGAGGGGTCGGCCACAGGTGAGCCCCCGGAGATGGCCACAGCTTCAGGAGAGGGAACTGCTATATACTCTCTACAAGAGCGGGTATACAGCACATGCCTACCTGTAGAACAGGGATTATATTATAAATGATAAATAATTATGCCTCTGGCGATTTGGGATTCCGCACCGGGAAGTTAGCAGAGATTTGGGGGTCTGCATTGCAGAGCTATCAGAAGACTAAGGTCTACTTTGTAAGGTCACATTATACCCGGGGTTCTATAAAGCCAATGAAGATCTGAGATCAGTCTAGAAAGAAAGTGATCAGTGCTGTAAGAGGTCTGCACTGTAACAAAACCACAAATGTAAATGTTTTGCACTACTTGCCATGTGGTTGAAAAACAAGAACAACAATTGTCATCTGTGTCGTGACAATTTGTTCATGGATACCTCATATACCGTTTATAGAATGTATCCATCATTTTCTTTTCAATTCAGTAACATTTGGCTTTTAATGCCCTTCTCGTCATCTGAAAACCACATTAAAATGAGCGTGAATTATTTCTGCATTCTAAAAATTTAACACAATGTTTAAAAAGGTAGTAGAATACTTTTTGTCTTAGTTAAAGCGAAACGCGTCAGTTACGAGAAAAATACATCACAAATGTCTTACTATGGGAAGGAGATTTATCAAACCTTCTAATAAGATAAGTGGACGATTCTATCTATCGTTTCATAGAATGAACTTGATAAATTATAGCTAGAATCTGGTTGCTATGGGCAACACCTTTATTTGCTCTCTTTAGAAGGTTTGATATATCTCTGCCTATAACACAATTAAAGTGCATAGAACTTTTAATACGTTATAACCAGTGCGTATGTGCGAATAAGCCCTGAAACCTATCCGCTCCTCTACAGCACTATATGGTCAATAGTGGTCATAGCTGCTTGACAAATTCTATTCTAGGGAATCGGGAAACCTGAGGGTTATGAGAGCTTCATCTATTTTTTCAAATTGCCTTGATTCTAATGGGAAAATGTACTAAGCCTTGGAGAGTGATAAAGTACCAACCAATCAGCTCCTAACTGCCATTTTTCAAACGCAGCCTGTAAAATGACAGGAGCTGATTGGTCGGTACTTTAGCTCTCTCCACTTTAACACTTTTCAAGGTTTAGTACATCTCCCCCATTAAGTCTTCAGCACACTAGTTGATAGGTTAGAAAAACAACTTTAACATACTGTATTCATATTTTACCCACAGAAGACAACAGAAAAGTTAAAAAACAATATTTAGCAAAATGTCTTGTAACTAATTGTGGTATATCAATGTAAAACTGTGTGGAATTCTCCGCTAAGTACGATATGGATGTTTGGCTCCAGGTTGTAGATTCCTGACTGTAAATATAAATGGACGTTGCAATTAAATCCCTTTTTCCGCAACATTCTGAACATATAGTAGAACAGGAGGAATCCGGTGTCTGTTAATTACATCTCACGGAGGCTTGATGCTTAATACTGCAAAATTACCAAGAAGAATCCAAGATATCTAATAATTATGTCTGAATTATTTCCTAGGGCAGAATGATTAGTTTTATCATTTTTGCAAATCCTTTAAATCAGTCGCTTCCACTTAGCAAGAGTAAGGTATATTGATGAGGTAATGGAGTGAATGAGGCGCTTTCAGACAGCTAGCGCTGCCCAATTATAAAACATTTATTTTTTAATTTAATCGCTGTCTGGTGAGTCTAACAGCTCAGTGCAATATGTGATCTTTCAGCTTGACCCAGCTATGAGGTTGGCGTTCTAAACCGACTGTATCCACATCTGAGAATGCAGTCAGTGTAATGTTGTTACACAGTATCATATCACACCTGAGCTGACAGGCCCGCTGATGTGTATTGTTTTGTAGATTAACAATACAGTGAGGACAGTATTGCCAGACAGTAGCCCAAATGCAATAGCCTGCAAGTTGCGAGATTTCAGCAATGTAGCCTTGAAATGAAAGTGTACTCTGCAACTATGCCAGCATATGGGGGGGGGGGGGGGGGGCACACACGCAAGGACCCTGACAGGGTAAGGGGGCTGGTACTAATCACCGGCATACTAATGGGGGCATACTACTGGGGACACACTACTGGGGGCTCTACTATAGGGGGCATTACCACTGGGGACACTACTAATGGAGGCATTACTACTGGGGGCACTACTAATGGGACATTACTACTGGGGTCACTACTAATGGAGGCATACTACTAGGGGCACTACCACTGGGTGCATTACTACAGGGGGGCATTACTATTGGGGGCACTACTACAAGATGCATTACTACTGGGGGCATTGCATAGGGGGCACTACTACTGAGGGCACTGCAGAGGGGGCACCACTACTGTAGGCATTGTATAAGGGGCACTATTACTGTGGGCATTGTATAAGGGGCATTACTACTGTGGGCTTTGTGCATAAGGGTCACTAATGTGGACATTGTGTAAAAGGGGCACTACTGTGGGCCAGGCTTGCCTACCCTCCCGATTTGGCCGGGAGCCTCCCAAATATCGGGTGCTGCTCCCGACCCCCGGAAATGCAGGCAACCCTCCCGACCTCCCCCCCAGAATACACTAGAAATCCCCGCAGTGGGGGGGGGATGGTGACGTGATTCGCGCTGAATAGCATCATTGTGGCCCCACTCCCTGCTTCACAGCACCAAAAATAACGGCATTGTGAAGAGGGGGCGGGGCCACGATGACGTGAACGCACAGCCCCGCCCCGAACATTTCACAGCAGTCCGGACACGCCCCCCGGTGTTAGCCAGCAATCAGCTCCCTCCCGGAAGGAAGGAGCTGGTTGTCGGCAAGTATGCTGTGGGCATTGTGTAAAAGGGGCACTACTGTGTGTCGTAACATAAATAAGAGACACTACTTATGGTGTAATGTGAATCAGGGGCACTGTGGGCCTGATTCAGAGCCGGACGCTCTTTCAGAGCGCTCGCTCTGAATCAGTGCCCGCCTATTGTTTTTTTAGAGCGGCCTCCTGGCCGCTCGCATAGCTGTGTGTCAAGACCATCGCGACCATCAGACTTGCGAAGAGACCCTTGTGGTAGGGTCTCATTGCCGCAAGTCCCAGTGGACTTCTTGCTCTTACAGAGCAAGAAGTCCACCCACTGACATCACTCCGTCTGGGCAGCAACGCCCCCGGCACACCCACCAAAGGGGGCATGCTGTCACTCAACATATACAGCACGCCCCCTTTGTAGCGAGACCCGGAGCGACAGCTTGGCCGTCGCTATCCGGGTCTCGCACATGCGCAAGACGGAGCAGCCTCCGTCGTGCGTATGTGCACTTGCCCAACATCAACCCGCTTGCGAGCGATCAGTGCTCGCGAGCGGGTCTGAATCAGGCCCTATGTGCGGTGTAATGTGAATAAGATTGTGCACTGTGACTCCTTGGGCCGTAGCCCACTGTATAAACAAGTACTGTAAGTCTGCTGCCGTACCCCACTGGGTGGGTGGTTGGGCCCAAGGACCATTCCATCTTGCACTACCTATAATTTCTGCCACTGTTGTGTGGCAATGTGTCATAGATGTGCTTTATACTGTGGTGCCTGTGCCGCTGCGTTGCTGCTCTGTCGCTTAGTAACCAGTCAGCTCCCTGCAACCTTTGGCCAATGATGGTGAAAACAATACTGTAAGCTGTGAGGTGGTCTAAATTGACTGTAAATTTATGTTATTGAGGTTAATAATACTCTAGGAAGAAAAAAAAAATCAATTTATGTGATTTTAGCTTTTTTTGTAAAAAATCCAAATCCAAATTTAAAGCCAGTCACTGCAGTTTGGCAAATTCAAATCCAAATCCGGACGACGAATTAGAACCAAATCCAAATCCAGCAAAAATGGTCCGGCGCACATCCCTAGTTAAAAAACAAGAGGGCCTCTGCACATGCTCAGTAGTGATCACAGCGGCCATCTTGGAACAGGGCATGAAGCTTCCCTGGAAGAACAAGAAGACTGGAGTCTGCGTCATATTTTTTTCAAACCCTGGAAAAGGAACACAGGGCCTGATTCAGAGCCGGACACTCTGAAAGAGCGCTCGCTCTGAATCAGGGCGGTTTTTTTTTTTTTCGTGCGGCCTCCTGGCCGCTCGCTTAGCTGTGGGTGACCACCCACAGCTATTGCGAGCGGCCAGGAGGCCGCACGAAAAAAAAAAAAAACGCCCTGATCGCGACCATCAGACTTGCGAAGAGACCCTTGTGGTAGGGTCTCATTGCCGCAAGTCCCAGTGGACTTCTTGCTCTTACAGAGCAAGAAGTCCACCCACTGACATCACTCCGTCTGGGCAGCAACGCCCCCGGCACACCCGATGGTCGCGATGGTCTCGACCATCAGGGCTTGCGACGAGACCCTGTGGTAGGGTCTCGTTCTTGCAAGCCCCAGTGAGCTTTCGGCTCTATTAGAGCCGGAAGCTCACCCACTGACATCACTCGTGATGTCAGTGGAGCCGCCCCCAAATGGCAGGCGTTCCTTCGGGAACGCCTCCGTTTGGCCAGCCACCCTCACCTGCCCGCCTCCAAAACGGGGCAAGCTGTCAATCAAAATCGACAGCTGCCCCGCTTTGGTGCGAGACCCGTAGCGACGGAGCGCCCGTCGCTAGCCGGGTCTCACGCATGCACACGTTGGAGCCGGCTCTGGCGTGCGCATGCGCAGTGGCCAAACATCGACCTGCTCATGAGCGCATAGCGCTTGTGAGCGGGTCTGAATCAGGCCCACAGTTTGAGCATTCTCAAATGTCTCTGGGTCTATGGTTGATCTGCCTGACATTCCACGGGGGAATTATAGCAAACCTTGGAGATAAAGTGGATACAGGTAAAGGTGTCTATGTACTAAGCCTTGGAGAGAGATAAAGTGGACGGAGATAAAGTACCAACCAATCAGCTCCTAACTGTCATTTTTCAAACACAGCCTATAAAGTGACAATTAGGAGCTGATTGGTTGGTACTTTATCTCCATCCACTTTATCTTTCTCCAAGCCTTAGTACACAGACCTCAATGTACCAACCAATCAGCTCCTAACTGTCATTTTTCAAACACAGCCTGTATCATGACAGTTAGGAGCTGACTGGTTGGTGCTTTATCTCTCCCTACTTTATCTCTCTCCAAGATTTGATACACCTCCCCCTCTGTAAGTAAAAAGCACTTAGGCTGCAGGTTTATAACAGCACTGCAGAGCTCATTACATCCGGCCCGGAAAATGATAATGAAAAAAAGTTTTAGAATAAATATTTAAAGACAGCGAGTGAATACCATTGTGTGTTTAATCAGTACAGAGAAGCACTGAGTACTGATGCGTGATCCCTGGTGGAGCCGGTTTATATCTCCGCAGAGCCGGCATATAATTATTGTTCCTCCCGCTGCTGATGTGTGTTTATGCATATTTAGTACCACCCCACACACAACTAATGAGTTCCAATCTATTCCCACTGGGGTGTGCAGTCACAAGAGCAGGTTCAAGGGAGAATCAATATGTTCAAAGTTTTCCAGGCCAGAGAATGAGATTCCTGCTGCGGAGGTGCACATCTGTCATGTAAAGTTAGTGGGGTTCGGAGAGCGAGGGAGAGAGCCCTTGAATTATTGGGAATCGTCTCTTTATACCAAGCACAGCGCGTTTTCTGTCAGTATAAAAATAATCTTTTATATGACACATAAAGAGAATGATTCAAATGGCTGAGGAGCTGTTACCGCCACAAAAGAGGGATGTTATCTCCTCTATCTAGCTGTACTTCTATATACGTGGGTTGGGTACGGGATCCTTGCGGTCAGGATGCAGGATGGACAGCGCCATCCCGACAGTCAGAATCCCAACAGATTTTTGTAACTATCATAACCCTTACCCTAAAGGCACATACACACTGGACGATGTGTCCAGTGAGCGACCTCGTCAGCAACGGACTTGGCTGGGGTGCCAGCATCGGTAAGTACATACACATTTGCCGATGCCGGAATGGCATCGCTAATGATATCCCCAGATTGAGCTGCATGTACAGCTGACTGGGGATACCGCCCCGCGGGAGCGCGCATCATTCGTCGGTGAGTGCATACACACTGGACGATATGAACGATATAACGTTCAACGATATTGTTATCGTTTATCCAGTGTGTACGGACCTTAACGCTAAACCCTAGACACCTTTCCTGCAGCCTAACCCTCCTCTTAATGCCTAACCCAGGGTTACGTATTCTGTGCTGGGATTCAGACTGCTGTCGGGATTCCGGTGCCGGGGTTCTTGACTGCCGGCATTCTGTCCATCGGGATGCCGACTAGGGTTGGGTATGAAATACCGGCAACAGCACCCCGATGCTCAGTATCCCGATAGGGGCTCCATAAGTATGCTAACCCTCCCCCTTCTCCCCCTAACCCTCTCTTCCTGCATCCTAACCCTAACCTTCCCCCCCGCACCATAACTCTCCCCCTTGGTGCCCTTAGTGCCTAACCCTAACCCCCCCAGTGGTGCCTAAACCTAAACCCCCAAGTCCGTACCCTAACCCCCCCCCCTGTAGCCTATCCCTACTTCCCCCCTTGTTCTCTAATCTTAACACACACGCACCCCCGCGCACGTGGCTAACACCTAACCCGGCCCACTATACTTACATTCAGGATGCTGGCTGTCGGGGTTCCGGTGTTGGCATCTGAACTGGCGTCGGGATTCTGGCACGGGTGTTCTATCCCAGGTTGGGATTCCGCCGCTGGGATTTCAACAGCCGGTATCGCGATCGTAGGTCTAATAACTACATCCCCCACATACATATATACTACCAGTCAAAAGCTGTACACCACCTGTCAAACATGGAGGAGGAAGCGTGATGGTCTGGGGCTCTTTTCCTGAATCCCAGGTCGGTGACTTACAGATAGTGATCGGTACACTGAACCAAAAGGGCTACCACAGCATTTCTGCAGAAGTCCCCCCTGGTCTACTCCTAGATGGCCAACGCCGGTTCATCCTACAGCAAGATAATGAC
The DNA here is from genome assembly GCA_031769625.1 of Taudactylus pleione. Classification (NCBI taxonomy): domain Eukaryota; kingdom Metazoa; phylum Chordata; class Amphibia; order Anura; family Myobatrachidae; genus Taudactylus; species Taudactylus pleione. The sequence continues at coordinate 3,482,498 of JAUIMM010000132.1, read as the reverse complement.
CAAAAAAATACCTAAAAAGGTCTTGTCAGGAGTACCTTGGAGAGAAATAACAAGACGGTGCTGTAGGCTTCAGATGATGGAATGGCCAGCACCACCTCCAGACTCAGGGCTCTATTCATCATCGGGAGCCGTATGGTCAAGTATTCACCTCGCTACGGGGGATACTTAACACTGGAGCCCCGCGATTAGTAGCGCAGCTACAAAAGTAGCTGCGTTACTTACCTGTCCCCGCGGCCGGCTTCTGCGCATGCGTGACAAGGAAGTCAGTGAGGAGGTGGCGGACAGCTGCTCCGAAAAGCAGGTGTCCCCTGGGACCTGAGGTCACACATGCGCAAAGCCACTGGGGAGTCATTGAGGAGGCGGCGGAGGGATCCCTCTTTGCATCCCCGGAACTCCTTCCCATAGGAAGGAGCGGGGCTACGAGAACAAGCGCCATCTGAAAATGGCGCATGTTCTCGCAGGCAAACTCCGAAAACTTTCAGTTTTCGGAGTTTGCTGAATATCAGTTGGTCCTATTCGGACCCCGGATGATGAATGGCCCGGTAACCTAAATATACGGAAACTAGCATTGTTAACAGGCCACTTATCGTATGATGAATAAGCCCCTCAAACCCTACAGAGCTGTTTCGGGATGAACTGGTCAGAGGAGTGAAAACAAAGCGACCTACAAGTGTAACACGTTTGGGGAAGGGGTAGGCTGGTAGGAAGAATGCAGCGGTTATATCTGCAAAAGGTGGCTACTCTGATGAGTCAAAAACTTAGATTGCATTTTGTTAAACAAAACAATTCTCTGAATTCTGTCCATCTCCTGTTGTTTATTTGTTCTATGCTTTGATTGTAGAGAACACTAAGGGCTCTATTTATTAACATTATTTTTACTAAAATAAGTGAAAAAGGGTATTTTCACACCCTTTTCACATTATTTCAGTTTCACCTGTAGTTACTATAGGGCAATTGGAGTAGAATTAGTAAAATTCTACTCCAACCCCTTGGGCTCTATTTACTACAATCCGCATATTGAATGCTGATTGTAGTGTGATATTACCGAGTGAATTCGCATTGCGAATTCAGGCAATATCACAGGGATTGACTATAAATCCCTTGCAGGGACAGAGCTTGCGATAAAGCTCTGTCCCTGCGGATCCCATCCGCACTCTGCTTTACTAAAAATAAGTGATACTGGGGGTTGGAGTAGAATTTTACTAATTCTACTCCAATTGCCCTGTAATAACTACAGGTGCAACTAAAATAATGTGAAAAGGGTGTGAAAACACCCTTTTTCACTTTATTTTAGTAAAAATAATGTTAATAAATAGAGCCCTTAGTATCACTTATTTTTAGTAAAGCAGATCGCATTTCCCATAATTGTAATGGGAAATGTGATCCGACCATAGTTACTAAAAATAAATTGTAAAAAAATACCGGGGGAAGCCCTGTGATAATAACGCCACCTGGAGGTGGCGTTATCCAGGGTCTCCCCCGGTTACCGGGCTCCCACTCTGCTCTAACGGGGAGAGCAGAGCCGGGAGCCGGTACCAGTAATCAGCTGTGTGGTCTAAATAGACCGTAAGCTGATTGCTGTAAAAAAAAGAAAAAAAAAATGGAACATTTTTTTTCACTTACCTGACTCCAAGGACCGGTAATCGGGCCTCCGGTGATGGCTCCTCTCCGGTCAGCTGGTCTCCCACAGTGCACTGCTGCCCGGTCATCAGGTGATCGGGCCCCAGTGCAGTATGGGAGATCACCTGATCGGGAAGCCCGGAGAAGATCACCGGAGGCCAGGAGGATGCAGGTAAGTGTAATGAAGGGAGGGGGGGTCGCGGGGGGGGGTAACAGGGGTCCGCGATCGCGGGGGCGGGGCTTACCGCCGGGGGCGGGGCTTATCACCGTGGGGGGCAGCAGCGACGGTGGGTCGGCGCAAGCGCGGACTCTTAGTCGCAGTATTTTTTCCGAAAATACCGCGACTAGAGTGCGGATGGGATCCGCAGGGACAGAGCTTTATCGCAAGCTCTGTCCCTGCAAGGGATTTATAGTAAGTCCCTGTGATATTGCCTGAATTCGCAATGCGAATTCACTCGGTAATATCACACTACAATCTGCATTCAATATGCGGATTGTAGTAAATAGAGCCCTAAGACACTGAACTGCTTACAACGCAATAAAACAAGGGGGGGGGGGGGTCCTAAAACTTAATGCAGATGCCAATATAAAGTCCTTCCCTGGTGTACATCTGTGCGACCAAATGTACAAGGACTGAGACGCCCACTTTTGGCGTCTGTACACGCTATAATACTGGTTGGTGCATACTTATATGCCACAATCGGTCGCACCATCGAAAATTGCACCAGACCCTCAGCAGGTATAGTTTTTCTGTCGGACTGCGGCCTCCTATGCCTGCATCTGTAAACGCAGCCGCTGACACTGACGCACCCGCGACTTTCCTATAACACCGCCCACTGAGCGGACCATTTTTACGTGCATTACTAGCCACCGCCCAGGAACTCCCATCACTTTTCGACCGCAATTCTGGTACCATTCTGGTAGCAGCGCCATTGTGCATACACTCTGTGTAACGCAAGCGACATGCGAATTTATCAAAATTTTGGAGCATGCTGAGTTGCAGAAAGTCACTCAACTACGTGAACATGGGAATGACGTGTGGCTGTGATACAGGCCCCGCCGGTGTTTATTGAGCATCAGGCAAATCAGCAACGTCTAGGGCAGCACAGTGACCTTTGCCTGCCTTGGACAACACGGAACATGGTAAGAAAAATAACGGAGGGCTCGGATGAGCCAGGGGTGGCTTAAACCAGAAGGCTGGGGGCTGGCCTGGGTGATGATCACATCATACATGCCTACTCTCCCGGGAATCGCGGGAGGCTCCCGATTTTTCGGGTAACCCCCCGCGATCCCGGAAGAGTAGGCATATCTCCCGCATCCCGCCCACTTCCTAGTGAAGTGAGCAGGATGTGGAGATTTTACCTGAAATTATCGGGTCCGTCAGGAAGGGGCGGGGCTAAATTAGGCAAATCGCATCATTTAGCCCCGCCCCCTCCTCACGGACCCGCGAATCACGTGGGTTTTCTGTAAAGGGGCGGGGCCTAATGCCGTCTATCGTCTGGCCCCGCCCCCCAAAGAGGAGAGCTGCAGGTCCACTCCTGCTGCTCCCGGGAAAGCTGCCCAGCAATGTAGGTAAGTATGGATCACATGCAGTCAGTTAACCTATTACACAGTTTAGGGGTGTGGCCGTTGCAGAGTTTATTTAAGTGTTGAGTTGCAGGCTTTAGGCCTCTTTCCTGAAGAAATTTTTCCCACCCTTCCCTAGTGCTTGTTTGTTGTTAGCTATTGTTTTGGGCGTGAAAGTACGGCTTATCATCAGTCCGGGTGCAGTTGGTGTATTGGGTGCACCCCATACTTGCCTACCCTACCGATTCGGCCGGGAGCCTCCCAAAATCGGGTGCGACTCCCGACCCCTCGGAAAAGGCAGGCAAGCCTCCTGGGCCCCAGCGACCTGTCTGCCCCCCACTGCACTTACAGTATAAATCCCAGCCGCGGAGGAGTCGCGTCATCGTGGCTCCGCCCCCTGCCGCACAATGCCATTGATAATGGCATTGTGAGGAGAGGGCGAAGCCGCGATGACACGATCGCGATGTCACACTCCATGCTCCACCCCCAAATACGTGTCATCGACGGGCCACGCCCCCTTTTTACCGCGACCCGTCCCCGCTGAGAAAGCCCGACAGCTTCCTCCCGGAAGGAGGGAGTGAAATGTCGGCACGTATGGTGCACTCACCTTCTAGTAATTGTGTAAAAGTACTGTACCACCTTTACGGGGGCAGTATGGCCATCTCCGGATGGGATTGGGAGAGTTGAAGGTTTGTACTTAGTACCCTAGTGATTGTTTTTTGCATCCACTGGGCGGACACCGCCCGCAATGCAGTGTTTGGTTGTTTGCATTGTTGGGCTGCTCTGTGTAGGGGCCGTCCTTTCTAGCCACCATACAATATTTTAAAATGAAAATGAAATTCTTTAAATAAATAGCTGGCCTGTTTTAAATCCATTTACTGTCTCTGTGTGTTTAATTTAGATAAGTTTTGGTTATGTATGATGATCACGCACCCACGAAACACCTCAGCCGTTACTAGGTATAATACAACAACTGCACGACTGCATGCATTGAGCAAACCATCCTCCAGCAATAAAGCTAAAGGTCATCAAACTTTGATCCGAGAATTTATACTCTCTGAACATTAAAGTAAATGATTTCCTTTTGTAGACATATATAAACCAGGGGACTAAACCATCTACAAGCTAGATTGTGCACAGTTACGGTTTTATTGCCATCCCTGTATCAAATTGCATTAGCCGCCTAGGCCAGCTCATCACTGAGAGAAACCAAAGACCACTACACCTCTATAGTCATAACTGAATGCAATGAAGTACTGTAAGAGCCAATTCAATTATGCGAATTGTTCAAGATGAATAAATGTATTTCATTTCTCATAGTGCAATAAATATAACCCCAATATTTCAGGCCTTTGAGGGATAATATAAGCATATTTGCACTGTGCTTTATTTAATTATTATAATGCGCCAGCAGCAGGGGTGTATATATAATAGGTGCAGGGTGTGCGGTGTAAACGGGCCCCTGGTTCCAGGGGGCCCACACAGCACACACTGAACCCATATAAGGTAAAACTTACCTCTCCGAGGTCCTGCGTCAGGTCTCCCAGCGCTGCTCAAACAACGGAAAATGGCCGCCGCGGGCATTTTTCGGCATTTTGCGCATGCGCAGTGAGGAAATCGCTGGAAAAATGGTGGCCGTGCCATTTCCCCTGCGATCTGCGCATGCAAAATAGACTCCGGGCACACTCTAGTGCCCAGAGTCTATTGATTCTGCGGTTGCCTGGCCAGCCGTGTGAGTCGGCTGCCGGCCGCCAGAGTGAGAGGAGGGGGCCCGTGACGGGGGATGCACCCGGGCCCCTCATCTCTAAAGACGCCCCTGGCCAGCAGTATTGTTTTGTGCAGCGTTGCACTTGCTGTAACCTTCTCTTATACGGAAGGTGCGCTGTACATTGAGGAAGAAGAAATTTACCATGTGACCAAATCAAAGAAGTAATATTAACCTATCAGTTATTCAGCGTGACTTACTGCATATTATAAATCTTTATGTGTAGCCAATAAGGAGCCACAAGGGTTGTATGATTTGCATAAGAACAGTGATCATTAAAGTAAAAGATAAACATATTGGAGTTGATGCACAGTAAGGTGCAAAATGGGCGCAAGTTACAGTGGAAAAAAAGTGTGCGCTAAAACAGCGGCTTGATTCAGAGGTGTACCTTAATCCGATGATGAACGTACATGTCCGATGGTTAGGTATCTGCTCCTGTGCAGAGCGGGTCCTGTGATTACGGTCGCATACCCCCCCCCCTCCCCAAGCTGCAGCATGATTGACAGGTTCCTGGCCTCTGAAGTGACGCAGTCAGGCTGCAGGGACGCTTCAGCTCCCACAGCCTGACCAAGGAACAACCATGGCGACCGATTTGCGACGGTGCTCGCAAATGCAGCAAGGAGGTGTCCGACACCTCCATCCGCATTTGCATTAAGATAGACGGAATTGCAAAGCTGGTTGCGTGCAGCTCTGCAGTTCCGTCCATCTCAATCAGGCCCTAATTGTGCTCCAGACAAAAACAGCATCATATGCGTTCACGTACTGCTAGGAAGATGTCACAGACCCTTACAAGTTGCGCCCATATTTTTAAGCACTTCCCTTACATGAAACAAATTTATTTGTTAGTCAACATCGCTTCAAGAAATAAAACCCAACAAATGCAGCAGAAAATACCCCTATCTAGGTTGAAACCACCAATCAGTGTAAGCAGGGCATTCACAATCAGCCAATCACAAGCAGTTTGCTAGATCAGGCGACTGCCACCATCATCCTCCATCTTCCCTGTCCATCCAATCCTCACACATTTCCGTCTCTTTGCATGTCTGCATATGTTCCCAAATACGTAAACACACCCTCACTCTTACTGTACTGTACATTGCTGCCAGTAGAATGCCCCTTTCCCACCACAATCTGCCCATCCAGGCCCAAGCTGCTGGAGACCGCCGGAGATGGCAAGAAGACGGAAATCTGTATGACAGCATAACTGTTTTTATAAATGCTCTGTTATTTTTGTATTCATCCAATTTGAAACAATTTCTGATATTGGCTATTGAAGGCAAAATACACATGAATATGACAATCACGTTGTACCAGCAATATATTTATATTACATATTCAACGGTGCTGCCAGGGCCATAGTGAGGGGTGTATGGCCATTGTGCAAGGCTGAGGGGTAAGTACAGATTACCATGCTTACAGGGGCCCTGAGATGGGGCTGGTATAGATTACCCAGGCCAAGGCCTGTATAGGGGGCCTGGTGGGTGCCAAGGTCCAGGGGCGCCAAGAGGGGGGGGGAGAGGGTTCTAAATAACCGGGCCCGTGCTTGCTGGAGGAGCCCTGCGGGGGGCCCTGGTCCGGCTCCGACCCCCCTCCCTCTTACATCACAGCAGCCCAGCACACGCTGCTGTGTGCTGGGCTGCACTGGGAGACTGCTCGTGGCTGCTAAGCATGGGTTTGTTTGTTTTTTTTCCCACTAAGGGGGCGTAGCCACACCTCCTGCATTGAGGCCACGTCCCCTTCAGCCGGGCCCGGCGTGGCTGTCGGTACTCCTGCCAAGATCAGCTTGAGAGGTAGAGCAGCTGCCCCCATTCGGTGTTTTACAGGGAATTGCATGCAGAGTGGGGCAGAGGCGTCACTAGGGTTGGTGTCAACCGGTGCTCACCGTTTCCCAGCCCTGTGTCTTCGGCTCCAAACCCCCCTCCTTGACACTAATAGCTGCAGTGTCAAGAAATGTAATTTTATCAGGGGCGTATCTATCATGGGTGCGGGGTGTGCAGGGCACACGGACCCCTGCACCCATATCATTTTAATACCTCTTGGGAGTCCCACGTCAGCGGTATCAGCAATAAAATCGCCTGGAAAATGACCGCCGCAGGCAATTTCCCTGTGTCTTGCGCATGCGCAGTAGACTCTAGGCACAGACTAGTGCCCAGAGTCTACTGCTGCGGCACTGCGCACTCATTACACTCAGCGCTGCCGGCCGCCGGAGGAGGGGGCCCAGGACAGAGACTGCACATGGGCCCCCTCTCTTAATGCGCCCCTGAATAGTGTGTGTGTATATATATATATATATATATATATATACTGTACAACACATATATATATATATATACAACACATATATATATATAAATATACAACACATACATATATATATATATATATATATATATATTATATACATATACACACATATATCTCCAGCGAGACCCGGCACTCACCAGTCCGTGAAAGTAACTGGGCTCCGGTGTCCTCCTGGAGGGTATTGCTCCCCCACAAATAATCCAAATATATATAACTTTTCTTGACACTGCAGCTATTATATATAGATGTTATAAATGGGCATGATGTAGCAGATGTAAAGCTGGCCACACACTAGACCAACTTACATCCAACCAGCCAACTAGTTGATTGGTTGGAATGAAAACCTGGTAAGGGATGAAAGTAAATGACAATCAGCAATTTGTTCCCAAACGCCAGAAAATTAACTAAAAACTGTTGTTTGAACAAATTGTTTAGATAAAACATTTAACAAACTTGTCTGACGACCATTTTCATCTGTTTTCTGGCATTTAGAAGCAAATTGCTGATCATCAGTTACTCCCATATGTTACATGATTTTCATTCCAACCAATCAACTAGTTGGCTGGTTGGATGAAAGTTGGTCTAGTGTGTGGCCAGCTTAAGTTTACTTACTGACTGTCACTCTCAGTCAGAAATGGCAGGCTGGCCACAGCTCCTGTTTGCTGCTGGTCCTGGTGGCGGGCTGCATACAGGCTTGAGACGAAGGTAAGAGGGTAGGAGCCGCCGCTGCATATAACAATCCCAATTCACACAAGACCGCCCCATGCAGCCAATCACGGCCCAGCAATATATTATTCTGTTACAATGCGGCGATGGCCGACAATATTTTTTTTTTATTACCGCTTAGGTTTTCACGCACAGCGATTGGCCTGATCCTCCAGTATGTGTTATTTTGGGGAATTTTGACGAAATCAAGATTGATTCACAAATGACTTCTCCAAATGGCAAATCACCAAATTTTAGTATAGGCCCAGCTGATCTCCTCCCTCTCTACTTATTTGGAATAAAAAATAGAAAGAGGGTCTGTTTTTTGCACCTACAAAACCGAATAAAAATTGCAAAAAGTAGAAGACTTCTTTAAATGGCCAATATGTATCATAGCAACAACTACATAACAGATTCCAAATTGAAACCAGGGTACGTGGAGACATCATGTGCTTGAACTCTCCGATACTGGTAAAGATATGATCAAATTACTAATGAATTCACCCGCATTCAAGCAGGAGCGTCATTATTTCCCTGTGCACTCTGGGGGCACTTGAGAAATGTATCCGAGAGCCACTGGGACAAAGAGCTAGTGAGATTGATCTTGCATTCAATAGCTTCATTTACCCTGCCACCTAATTGCCATTACCTTCAAATTAAAAGCAATGCGCTTTCTGTAATTAGCTACGGATGTTATTCCCTTGGCTGTATTTGCACGATTTTCACACACTGAGTTCTGCATTGTGTCACATTAAGTTTAAAAAAAAAAAACTTTCGTAAACTTTTCCCATATCCAATCGTCACATCGACGTGTTATGCTCAGACCAGCGCGTCATTCCGCACAGCTCCCCTGACCTTCTGAAAATAGTCGATATCATCACTTATCCGGCAGGACAGTGCATGCCTTATTACGCCTGCCACATTTTCCGATCGTTCTGTTTACTGGCAGGTATGTTCCGAAATGTAATTTATCTTTCCATTCACTACACAAGTTCCCATACCCTTCCTATCTATCAGAAAAGTGCACTTAAAATGCCAAGCTCAATTAAGATGGAGAACCTTTGTAGTTTCATTAATATATTCTGTGATAAATTTGTGACCAGTGGATAATACATACGTCTATTGCTCACAGCAGCAGCTCAATAGGCAGAAATCTATAATGACGTGTTTCAGATTCATCTCGATCAATAGGCTATAAAGCAGCGTACAGGAGCCACTGCCACCAGCATCCCAAGATGTCCCTAAAACCCCCTCCAGTTACTGATGGTCATATAAGCTTCCTGCTTAGTTCCCCCTCTGCACGCCGGCCGGGAGCTGGGACACAGACAAGCAAGCAAAATGGCATCCAGCGCTAAGAGGAGGGTTCTGCCCCAGGACCAGCACATGAAGGAGAATGAGGAAGATGAGGAGGGGGATTCTGATGACATAGAGGATGCGGAGTCTGGGCAGGAGGCGTACCCCATAAGCAGGCAGAAGCAGAGATGCCGACATTCTGGCTGCCCCTTCCGGGAGTGGGCAGCCAGATCGGCAAAATCCGGGTGTGTGGCTGGCTGTTGTGGGCGGAGCGGGGGCGTGGCCACATGCTTGCGTCACTTTGGCCCCGCCCCCGCTACACAATCCTGGCATTGTGAAGCAGGGGGCAGGGACAAAATGACGTGATTCGGTGTGAATCGCGTCACAGGCCCCCCCCCGCTGCTGGGGATTCTTATGTAATCGCTGGGGGCCAGGAGGGGTTGGCAGCTTGCAGGAGGCTTGCCTGCCTTCCCGGGAGGCCGGGAGCGGCACCCGATTTTCGAGAGGCTCCTCACCAAATCGGGAGGGTAGGCAAGTATGGGCAGAAAGGAGTCTTGCCGAGCACTTACTGTGATGAAATACTTTAATTTTCGAGTTTAAAGTTTTCAAAACATCTCAAAAACCGTACGTGATATCAAATTTCTGATGGTTTATTTGGGTTGTAGGCACAATATTACATGGGGATTGATATATATCATGTCAGATGCAAAGTGACTGTTGATTAGTGTAATCAAATACAGTTGAAACTGAAAGCAAAGACCCATCTGCCTTGTTTTACTATGGTCGTAGGGAAGGTGTCTAAAAATTTGGGAACATTACCAAAAACATTTGGGGGCCTACTCATCAACTGATAAATGGCCCGGTAACCATGCGGAAACGCTAATTTCCGCATATTTTACTAACCAGGCCATTCATCATCAGGGGTCTGAAAAGGACCCCTGATATTCAGCAAACTCCGAAAACTGAAGGTTTTTGGAGTTTGCTTCCAGGAACAAGCGTCATCATCAGACTGTGACTGTTCAGAGCTGGACGCTATTTGCGGACGCTCGTTCAGAAAAAGGGGCTGGCTAGTTAAATTGAGCGCTCGCTCTTTGCGGTCTGTTGACGCCTCTATGTCTGAGCGAGCGTCCAAAACATGCGCTCGCTATTTTGTAAAGACGCCCCTTGGCCACTCGCATCATACGTCATCTCCGCTATTTATTTGATTAATCGAGTACATCGAAAGGCGTATGAACTGCTCGCTATTCTTGTGGTAGCATTTTCCTACCGCAATCATGTGAGCAGTTCAGCCTAAAAGACAACCAAGTGACGTGGTCGATGACACTTCTTTGTTAATTATGCACACCATTAAATCGCCTGTTTTGACCGTTTGGCAAGAGTGCGTTCGGATCTCCACTCCCCCGTTTTCAAGCACCTTCCCCTGTTACCACCCACAAACGCCTCATTCTGTCACTCAAATTAGCAGGCATTCGCTAAATTGCGAGCACACGATTTCTGACCACACTGACTGGTTGGCGCATGCGCATTACAACTAGGGGTGTGCACCGGCCACTTTTCGTGTTTTGTGTTTTGGTTTTGGATCTGGATCTTTCTTCGTGTTTTGGATCTGGATTGGTTTTGCCAAAACCACCCTTCCGTGTTTTGGGTTCTGGGTTTTGTGTTTTGGATCTGTATTTTTTTTAAAAAAAGCATAAAAACAGCTAAAATCACAGAATTTGTTGGTTTCTCTGCTCCTATGCTATTATTAACCTCAATAACCTTAATTTCCACTCATTTCCAGTCTATTCTGAACACCTCACACCTCACAATAGTGTTTTCATGTCCAAAAGGTTGCACCGAGGTAGCTGGAAGACTATGCTAAGCGACACGAGTGGGCGGCACAAACACGTGACCCATCTAGGAGTGACACTGCAGTGGCAGACAGGATGGCAGTTAGAAAAACTAGGCCCCAAACTGTACATAATGCAAAGAAAAAAAAGAAGTGCAAGATGGAATTGTCCTTGGGCCCTCCCACCCACCCTTATGTTGTATAAACAGGACATGCACACTTTAACAAATCAATCATTTCAGCGCCAGGGTCTGCCACACAACTGTGGCTGAAATGATTGGTTCGTTTGGGCCCCCACAAAACAAGCTGGCAATTAATGTGTCCCTGCACAAACTGGCTCTACGGAGGCAAGATGTCATCCTCATCCTCCTCATCCACCGATTCCTCACCCTCTTCAGTGTGTACATCCTCATCCTCACAGAGTATTAATTCGTCCCTGCTGGAACCACAGGTCCCTCTGTACGTTCTGGAGGCTGGTCTCCCTGGAAGAGTTGATAATTCATTTTATGAACATCATCTTCTCCACATTTTGTGGAAGCAACCTCCTACGCCTTTCGCTGACAAGGTTCCCGGCTGCACTAAACACTCTTTCGGAGTACACACTGGAGGGGGGGCAACTCAGGTAAAATAGAGCCAGTTTGTACAGGGACCTCCAAATTGCTTCTTTTTCCTGCCAGTACAGGTACGGACTGTCTGACATGCCTACTTGGATGCTGTCACCGATGTAATCCTTTAACAGACAGACGCACGCTTGTCGCTGCTGCTTTGAGGATTCAAGTGCGGCTACAGCCCACACAATTCACAAAGACAGAAAAAAAAAAAGAATATTTTTATTGTTTGTGGAGCACACTTTGAGGGTTACACCACCTTTTAACAGACAGACGCACGCTTGTCGCTGCTGCTTTGAGGATGCAAGTGCGGCTACAGCCCACACAATTCACAAAGACAGAAAAAAGAAGAATATTTTAATTGTTTGTGTAGAACACTTTGAGGTGTCACCACCCTTTAACAGACAGACGCACGCTTGTCGCTGCTGCTTTAAGGATGCAGGTGCGGCTACAGCCCACACATTTCACAAAGACCGAAAAAAAAAAGAACAATATTTTAATTGTTTGTGTAGAACACTTTGAGGTGTCATCACCCTTTAACAGACAGACGCACGCTTGTCGCTGCTGCTTTAAGGATGCAGGTGCGGCTACAGCCCACACAATTCACATAGACAGAAAAAAAAAGAACAATATTTTAATTGTTTCTGTAGCACACTTTGAGGGTGTCACCACCCTTTAACAGACAGACGCACGCTTGTCGCTGCTGCTTTGAGGATGCAAGTGTGGCTACATCGCACACAAGTCACAAACACATTAAAAAAATAGTTTTTTATTTTTTGGAACACTTTGAGAGTTACACCACCCTTTAACAGACAGACGCACGCTTGTCGCTGCTGCTTTAAGGATGCAGGTGCGGCTACAGCCCACACATTTCACAAAGACCGAAAAAAAAAGAACAATATTTTAATTGTTTGTGTAGAACACTTTGAGGGTGTCACCACCCTTTAACAGACAGACGCACGCTTGTCGCTGCTGCTTTAAGGATGCAGGTGCGGCTACAGCCCACACATTTCACAAAGACCAAAAAAAAAAGAACAATATTTTAATTGTTTGTGTAGCACACTTTGAGGGTGTCACCACCCTTTAACAGACAGACGCACGCTTGTCGCTGCTGCTTTGAGGATGCAAGTGTGGCTACATCGCACACAAGTCACAAACACATTAAAAAAATTGTTTTTTATTTTTTGGAACACTTTGAGAGTTACACCACCCTTTAACAGACAGACGCACGCTTGTCGCTGCTGCTTTAAGGATGCAGGTGCGGCTACAGCCCACACATTTCACAAAGACCGAAAAAAAAAGAACAATATTTTAATTGTTTGTGCAGAACACTTTGAGGGTGTCACCACCCTTTAACAGACAGACGCACGCTTGTCGCTGCTGCTTTAAGGATGCAGGTGCGGCTACAGCCCACACATTTCACAAAGACCAAAAAAAAAAGAACAATATTTTAATTGTTTGTGTAGCACACTTTGAGGGTGTCACCACCCTTTAACAGACAGACGCACGCTTGTCGCTGCTGCTTTAAGGATGCAGGTGCGGCTACAGCCCACACAATTCACAAAGACAGAAAAAAGAACAATATTTTAATTGTTTGTGTAGCACACTTTGAGGGTGTCACCACCCTTTAACAGACAGATGCACGCTTGTCGCTGCTGCTTTAAGGATGCAGGTGCGGCTACAGCCCACACAATTCACAAAGACAGAAAAAAGAACAATATTTTAATTGTTTGTGTAGCACACTTTGAGGGTGTCACCACCCTTTAACAGACAGATGCACGCTTGTCGCTGCTGCTTTAAGGATGCAGGTGCGGCTACAGCCCACACAATTCACAAAGACAGAAAAAAAAAGAACAATATTTTAATTGTTTGTGTAGCACACTTTGAGGGTGTCACCACCCTTTAACAGACAGACGCACGCTTGTCGCTGCTGCTTTGAGGATGCAGGTGGAATCTAGACGGGATTTGGAACCGAGGACACACTACCTCCATCAATTGTCTAAATCCCACTGCACTAATGTTGGATACCGGACGCACGTCTAACACCAACATAGCAGTCAAGGCCTCAGTTATACGTTTTGCTTCAGGATGACTGCTGTCGTACTTCATCCTCATCGCTAGGGACTGTTGGAGGGTCAATTGTTTAGTAAAAGTAGTGATGTTCCTACTTCCTCTCTGGGATGATGAACAACTCCCAGCAGCAGCAACAGCACTAGGAGGAAGAGGTTCTTGATCTTTCCCTATTTTATTTTTATCGGAGAAAGTTTGGTCCTCCATTTATGTTATATTGATATATATATGTGCGGCTAAAGCGCACACAAACACAGAAAATATTATTTTATTTTTGCTGGAGAGTAGTGCACTTTGTGGGTTACACCACCCTTTAAGAAATGAGCCAGCCGGCTCTTTACTTATGGGACACAGGCGCACGCTTGGCGCTGCTCCTTTGTTGATGCACGTGCAGCCACAGTGCACACAATTCACAAACACAGAAAATAATTTTTTTTTTGGTTTGGACTGGAGTGTACTTTCGGGGGTTACAGCACCCTTAACGGTCAAGCCAGCCGGCCCTTTACTTATGACACAGGCGCACGCTTGGCACTACTTTGTTGATGCACGTGCGGCTACTGCGCACACAATTCACAAACACAGAAAATATTTTTTTTTTAGGTTTGGACTGGAGTGTACTTTCGGGGGTTACAGCACCCTTAACGGTCAAGCCAGCCGGCCCTTTACTTATGACACAGGCGCACGCTTGGCACTACTTTGTTGATGCACGTGCGGCTACTGCGCACACAATTCACAAACACAGAAAATATTTTTTTTTTAGGTTTGGACTGGAGTGTACTTTCGGGGGTTACAGCACCCTTAACGGTCAAGCCAGCCGGCCCTTTACTTATGACACAGGCGCACGCTTGGCACTACTTTGTTGATGCACGTGCGGCTACTGCGCACACAATTCACAAACACAGAAAATAATTTTTTTTTGGTTTGGACTGGAGTGTACTTTCGGGGGTTACAGCACCCTTTAACGGTCAAGCCAGCCGGCCCTTTACTTATGACACAGGCGCACGCTTGGCACTACTTTGTTGATGCACGTGCGGCTACTGCGCATACAATTCACAAACACAGAAAATAATTTTTTTTTAGGTTTGGACTGGAGTGTACTTTCGGGGGTTACAGCACCCTTAACGGTCAAGCCAGCCGGCCCTTTACTTATGACACAGGCGCACGCTTGGCACTACTTTGTTGATGCACGTGCGGCTACTGCGCACACAATTCACAAACACAGAAAATAATTTTTTTTTAGGTTTGGACTGGAGTGTACTTTCGGGGGTTACAGCACCCTTAACGGTCAAGCCAGCCGGCCCTTTACTTATGACACAGGCGCACGCTTGGCACTACTTTGTTGATGCACGTGCGGCTACTGCGCACACAATTCACAAACACAGAAAATAATTTTTTTTTTGGTTTGGACTGGAGTGTACTTTCGGGGGTTACAGCACCCTTAACGGTCAAGCCAGCCGGCCCTTTACTTATGACACAGGCGCACGCTTGGCACTACTTTGTTGATGCACGTGCGGCTACTGCGCACACAATTCACAAACACAGAAAATAATTTTTTTTTTGGTTTGGACTGGAGTGTACTTTCGGGGGTTACAGCACCCTTAACGGTCAAGCCAGCCGGCCCTTTACTTATGACACAGGCGCACGCTTGGCACTACTTTGTTGATGCACGTGCGGCTACTGCGCACACAATTCACAAACACAGAAAATAATTTTTTTTTTGGTTTGGACTGGAGTGCACTTTCGGGGGTTACAGCACCCTTAACGGTCAAGCCAGCCGGCCCTTTACTTATGACACAGGCGCACGCTTGGCACTACTTTGTTGATGCACGTGCGGCTACTGCGCACACAATTCACAAACACAGAAAATAATTTTTTTTTTGGTTTGGACTGGAGTGTACTTTCGGGGGTTACAGCACCCTTAACGGTCAAGCCAGCCGGCCCTTTACTTATGACACAGGCGCACGCTTGGCACTACTTTGTTGATGCACGTGCGGCTACTGCGCACACAATTCACAAACACAGAAAATAATTTTTTTTTGGTTTGGACTGGAGTGTACTTTCGGGGGTTACAGCACCCTTTAACGGTCAAGCCAGCCGGCCCTTTACTTATGACACAGGCGCACGCTTGGCACTACTTTGTTGATGCACGTGCGGCTACTGCGCACACAATTCACAAACACAGAAAATATATTATTTTTTTAGCACTTGGGGGGAGCACCCCTGATAGACAGAGCACCCCCTGGACAACACTACAGCACTCCTTTAGGACTGGGACACTGCACAGGACTTTGGAGTGGACACAGCCCCTATGGAGAACTGACTGCACAACACAGTCCAGCCAGCCCCTATGGACTTTGAAATAGTGGACACAGCCCCTATTAACAACAGCAGCACAGCACAACACAGCCAGCCCCTATGGACTTTGAAGTAGTGGACAACAGCAGCACTACACTACACTACACTACACAGCCCTAACTCCCACCCTCCCTCTTCACTGTCCACAGCCGAGTGAGAAAATGGCGCCGACGCGGGTACCTTATATAGGATCCAAAACCCGGGAGACTCGGAAGGCGGGATGATGACGTTTTGCCTCGATTTCAGATCCGAGTCAGGCGGGAAAAGTCGAGCCTGACTCGGATCGGACTCGGATCGGGGGGGCTCGGGGGGGTTCGGATTTCAGAAATCCGAACCCGCTCACCCCTAATTACAACCCATACGCATGCGCAGATGTGCGAACATCGCTCGGAGCGAACGAGCGGCCGCTTATGAGCGGCTCTGAATCAGGCCCTGTGCTTGATCTCAGATCCCCTATGGGAAGGAGTTCTGGGGACACGAAGAGGGATCCGAACGGATCCCTCCGCCGCCTCTGCACTACTTCCCTGGTGGCTGTGCGCATGCATGACCTCGGGAGAGGAGGTAAGTAACACAGCTGCTTCTGTAGCTGCGATACTAACAGAGGGGACAGCTGCTATTCGGAGCAGCTGTCACCGCACCGGAGCAATGATGAATTGCTCCGGCGTAATCTATCCCACGCTGCGAGTTCAGTACTTCATCACTGGAGGCCATACGGCCTTTGATGTTGAAAAGGCCTTTTGGGCTTTAACAAACCCTCAAGAGAGATAAACTAGCGAAGATGCCCATAGCAACCAACCAGCTCCTATGTGTCATTTATCTAGCAGATCCTATATAATGACAGTCAGAAGCTGATTGGGTGCTATGGGCTACATCCCCACTTTACCTCTCTCCAAGGCTTGATACATCTCAAGTCATACCGCCGGCTGCATGTAATCTCAACAGCACCAGCCCGGTAGGGGTGAAGATCCCGATCGTTAATATAGGTAAGTATCGCTAACCTTACTCCCCCCCCCGAACACTAACCTCCCCCCAAAGTGCCTAACCCTAACCCCCCTGTAAATGCCTAAACCTAACCCCCCCTTCCCCACAACCTAACCCTAAGTCTCCCGGGGGGGTGTGCCCAACTCTAACCTCCCCCTGTGGGTGCCTAACCCTAACCCCCCTTTCCACTAGACTAACCCTCGACGCCTGTCATTAGTACCTTGCCGGGATTAGACAGTCGGGAAGCCGGCAGTCGGCACTTCGACCGTCGGCTTCCTGACTGCATCCCCTTGAAATGTATGTGTGAGGGAAATGACTGACCCAGTATGTCCATCTGACAGGGTCTCTCTGTCCCACCCAAGAAAACAAAATATTGTGAATCTGCCCACACAAACATAGATAACTGTAAATCATATCAAAATTAATTAGCATGATTCTCCCAATCTGTATCTGATAGAGCTGGAAAATCGTTAACCTGGGGAGTATAAGATGGCTTCATGTTATATATTTGCAGGCTGCACATTGATTAATATGGGATGACCACAATTTGGACAGTGCAGACGTTTAGAATCCCCTGGCTGAGCTCAAGACATCCTCCTCTCAGCCTCTGCTGTGACATTCATTATACATGATTCAGGGGCATATTCATCCCAACCCGCATCTTAAGGCCCCCCATACATCTAACGGCGGATTGCGCGATCCTACACTGGGGTCAGAAATGCAGACCGGCAGCCATAGATGTTCCACGATCCATCGCAGGATCGGTGAAATCCACCATGTTAAATTACAAAGATTTGCAAATCACGATCATATTTTGATGTTGGATTTCACCAATCCTGCGATGCCGGGATGCAGGAACGCAGCGATCCTTTGCAGATGTATGGGGCCATTAGATGCGGATTGGCCTTGATAAATTCGCCCAATATCGCAATACGATATTTAAATACATCACATGGATGTATCAAATGCCGCATGCAGGGACAGAGCTTGCAATGAAGGTCTGTCCCTGCGAATCCACTTACCCCGCTCCCCACCTTTGCTGGAACTGCCGATCCAAAGCTACTGACAGATGTCGCGCTCTTGTTGCCCCTGGTCTGGGTGGCACCCACAGCTCTTCAGCCTATTGGCCACCAAAGTCCTTAATCCAGCTCTGATTGGACTCCAAGATTGTCACTCAGGGCCGGATTTACCGCTAGGCATCCTAGGCGGACGCAATCCGGCCCTGGAGAGAGCAGTGGTGTAACTATGGAGGGTGCAGGGGGTGCGGTTGCTATGGGGCCCGCCGGGCCAGCGATCGCACCCACCTGCACCCTGCATTTGCCGGGCGCCCGCTGAGAGTTTGTTACTAGCGGGCGCCAGGCTCCTTCTCGCCTCTCCCCCCCCCCGGCGCCAGCGGCAGCCGGAGGACGGAGCTCACTCCTGAGCTCCGGCTTCCGGGTCCCGCAGTGCTATGTGAGAGTGACGTCATGACGTCACTCCCATAGTTCCTGAGGAGCGGGAGCCGTGGACGGACAGCAGCAGGCACTGGAGCGGGGTTTAAGGTAAGTATTTTTTTTTGTGTGTGTATGTGTGTGCGCAGGGGGGCCTTACTACTGGGGGAATCAAATGGGGGCACTACAGGGGCCTTACTACTGGGGGCACTTCAAGGAGCATTACTACTGGGGCACTGCAGGGAGCATTACTACTGGGGGCACTACAAGAGTATTACAACTGGGGGCACTACAGGGGCCCTTCCTACTGGGGGAACTTCAAGGGGCATTATTACTGAGGCACTGCAGGGAGCATTACTACTGGGGGCACTACAAGAACATTACAACTGGGGGCACTGCAGGGGCCCTTCCTACTGGGGGAACTTCAATGGGCATTATTACTGAGGCACTGCAGGGAGCATTACTACTGGGGGCACTACAACAGCATTACTATTGGGGGCAGTACAGGGGCCTTACTACCGGGGGCACTACAAGGGCACTACAGAAGCCCTTACTACTGGGGGCACTTCAAGGGGTATTACTACTGGGGCACTGCAGGGGGCATTACTACTGGGGGCATTGCATAAGGGGCACTACTACAGGGGGCATGGCATAAGGGGCACTAGTACAGGGGGCATTGCATGGGTGGAGGGTGATCTATGCTGAGACGGGAGAGGGGTCAATGAAAGAGCAGGTCTGTTTTGTGAGGGGAGGAGGGGGGGTCTGTGCTGAGAGGGGTCAGTGATGTGAGGAAAGTGGGGGTCTGTGCTGTGAGGGGAGCGGGGTTCTGTGCTGAGAGGGGTTATGATTAGGCTGCTGGGGATGGAAGTTAGGCTGCGGGGAGGGAGGGTTAGGTTTAGGCTGCGAGGAGGGAGGGTTAGGTTCAGGGGTAGGGTTAGGATACTTACCAGCAGGTATCAGTAACCTAACCTTGTCAGGATGCCGGCATCTGGATTCTGGGTGCCGGCATCCCGTACCCAACCCATACATACATAGCCGACGTTTCAAGCCCGCAGCTGACCTTTTCTTAAGGGTGCTGTACAGGGGAATGAATCAGAAATGAAAATATAGTGCTATGGAATGTTTGAGGGAGGGGGGCCCCAAAACTGGTATCTTGCCTAGGGCCCCATGAGATCTAAATCCGGCTCTGCTGTCACTGACAAATGAGTCAGTCTAGGAGCCACTATCTGTGTGACATCCCTGCTACAGGCGGCAGTTGCAGTATACATACGTATACTACTCTCTCTCTTTCTTTCTTTCTCTGTGTGTGTGTGTGAGTATAACTATATATAATGTATTTGTTGATTACTTTATGTTTTATATACAAACTGAAACTAAAAAAGTGAAACAGTAAAGTGGGTCTATTGTGTGTTTTAATGAATGTCCTGGGCACTGTAAATGGCGCGTGCTTATTATCTAATGGGTTCCAGCTTGTGCTCTGTAATGATCATGGTACATATGCTGCACTGTCTGTTCTAATGATTTGGGGCCGAGAGGGTTTGCTGTGTTCATACTGGAGGTAAAGAAAATCTGGATTAATAATATAAAGTGTAAAGACTGTCAGACTGTGGAGTATACAGATACTGTAAAGATGCAGAAACAGAAAATATTCTATCGCAATTTACCAATAAAATATAGGGCCGGGGCAGATGGCAACTTGGGCTTCAAATAGCAGATTTTGTATAGGATTGTCAAATAACAGAGGAAAAAATATATTTGTTTTAATAATAAAGCTTTTTTCTTCTGCTCTAGAGGTAAAATATTGCTGGAGGCAGCCAGTGTAGGTTTGTTAAATAGTGAGAAACCATATCTCCATTTTTAGAGGAATAAGGGGCTGATTCAGAGGCGCACGTTATTTGCAAGCGCTCTCGCTCTGAATCAGGGCGTCCCTTTTTCTTTAAATTCCGGCCTCCAGGCTGCTCACACAGCTGTGGGTGACCACCCACAGCTTGTGCGAGCGGCCTGGCGATGGTCGCGATTATCGCGACCATCGGCATTGCGAGGAGACCCTTGTGGTAGGGTCTCAGCACTCGCAATGCCAAGTGGACTTCCAGCTCTAATAGAGCAGGAAGTCCACTACTGACATCACGAGTGATGTCAGTAGGGCCGCCCACAAACGGCAGGTGTTCCTTCGGGAACTCCTCCGTTTGTACAGCCACCCCCCTGCCCACCTACAAAACGGGGCGAGCTGTCGATCAACATCGACAGCCGCCCCGTTTTGTAGCGAGCCCCGGAGCAAGTGATTTCACACTTGCTACAGGGCTTGCGCACGCGCGTTGCACACGCCGCGCATGCGCATTGGCCCACCATCGACCCACTTGCGAGCGCAATGTGTTCGCGAGCAGGTCTGATTCAGGCCCTAAGTAGCATATTTATTAAACTGAAATTGCAGTAAATCACCAAAATCGCCAAAATCTGAGGCATATCCTCACTTTAAGTTTTTATATGTCCTCACTGGGAGAAGCCCAGAGAGGAGACCAGGGCCGAAACTAGGATTTTTGTCACCCGGGGCAAGACAGTAATATCGCGCCCCCCCTGGTAATTTCCCCATAGTAATGTCCCCCCTTCAGCAGTGCACCTATAGTAATGCCATACTTGCCTACTCTCCCAGGACTGTTGGGAGCCTCCCGAAAATCGGGTGCCGCTCCTGTCACCCCACAAGAGGAGGCAAGTCTCCCGCATCGTCCGCCGCCCCCCGCGACCTCCCCCCCCCCGCCACTGCATGTAAAAGTAGGCAGTTCGGGTGACAATGACGTGATTTGCGCTAAATTGCATCATCGTAACCCCGCCCCCTGCTTTGTAATGCTGGTAATATCAGACACGCCCCCGCTCTGCCCATTACAGCCGCACCCTCCCTGCTGGACCGAGTCGGCATGTTTGAGTAATGCCCCCTGAGGTAATGCCCCTGTAGTAGTGCCCATATAGTAATGCCCCTGTAGTAGTGCCCCCATAGTAATGCCCCTGTAGTGCCCATATGGTAATGCCCCTGTAGTGCCCTTATAGTAATGCCCCTGTAGTGCCATTATAGTAATGCCCCTGTATGCCCTTATAGTAATGCCCCTGTAGTGCCCCTGTAATGCCCTAATAGTAATGTCCCTGTAGTGCCCTTATAGTAATTCCCCTGTAGTGTCCTTATAGTAGTGCCCCTGTAGTAGTGCCCCTGTAGTGCTGATATGGTAATGCCACCATAGTAATGCCCCTATAGTGCCCATATGGTAATGCCCCTGTAGTGCCCTTATAGTAATGCCCCTGTAGTGTCCTTATAGTAATGCCCCTGTAGTGCCCTTATAGTAATGCCCCTGTAATGCCCTAATAGTAATGCCCCTGTAGTGCCCTTATAGTAATGCCCCTGTAGTGCCCTTATAGTAATGCCCCTGTAGTGCCCTTATAGTAATGCCCCTGTAGTGCCGCTTTTTACACACACACAAAAAGAAAAAAAAAACAATACTCACCTTAAACCCCGCTCCTGCATCCACCGCCGTCCGGTCCGCCTGGCTGCTCCTCAGAACTATGGGACAGCATGGCGTCTCTCCCACAGTGCCCGGGCCATGGTGAGAGCCGGATGCTGGAATTCAGGAGAGAACTCCAGCCTCCGGCTACCGCAGCATTGCAGGGAAGTAGCCGGGCGCCCGCTGGTAATAACATCTCAGCGGACGCCCGGCTTGGAGCCTCCCTGCGGTGCCGGGCTGGAGGACACTGTCGCCGGGTGTCATGCCGGGTGTCATGCAGACACATGTGGCCACTTTGGGGGGCGGGTACTGAGCTTCTATGTCAATAAGCCCCTCCCCTGTCATGGCAAACTGCCACAAATCATGGGACCTCTAGGAGGGGGCGGGGCTAAATGCTGTATTTTTGCATCATTTAGCCCTGTCCCCTCCATACGGAGCCACAATTCCCGGCATTTATCTCCCCATCCTGCCCACTTCACTAGTGGTGTATTTCAGGAGATCAGGACTGGGGGTGCAGGGGGCTACCCAAGAATTTGTGAGCCTCCTGCAACTTCTGGGAGAGTAACAAGTATGAATTCTAAGTATCCCCAGGATTTAACATGTAGCAGATATCTCTGATATCTTCTGTGGAACCTTAATTTATGACTGTAGAGCAGTTCCCCTAGATTTCTATTGTGGCTGCTATGCTGTCAGATTTACCAAGCCGCTAGACCCATCTGAAGGAGATAGCGGAAGCCTAGAGCAGCCTATGGGCTACCACTTTACAAATTTTGCACTAAAGCTGGGACATCGTCTTCTTGGAGCCTGTGGACCTCATTCAGAGTCGGTCGTTGCGGCCGCACGGTCGTACGCAGCCGATGTTCGCTGAACTGCGCATGCGTAAAGTTCGCAATGCGCGTGCGCAAACTAGCTGTTACGATCAGAAATTTCTCTCTCCTTGAACACAGCCAGGTCATTAGTTTGAGTGACAGAATGAGGCGTTTGTGGGCGGTAACAGGGGAAGGTGCTTGAAAACGGGGGAGTGGAGATCCGAACGCAGGCGTGCCTAATTATGCGAACGGCGTTTAATGGGAGTGCATAATTAACAAAGTAGTGTCATGGCACATGTGACATGGGTGGTTTGTACACTGACTTGATCGTAGTGCTTAAGAGAGGGTATGGTCAACCTTAAGCTCTACGACCAGCTCCGATGGTTCCTGATGGTCGCGATTAATCCTTATATCCCAGGAGATGACGTGTGTTGTGATCGAGAAGGGGGCGTGATTTAGTCTTACGGCCACTTCTTACCCTCGGTCGTTCAGCTAACAATCTCATCTTAGGACCGCAACTTGTGATCGTTTCATTTGCATATCCGGCCCCTTTCCCCTACGACCGCGCGGCCGCAACGACCAACTCTGAATGAGGTCCTGTGTCCCGACAAGAGTTTCTATCTAAATTCACATGAGAGTTATTATTTTCACGCTGCAAATTTAGGCAAAAGTATTATTTCACATCTGCATTTCTAATGCACATTAAGATACACCAGATATGCAAAACCAAGGTTATGTTGTTTTCTCTGAAAAAGATACTTACATTTTATTTACAGTATATATTCTACATCAATCACTGCCCCAGAGGAGCTTATAGGAAGCTATAATCAATATAACATAGACACATATACATATTACGGTTATCTTTCTACTGTCAAAAGCCAATTATCCAACCAATATGTTTCTGAAGTGTCGAGGAAAATCACTCAAGTATGGTGAGAATATACAAACGCAGCATAGATTGGGCTTTGGTTGAGAAATGAACTCATACCCTCATTGCTGTGGGGCAGTGATGCTAACTACTACACTAACGTTATGTCAGCCAATAGAGCTTTTATGAAAACACTTTGGCCTACAAAAATCTGCCACTAAAACTGTGATCTCAGGGCCTGATTCAGTAGAGCACGCTAGTCAGGGGCGTATCTATAATGGGTGCAGGGTGTGCGGGGCACCGCGATATACAATCGGGAAGTCGGCTGCCGGCATCCCGACAGCCGGCTTCCCGACTGCTTTATCCCAGTGTGGGATAAATGACCGGCGTCTATATCTAGATGCCTGTCATGTACCCGACGCCGGGAGGCCGGCGCCCGGCATCCCGATCGAAGGGATGCCGGGCGCCACGAGCAGACAGCCGCTGGGAGGGAGGGTTAGGTTTAGGGCACCCGGGGGGGAACTTAGGGTTAGGCACCCCCCGGGAGGGTTAGGGTTAGGCTAGGGGGAGGGAGGGTTAGGCACCCCCGGGGGGGGACAGGGTTAGGCATCGGGGAAGGGGGGGTTAGGGTTAGGCACTTAGAGGGGGGATTAGGGTTAGGCACAGTGGGGGATTAGGGTTAGGTACTTAGAGGGGGGAGGTTAGGGTTAGGCACTTGGGGGGGGAGGTTAGGGTTAGGCACCCCTAAGGAAGGTTAGGGTTAGGGGGGTTAGGTTAGATTAGAGAATACTTACCTTACCACGATCGGGATTTCCAGCGCTGTCGGGCTTCCGCTGCTGGGCTCTGCTGTTTTGTCGGGCTGCCGCTGCCGGGATTCGAACTCCCGGCCATGCGGCAGCCGGGATATCATACCGATTCCCGCACCGCACACCCTGCACCCATAATATTACTTACCTCTCCGGAGTCCCACATCGGCGCGTGGGTCCGGCGCTGTAAAACGACTGGAAAATAGCCGCGACAGCCATTTTCCCGTTGTTTGCGCATAAGCAGTACAGGGAAAATGGCCGCCACGGCCATTTTCCCGGTGACCTGTGCATACATTATAGACTCTGGGCACACTCTAGTGCCCAGAGTCTATAACTCCGGCGGTGGCCGCACACAGCTCAGTGCGCTGCTGGCCGCCGGGCGGAGAGGAGGGGTCCGTGTCGGAGACTGCACATGGTCCCCCTCCTCTCTAGAAACGCCCCTGACGCTAATGCACTGCTGAACGCTGTTTCACGATGTTTGGGAATCTGCGCAGGCGCCAGACCCATTCTGCGCATGTGCAGAACGGGTCTGCGAGTTCGCTTGCAAACTGACAGTCTGCTGCCATTTGGGGTGGGGAGGGGTCACGAGAGCCTCCGTTACCCAAAACGTCGGGTAGAGGCCAGGATCTCCGTTGGGTGACAGAGATTTCCTGGCCTCTTCCTCTAAACTGCGGCGGCCAGCTGCGTGACCCATGGGTCACCGCAGCCGGCGCATGGTACGCAGATTAACTGATGCTGCGTTAAACAACGCAGCTCGGTTAGCGTGATGCCTCCTGTGCATTACTATATCTGCAAAGGATCATACATCATATCTATAGCCTGAGTGCAGCTTTGCAATTACGATCCTTACAGAATCCAGCCCTATATTTTTATTTTTATCACAGAAAATAAAATATCATACAGAGATGTCTAAGTCATAGATTTACGGAACTCTGAAGTTCTTGAAAATCTTTGATTTATTTTTATCTGCGCATTCGCCGCACTGCGACTGTTTCGGCGCACACAAGGGGTCTATTTGGCGCCACTAATTGACCCCAGTGACACCACTGTTTCTCTCTGCACTGGTTGTTTATTTTATGCCCCTTGGTAGTGCATTAGTTGATAATATGCCCCATAGGAGTGCCTTCATTCATTTAGGGGGAGTAGTATCAAGCCTTGGAGAGAGATAAAGTAAAGGAGTTGCCCAAAGCAACCAATCGGCACCTAACTGCCATTTCAAAGACTGTGCTAGATAAATGACAGCTAGACGCTGATTGGTTGCTTTGAGCAACTTCTCCAGTTTATCTCTCCCCAAAAGCTGTCAGCCCCAGTTGATATTATGTGACATTGTAGTGCCCCCAGTCCACAATATGCCACATTTGAGTGCCGACAGTACACATGCCACACAGTGTACTGTTCCCACTAGGAAGCGGGAAGGACAGGGCGCAGACTCGCGGCCAAGGCACCCTATGTGCGAGCCGAAGCCTGCGCTCCTGAAAGGGGGTGTGGCTGATCGGGAGGGGGGCATGTCCTTGCGGAACGCCCCCAATTCATCACACTTGGGGGCATGCCCAGCTTCCCCCAAGCTCTATCCTCATGGTGAATAGATGTCGTGCTCATGAGCATGGCATCTATTCACCCGGCAGTGATTGGTCACAGCAAATTTTCCCACCTGCTGGACACGGGTCGTGGGTGGGGAAGGCTCAGGGCAGGCTGTTTTAGCAGGGCACCGCTAATAGGGCAGGAAGTATTTTTCCCTTTTAAAATCAGGCAGGCCGCAGCACCCCTCTAAAACAGCCTAGTGGGAATAATACAGTGCCCCCAGTTCATGTTATGCCACATAGTGCCGCCAGTTCACATTATATTACATAGTGTTACCAGTACATATTATGCCACATTGTACTGCTGCCAGTTCACATTATGCCACATTGTTGTGCCTCCGGTTGATACTATGCCACATTCTAGTGCCCCCAGCTCATACTATACAACACTGTAGTACCCCTAGTTCATGTTATGTCACATTCTAGTGCCCCTAGATTATATATTTTGCCACATTGTAGTGCCCCTAGTTCATATTATTCCACAATGTAGTGCCCCTAGTTCATATTATGCCATACGCTAGTGCCCCCAGCTCATATTATGCCACATTGTAGTACCCCAAGCTCATATTGTGCCACATTGTAGTGCCCCTAGTTCATATTATGCCATATTGTACTGCCCCCTAGTTCATTTTTTGCCATACTCTAGTGCCCCCAGCTCATATTATGCCATATTGTAGTGCCCCAAGCTCATATTGTGTCACATTGTAGTGCCCCTAGATCATATTATGTGACATTCTAGTGCCCCTAGATCATATATTGTGCCACATTGCAGTGCCCATAGTTCATATTATGTCACATTCTAGTGCACCCAGTTCACATTATGCCACATTGTTGTGCACCCAGTTCATATTATCTCCCCAAGTGTTCCAACCCTATTGAAACCTTACTTGACATCACCATTTCTGAAGGGCCTTCAGGGCTGGGAAGATTGTAGGAGGGAGCAGAGACCAACCAGCTCCTACCTGAGGGGGATACTTCCTAATGTAGGAGATTCCACTTTGAGGGGAGATCTTCTTCATTATGGCACACTGCCTCTTACTGGTACAGTACTTATCTTAGAGCTCAATCCCTCCCCCCAGCTCACTTCACAAAGGATGTAATCAAGGAGAAGCCTACTCTCTAACCGTGCCGGGCTCCCTGATTAGCTCAGCTGTTCCTGTGAGGATGAAATGGGAATGCAGTAGATGGATTACGTCAAAATCTTTACTGAGAGAGAAAGACAGAGACTGCCACCTTGTGTAATATGGGGGTCATTCAGACCCACTCGCGAGTGGCAGTACGCTCGCAAGTGGGTCGATGTTCCCAACTGCGCATGCGCACGACGGAAGGAGCTCCGTCGTGCGCATGCCCGAGACCCGCCGAGCGAAGGACTTTCCATCGCTCCGGGTCTCACACCAAAGGGGGCGTGCTGTCGATGTTGATTGACAGCACGTCCCCTTTGGTGGGCGTGCCGGAGGCGTGCCTGCCAGACGGAGGCGTTCCCATGGGAACGCCTACCGTCTGAAGCCGGCCCCACTGACATCACTAGTGATGTCAGTGGGAGTGATTTTGGCTCTGATAGAGCCAAAATCACTCCAGGGCTTGTGGTTGATGGTCAAGACCATCGCGACCATCTTTTTGCACGCTCGTATGTGCTGTGGGTGGTGACCCACAGCTATACGAGCGTCCAGGAGGACGCTCCATATTAATGGAGGAGGGCCCTGATTCAGAGCGAGCGCTCTGGTCAGAGCGTCCGGCTCAGAATCAGGGCCAATATATGAGCGCCAACCTGGGGTGGTCTAAGAGAAGAGGGGGCCCATGTGTAGTCTCCGTGTGGACCAACGCCTCTCTATCTGCACAATAGATTCTGGCTTGATGCATAAGTCTCCGGCAAAATGGGGGCCTTGGCTTAGTCCCAGGGACATGTCTACTGTGCATGCGCAAGTCACGTGAAAAATGGCCACCTCCATTTTCCCTGTAATTATTGCTGCTCTGTAGTGCCGGCCCTGGCACTGCAGAGCAGCACGCTGGAGACTTTAGAGAGGTAAGTATAACTATATATGGGCGTAGGATGTGCGGTGCGGGCCCCCCCTGGATCCAGGGCCCCGTGTGTACCGCACACCTTGATCCCATTATAGATACTGTAAATCAAAACTAGATCTCAGCGCCTGAGTTGCACCTGTGAGAGAGATACCTGCCGCAGGTTAACTGGGGAAATTGCGAAAACCCCACAGGGTTAACGGTTCGCCCAACGGAATACTTGGTCACCAGAGACTTTTACCTAAAGGGGATAAAGGAGCGGGTAATATACCTCTAATTGTAAATTTAAAGAAGACCCTGGCTTTAGTCTGCTACTAAAGACCCTTTCAATATACCACAAGCCAGGTCATCCGACTATACTTCATTATTCATCTTGTTTATCGAGACATCTAATTGGATGTACAACTGCTAATAACTTTTATTTACATGTATGATACTTTCATGGACTGATATATCGTTTTTAATGAGATGCTGAGATATCTATTATTATATTGTCATTTGTGTACAAAATTTAATATATAACATCAATGCATGTTGAATAGTAACATTGTAACTTTCAACTAAGGGCCTGATTCAGACCCACTCGCGAGCGGCTGTCCGCTCGCAAATGGGTCCATGGTGTGCACTGCGCATGCGCACGAAGGAGGAGCTCCGGTGTGCGCATGCGCGAGACGCGACGAGCGAAGGACTTTCCTTCACTCATTGTGTCTGATCAAAGGGGGCGTGCTGTCGATGTTGATTGACAGCACGCCCCCTTTGGTGGGCGTGCCGGGGGCGTGCCTCCCAGACGGAGGCGTTCCCAAGGGAACGCCTACCGTCAGAAGCCGGCCCCACTGACATCACTAGCCAACCCACTATTCACCAGTATCAGTTCATTAGGAACTCATGACACCACTGAGGCACGAGGCACTGAATGCCGCATGCCTCGGTAATGTCACTAGTTTTTAGTGCATTGATAGACTGAACATTGTCCAGCCCACAAAACGACTGCTCCCACTGTGTGTAGGCAAACGCATCACTGTAAAGCATCGACCAGGAGACGTTTCAGTGTAAGTAAAAATCCAACACTAATATAGAAACAGATCATCTCATAACGGTGATAATCAGTGTCTGCTACATTCCTCTGAAAGCAGCGCTCTCTCTTTCTCTCTCTCTATCTCTCTCTCTCTCTCTCTCTCTCTCTCTCTGAGAAGATGTAATTAAAATCTGCATTTGTAAATACCTTTATGATTAATAATGTGTCAACAAAGGCGGGAGGATAGGCAGAGATGCCGTCTAGCTGTTACTATGCCTGGATGGTACATTACAGTAAGATACATTTGATGCGATTAGCAGTTAACTCATCAGTAGCCAAAAACATGTAAAGAATAGGAGGATCGTATTTGCTCACAGGAAACCAGTACAAATTCACCCAATATGTTGATTTTCAAAGAATTCAGGCTGCCTACAGGTGTGTTATGCAAAAGACTAGGGGCCTGATGCAGCTGCACTCTCCATAGCGGATGCGGGAATCTGTAAATGCTAATCTCAGCCTTCCCTTTGTGCATCACAGTGAGATGCCATGTAGGATCGGCGAGATGCCTACTTTCAGGCTACATGGTCTGTGCATTGCCGTTGGAGATGGTAAACACTCAAACATCGATGCAACATCGGTTTCACCATCGACATTTGCGATAGGCTAGGATCTACTCCGGCTACAGTACTGTCCTTAAATCCAACTAAGCATGGCCTCTGAAGCATTGGATTTGCGCCTGGGAATGCAGCAGCGTTGCTAGGCTCACCTGTGACGTTCCCCTAACACGCTTACGAAATGACCCATTTTTTCGATCACTTTAGGCCACCGCCCAGTCTCCACCCTGGAACGCCCAGCGATCACAAACTGCTTCAAGGGCTAGCGATTCCGTAAGCAATGGCGAAAGCCATCGGACACTTGGGTTCGCGTGAGCGCAGTAAGGGCTTCCTGGACATTTTGCATAGTATCAAAATATCGCTCAACTGCGTAAATATCTGCACTGCGTCAATCTCTAAATCAGGCCCAAGGCCGGGAACTGACTTGGTTATACTTTAGAAGACCTGAGATTGTCTTGGACGCGTGTGCCCCTAATTGCTGTGGTAAAGGTTCCGACTACAGAGCAGGTCAGTTATGGAGTCTGTGTTAGCAGGGTAAAAGCAGAAAGTGTTAAACAAGGGATGCAACCCTTAAAGAACCTGTCTTATACAGAGAGCACAGATTATGTGCTGCTCAATTATTACACTGAGCTTGTTCCTACTTACCATACCTGATAAAGTGATACAGTATGTCGCATATATATGAGGCACAGGAAAAATTGGCAAGCCCGAATATAGATGGCCATCGACCATCGGTGATTAACAACCATTGATGGTTTGCCACAGATGAGTGATGGTTTTGCCATCCATGGCGGACATCCGATGGTTCTACACCATCTATGGCAGAGAGCTATGCAATGTTTTCTTTTTCCTGTGCCAGTACACATGCATAGCTCCACCTTCCCAATGTGGCCTGCATAGCCCCACCCTCTTCCCTAATTGGCCCTTTTAGTCACACCTCCCAGCCACTAAGACCCACTGCATTGATGGCTAGCGATGTTGTAAACCATTGATGATTTCTCACCAATGGTTTCCTCCCACTGATGTAAACCACCGCTGGAAGACCCTTTGATGGCCATCTCCAAGCCTAATACATGCATCTCCTCTAGCCATGCAGACAATGGGACTGATTCTCAGTTGGACGCAGCGGCGATGTAGGGCGAAGTGCAACGATTTTCTTTTTTTTGCCTGCACGTGCATCTGAGTCACACTGCGCATGTATGGAACATTCGAAGGCGGTGATTGGGCGGTAACAGAGGGTGGGTGGCTAATCAAAGTTGTTGCATCCCATGGGACGTGTCGCTGATACTGGTCGCATACAAAGACGGTGAATCATTTATACAGGAGGCCATATTCAGATGGAGAACCGACAATTGCCATAAGGCTGATTCAAGTTTCAATGGTGCGTTCGATGGTTCTATAGATGCACCCTGTGACGGCGCTGAAAGTGAGGGGCCCCAGTCCTTGCACATTCGGATGCACAGATGTGCACTAGCAGGGGCGTATTTATAATGGGTGCAGAGAGTGCGGTGCGCACGGGCCCCTGGGTCCTGAGGGGTCCACACAGCACACCCTGCACCCATACTTTTTAATACTTACCTCTCCAAAGTCCCACATCGGCTGCAGCAGCGCTACACAAAACACCTGGGGAAAGGCCACCACACCATTTTCCCGGAGACCTGAGCATGAGCATTAAACTCCGGGCACAGACTAGTGCCCAAAGTCTGCTGCTGCTGTCTACGCTGGCAGCTGCCAGGGAGAGAGGAGGGAGCCCTGGACGGGGAATGCACACGGGCCCCCTCCTCTCTTAATGCGCCCCTGTGCCCCAGTGAAGGGCTTTGTAGCGGCCGACTCAGAAACAGACTCCATAAATAGCATATTCATCTGACTTACACCAGGAGGAGGCCTTCACAGTCATAAAAACTTCAAATTCAGAGCCTGATTCAGAGCCGCTCACTATTTGCAAGCGCACGCTCTGAAATTTTTTTTAATACCGGCCTCCAGGCCGCTTGCACAGCTGTGGGTGACCACCCACAGCTTGTGCGAGCTGCATGGTGATGGTCACAATTATCGCGACCATCGGCATTGCGAGGAGACCCTTGTGGTATGGTCTCAGCACTCGCAATGCCAAGTGGACTTCCAGCTCTAATAGAGCCGGAAGTCCACTGCTGACATACTGACATGACGAGTGATATCAGTAGGGCCGCCCACAAACGCCAGGCGTTCCTTCGGGAACGCCTCCGTTTGTTCAGCCAACCCCCCTACCGGCTACAAAACGGGGCGAGTTGTCGATCAACATCGACAGCCGCCCCGTATTGCTGCGAGCTCCGGAGCAAGTGAAGGTCTCACTCGCTCTGGGGCTCGCGCATGCGCATTGCGCATGCTGCATGTGCGCACTGGGCCACCATCGACCCGCTTGTGAGCGCTATGCACTCGCGAGCGGGTCTGAATCAGGCCCTCAGCACACAATTCCAGGCTGGTTTAGCACTTATTTCAGTTGGTGTCTTAAAATTAGCAGTCAAAGCTACTAATCATTGGCGGCTTGTAGGAAATATACCACTAAGACTTTTTGGTTTCTAGTAGAAAAAAGCTCAGGCCTAAAAAAGGGCGCAAAGTGGGTTTGCACCCAAAAGCTCTTTTGATCCCTGGATATGAATCAGAAATGGCACTAGTTTTGCAATGGTTCATAACGGTTCTCAAAAAGATCAACGCACCTTTGGAGAAGCCTCAACTAAGACGATGGAGTAAACACCATATAACAGTGCAGCTTCCTGACACTTTGACAATCCAGCTACAAGTGATTAAAAATAATTTTTTTATGAAAATACTGCTTGGTTTACCCTGACTTATAGCGTAAATTGATCATGAGAGTAACGGAACATACTGTAAGGCTGAAGTTGTTACATGCAGCACTTTTGTGTTTTAGGTTTTATATTGCTAGAAGAGCACGTAATATTCTTCTTCCCCACAGATGGACAGTGCAAGTTGCTTACAACTACAAGTATAGAGAGAGATTCCTGCGAGTTCTAAGCTGTGGAGCTGACTATGAGCCTGGACACAAGCAAGGAAAACTCCACAAAATACTCCCTCTCTATTCCTTCACCTCATTTCAGTAACTTTACGCTCCAAATTGAAAATTCTTTCTTTACTTCTCTGTAAATGATGCCCCTACTCTGTACTTAGGGCCTGATTCAGACTGATGTTTCTGAGTCTGCACAAACGCAAGAACCGTTCTGCCCATGTTCACTTGCAGTCCCCGCTTACACCTTAGCGTTTGGGGGTCGGAGTAGAGGCAGCAACCAGGACCGTTCTACGAAACAGTGTCGTGTTGCCCCTGTTTTGTAGGTGTGCCAAACCCAGGGTCTGCGTCGTTGGGTGCAGACTTTCTGGACCTGGCAGAGGGGTTCCGTCGGCCAGGTTTTGTAAGCTTCAGCTTAAGCAGACTGGCCGAGGGCAGCGACCATCGCTGCCAATTGTCGCCATGGTGATCCGAAGCAGGTCTATGGGCAAAGCACTCGGATCGCAGAAATCCAAGAGCTGCCATAGTAGGAAAAGTGCTACAAACTATTGGTGGTGCCACATAAATAACAGATAATAATAATAACAGAAACATTAAAGTCATTATAGAGAACAGGTTGTAGCTCCACTATTGGGCTGGGAAGTAAATGTCTTACCCCCCATTATTATTATTATTATTATTATTACCAGTTATTTATATAGCGCACACATATTCCGCAGCGCAATATCTTACCATTCACATCAGTCCCTGCCCCAGTGGAGCTTACAATCTATATTCCCTACCACATGCTCACACACAAACACACTATGGTAAAAATTTTTATGGGGAGCCAATTAACCTACCAGTATATTTTTGGAGTGTGGGAGGAAACCGGAGCACCCGGAGGAAAGCCACGCAAGCACAGGGAGAATGTACAAACTCCACACAGTTAGGGCCATAGTGGGAACCGAACCCACAACCTCAGTGCTGTGAGGCAGTAACACCGTCTGTGCTGCCCACATGCAATATAAGTGATTACACATATAATTATTTCTGTGGAGGAATTACATCTGTGATTTGCAAAGACGTCTTCATGTGTCAGATTAGGTTGCAAAAATGGATGATATTGATAACAATGGGTCAATTCAATTCGGAACGAAGCCAGGAAAGCGAGATGGCGAAATGTGCGCACATCAGCTTTACATACCGTAGCCGTGAAATTGTGCATTTTAATACCCATCCCTATGGCGATGTAAACTAAAATGTGCAATTTAATGTTGGGACGATTTAGGGATGATTGAGACTGCCATTTCTGTCTTTCCAACGCCATTACAATAGCATATGCGGGAATCGACCTCCCGTCACCGTTAACTGAATTGACCCCAAAGCCTACCATATTTCACAGTTTAGAATGGTTTTGACCTAGGGATCCTGTGTTTCTTGTCACTTGTTGAACTACAAATCCCAGCATGCTTTTCTTCAATACAGGAGAGGAACGAAAACCTTAATTATACCCCTTTCAGACAGAGAAAAGAACCCGGTAATGGGCAAACGCAGGATATATATATATATATATATATATATACACACACAGTCACATACACACACATCAAATATATATATATATATATATATACATATGTATATATATATATATACACATTAGATGTATATATATATATATACACATTAGATGTATGTATATATATATATATATATATATATATATATACACATATGTATATACACATTATATATAAATATAAATATATAAACACTGTGTGTATGACTATGTGAGAGATGAGTACTATGTGATTGATGCAGAAAGAGGGGGTGGCGTGGTGCAACTGCTGCCATTGTGTGAGCCAGACTCCCTGTGGTCACCGTGCTGCTTCCGGGTCTCCAACAGTGAGTGGCTGCGTGAGGACGTTGCTCCGCGTACAGTCTGGGAGCAGGGGAAGACTGTGTGCGGGCCTCGCTGCTGCTGCTCCGGGGCAGGGGGCGGGGCCTGGCAATCCCGGGAGGAGGCGGCATGGGTCGGCCACTGTCTGTGTGGCTGGATGGAGCTGCATGCTGGCTGAGGAGACACAGCGCGGTGGGGAGTCGGGAACTGGTTAAAGAGATGGCACCGGCGATTCTCTGCTGCGGTGCTCTGCATGTAGCACAGCCATGCATTACAGGACCCCACTCAAATTTTGTGATCACTGGGTTCGTCAGGGGGGGTTTCCGGGTACTCAGAAACCCCCCCTGCGTGCGCTACTGGGTAATTTTCCGGCTCTTGCCGGGTCGACCCGGGTTTTTTTTCTGTCTGAAAGGGTCAACACGGGACCTAATTCCCGGTACTTCGACCCAGGTATTTACCTGGGTTTTTTCCGGGTCTTACACGAGTTGGCGGCTGTCTGGAAGGTGCCGACCCGGGTTTTTCTACTCCGGGCATAGTAAGCAGAGCTTATTGGCTGAGATGGCAGTGCACTGGCTGCACTTTTCATGACCTCATCTCTGTGTGCCATAAAAGCAGTCCATTTATTATGACACACTGTATATTGCAGGGATAATCTGTGTTCTGTGTGAAAGGGGTCGACCCGGGAATTTCCCGGGAATTATGTGCAGTGTGAAAGGGGGTTAGGAGCAAATTCCCGGGTCCTTCCCGGGTTGAAAGATATGGGAAAAACACAGGTTTTAGGGATTTTTCTGTCTGAAAGTGGTATAACAAAACTCTGGCAGCTGTTGATGAGTATTTTGTACTTGGCACGATCGCTCTGCCCCTCTGTCTGCCTTCTGTTGGATCTCAGACCTTATTTTGTCCCCTTATGTCTTATCTATTATATATATATCATAGCCCTGTGTTATGCCTGCCTTTATTCTGTGACATAAACATAACCCCCTCTACCGAGAGTCTAGACTATTCTGATCTATAAAGTCACATTTCTCAACAGTACGTATAGAAAATAAGACAAAATGGAGTTGAAAACATAGGCCCTCATTCAGAGCCGTTCGCTATTTGCGGTCGTTCGTTCAAAAACAAGGGGTGGCTATTCAAATGATCCGTTCGCACATTGCAGTCTGTTCACACCTCTAAGTCTGAACGAGCGAGCAAAACATACGCTCGTTTATTTCTTAAAAACGCCCCCTGGCCGCTCGCACCATACGTCATGTCCGCTATTTATTAGATTAATCTAGTACATCGTACAGCGTATGAACTGCTCGCTATTCTTGTGGTTGGATTTTTCAACCGCTATTTTGCGAGCAGTTCTGAGTTTAAAAAAACCAAGTGACGTGGTCAATGACGCTGCTGGATTAATTATGCACACCCTTAAAACGCCCGTTTTGACCTTTAAGCATGCCTGCGTTCGAATTCCACTCCCCCGTTTTCAAGCACCTTCCCCTGTTACCACCCACATACGCCTCATTCTGTCACTCAAAATAGCAGGCACTCGCTATATAGCGTACAAACGATTTTCGGCCGCACTGACTGGTTCGCGCATGCGTACTAAAAACCGTACGCATGCGCAGATGTGCGAACATCGCTCGGAAACGAGCGTACTGCCGCTAACGAGCGGCTCTGAATGAGGGCCATAGAACGGACTAATGCTGAAAGGGTGAATTTACCATTTAGAACTCCATTTGCAGTAAAAGCACTTTTTGCTTGAATTGTTCATTAAAAATGTATGTGTTTATGCATTCTCCATCAGAGTCATTACAGCACATAGAGTCTTTATACAAAGATATATGGTTGCTCTATAGATGATGATTGTCTTTTGTACTTGATCCAACTGCAATGTAAGAAACTCAACCTCTCTAATTTATAGTTAGCAGCATTCAGATACAACTGCAAGGCAACCCTGACAAGTGTATCTATACCTGGAAAACTTGGGGCACTACTCAGGACCCCACCCACAGGGACATATGGCATGATGAGATTACAATTAATTGTATA
Organism: Taudactylus pleione; assembly: GCA_031769625.1. Classification (NCBI taxonomy): domain Eukaryota; kingdom Metazoa; phylum Chordata; class Amphibia; order Anura; family Myobatrachidae; genus Taudactylus; species Taudactylus pleione. The sequence continues at coordinate 3,445,857 of JAUIMM010000132.1, read as the reverse complement.
TTAAATCATTCCCATCAGTGAATATTACATTTTGCAATGTACAGAATAAGATCAGATATTGTGAACTGAGCATGACATACAAGAAACAAGAAAAGTGGTACAGAGCAGTTGACCAAATGTTAAAGTCTGGGTCACTGATCAATGAGTAAGTTGGGCAAAGTTGGACGTCCATTGAAAATCAGGAACAACTGCCACTATTGCTGTACAATGTTCAGACGGAATCTTCAGACATAAAAAAAGAAAATAACCATTTGTCTAATCTTAAGCTGGGCATCCACTATACAATTTTCTGTCAGATATCTGTCCAACCTGGCTGGTTGGAATGAAAACCTGGTAATGTATGGGAGCAAACGACAATCGTCCATTTGCTCACAAACACTGGAAAATAGCCAAAAATGGTTGTTCAGACAAATTGGTTAAAACGCACAAATTTAACCAATTTGACCAATTTTTTTTGTCCTTTTTTCAGTGTTTAAAACCATATGATCGACTGTCATTTGCTCCCATACATTACCAGGTTTTCATTCCAACCAGCCAGATTGGACAGATATCTGACAGATAATTGTATAGTGGATGCCCAGCTTTAGTGTGTCCAACTTCAGAAAGGCTTAACCCATTGAGTACTCAAAGTTATTTAAAACTTGCAGTTTTTATCACTTTGTTGAATATCATTATCAAGAATCAAACAAAATATAAGACATTAAAGTTAAACAGCAAAAAAATAAAATAAACGTAATTACGCATTAACCATGAGACATACTGTACATGAAGAATGCTTTCAACAAAGTGCACAGTTTCTTATAGTAACAATGAAGTCACTAAAATCTGTGGGCTGGAGCCTCATTGCCATACAATCTGTTGCAAATTCATCTGTTTGTTGCATAACAGAGACCAAAAAAAAAATGTGGATAACAAAAAATGAACAGCCACACTGGTGTCATATGTCTGTAATTAATTGGACCAGTGCTGCTGTGTACTCTGTACAGCATTTTAGATAATGATAGCATTTTAGATAGTGAAAACCCCATAACGTATCACCCCGTGTATTACATGCAGCACAAAAGTGCTATTTTTAGGTTAGACAAGGTTCCCTAATGAAACTGTTGCAGCCAAGAGGCTTTTCCCTGTCTGTTATCATACTCTTATTAAAACAGCATCCACATACACCACAGTGGATGGGTGATGCCTTATTTTATTAAAATTCGATTCTGCACCTCTAATTCCTACATATCGCTCTATTTCCCCATCTAAAGCTATGGGGTCTATTTACTAAGCCTTGGAGGGAGATAAAGTCTACAAGAGATAAGGTGCCAGCCAACCAGCTCCTAACTGTCATTTTTCAAAAACAATCTGTGACATGGCAGTTAGGAGCTGATTGGCCGGTACTTTATCTACGTTCACTTTATCTCCATTTAAGGCTTAGTAAATAGACCCCCATATTAATCTACCACCCTACTCCTTCATGTACAGCTATATGCCCAGACACAGGTATGGAACACTTGCAGCGTTTGCTGGGCATCACTACGGCCACATTGTCCCTACACAAAGGATTCCTCTAATCAGACCCATCAGTCATCGACCAGCACATCTGGAAACTCAACTTCTATTAAAAACAACAAAAACAGACGTGTTGTAGAGTCACAACTTATAATAGAGTCTAATAGACGCCCAGTTGGAGTCAGCAATGAAATGATAGATATACCCATAAAACAGGCATTGGTGGTTGGTGTAACCCATAAAATGCCAGACACAGCAACTATAAGTCACTACCCTTATTTTCTCAGAGGTCTCATGGCTGCACCAGACTGCATCCAAATCCCCCCATTACCTGCAAAGAGCTGCATCCAAGCGCAGATCTTGTACACCGTGGCCGTGTTGCAGAAGAAGAACAGGGCAAAGCAGGTGATGCAGCCCAGGATCAGCACCATGGACAGCAGCACGAAGAAGGCAGCTGCCTTGAAGGCTCCAGATGGGATAGTGCTGAAATCTGTGAAGGATCCTCTGCAGGTGAACTCTCTGTTTGCAGCCCCATTGCCCACACAATAGTGGAAGAGCCCAAAGTAGCCTGGCTTAGGTGTGTTGACACTATCCCCTATCCAGTAGGGTTGGATGAAGACCACCACGTTAATGATGGCAAAGCAGATGGTGAAAATGGCCCACAGGACTCCTATGGCTCTGGAGTTCCTCATGTAATTGTCATGGTAGAGCTTGGAGGCTTCTTGAGAAGGCAGCATCTTGACTGGGGCTCTGTTGTCCTCTGCACACACTGTAGACTAAACCCCCTTGCAAGAGACCCTTCTTGCAGCCCCCTATGAAAAGTCCTTATGGAGATTGTCCTCCTGCCCGAGCACCCTCAGCCTGGGCATGCAGTAGGTGGGGTGAGGGTAACCCCAAGCCGGGTAGGGATTCCAGCACTAGTACACGACTCCAGCAGAGAGGCAGATCCCGACGCTCAGCCAGCTAATCAGAGAGACCAGAGTCCCCGGGAGCAACATTTGCCTCTTAGACAAAATGGGATTCAGCCACGAGGTGCCTGGGGTCGCAAAGAGGAGGATGAGCGGAGTTCTGCACGGGGGTGCTGCAGAGCCAGGCCATTTGCAGAGAGGAGATAGCGGTGTTAATGAAACGGCAGAGACTTGGCTGACTTCATCCCACCCTGCAGCTGCCGGGACTCCATCTTTGCTGTGTCGGTTCCTTCTGCTGCCTGCTGCGCGCCCCCGCGCCTCTGCGCGCTCCCGCGGCAATGCAGATTTGGGAAGAAGAAGAAGAGAAAAGCGCTATTTCCCCGGCAGCAGAGCTCAGGTGTCATCTGGTGTCTGATCAGGACAGTTGCATTGGTGGCTGTGCATTAATTACATGCACAAGGCAAATATAGGTATCACATTACTGTACCTACAGAAAACTGCTATGGATTATTTATTGCTCCCATCTGATACAATCATAGCAATCGCCCTGCTGTGCCTGGCTGGGGAGAGCAGGCTGTGTGTAATTACAGCATGGGGTCTCCCTTAGTTATTTATATAGGTTGGGGAGACTGTCTTGGCACTGAGGACCAGGCTTTGGCTCTCTCCAGCCTAAGCAGCGCTGTACAAGGCATTCCTCAGACATCCCCCTCACTCTGCCCGCTGCCCTGCCAGACTGGTGATGTGATGTGGCATATGCCCACTAGGGGCCAGGAAAGACCACTCATCCTGTTCATCTTCATTAGACATAAATACATAGATTTTCACGTCTCCAGCACCTGACAGATATTCCATCACAAGGTATATTAGCATGCACCACCCTAAGCATATTCATAGACTCAGTGTTTGTACATGATAATGTGGGTAACAGCACACGTGAGCATACATTTTGTCTGCTATAATCATATATTATTTTCTAAATATACATATTTTCTTGCTAAGTGATGGTGGGATGGGTGCCATGATCAGGTCTAATAAGGGGTTAGAATGTTTCCATTAATGTCCTATATATTGTGTTTAATTTCTTATTATAACATTCTAGTGTCACCTACATGCAGTGGAAAAGCCATCTTGTGGGCGGAATACTTATGAGAATTCCTATCCTAAGTCCTATGAAATCGGTCCTGGTCAATTGATGGAAGTCAGTGGTATTGGCTGCCTCCACTGTGTGTACATTATCGCTGCAGGTCCCAATGTGAGCTCAATGTAATGTGGCCCACTCACCTAGAGCCAAGCTGCTGGATCGGGTTGGGCATGGGATGCCGGCGCTCAGGATCCCAGCCGTCAGAATTCCGATGCCGGTATCCCGACAGGGTTAGCACACCGACACTTGTTGGTCGGTATGCAAACCCTCCCCCTCTCCCTACCCTAACTCTCCCTGCATGGTGACTGAACCTAACCTCCCCCCAAGTGCCTAAACCTAACCTCCCCCTCTCCGCACCCTAAAACTAACCCAGTACCTAACCCTAACCCACCTCCTATTGCCTAACCCTAAACCTAATGCAAACCCTCCCCCCAATCCCGCAAACTTACCTTCAGTAGCTCAGCACCAGGATTCTGATAGGCATTGGGATTCCGGCACCAGTAATGTAACCGGGTTGCCGAATGTATCCCGCTGGATCTACCTGTAGTGGTGGATGCAGGGCTGGATTAAGGACCACATGAGTCTGGGGCTGAAACTGTACAAGGGCCTATACTGAGAAGGGGAGGAGCTTCCACCAGGGTTGTGTGGGTGTGGCCAGTGCTGTGTGGGTGTGGCCAGATCCATGTGGGTGTGTACACTCCCTATATTATCAGCCTCAATGTCTCTCTAAGACAAGTACATGAACGGAGTAAAATTGCATAATTTCGGGAGAAAACTAGAAATACAGTTTTAATACTTATGATTTATGGGCGATTGTGTGGCCATCTGGTGGCTGGCCATCATGCTGCCGCTGTGGTGATGGGACAATTTTTATGTAGAGGCCTGGAGCTGTAGATCCATCCATCCCATTGTTAATCTGGCCCTGGCTGGATGTAGGTAAAAGCTGGTTTCTGACGATTCCTTAATAAATACAGTACATTGAAAAATCTGGATCCACCGAAAAAGCCTGATCCACACCAAATACTTTGAAAGACAGCCAGAACCACCATAAAAAACAGTGTGGACCTGACTTTTAAGGTGTGTGACTTTAGTATGGATCAAGCTTTTGTAATATATTATGAGGGAGATGTATCAAACCATAAAAAGAGGACAAGTGGGGAACCCATCTGTGTGCTGGAGACTGAATGGTTGCTTTGGGAAAAGTCAAAATTTTTCCTCTTTAGAAGGTTTGAAGTATGGATTTAATTTTGACCCTCTTTCAGCGCTAATTCATTCATGTCTATGCCTATGTGCATCAATCAGTGGCCTTCTGACCTTACCACCTATGCCACCAATTCACAGAAGGATCCATTTGTTCTTGTATCCGGATAGTAGATAGGCAGTAACTAGATAGAAAGTCAATAGATAGACACCAGAAGGTAGACAGTGAATAGGTTGACAGGGTTAAAAGGTTGACATGGTCAAAAGGTCCACATGCAAGTGGTCACACAAAAAGGTTTTTTTAATGGTTTTTCATGATTTTTAGGGTTAGGGTTTCAGATAAAATAGCAAGAAAATGGTGTCATTCTTTATTCTGTGTCGACCATTTGTATGTAGACAGCTTGACCATGTCGATTTTTTTGTAACCCTGTGGACCTAATGTACTGTCGAACATATACCTGTCAACCTTTTAACCCCGACGACCTTTAAACCCTGTCAACCTATTCATTGTCTATCATCTGGTGTCTATCTATTGACTGTCTGTCTAGTTACTGTCCACCTGTCAATCCACACCCACTTGTTCTATTGTCAAGACGTTTTAAAAACATGCAATGCTGCAAACGAAATCAATAAATTAAAGTCATTGTACAAATTGCATATGGATTATGCATATTTTAATTTGGTACAGGGAATCCCCACTGACTCACAACAATGATGACAGTGTAATACTGTAATTTAGATACTGGGCAGTGGGTACAGGCACAAATCTGACATGGAAGCTAGTTCCCGCTCTGCAGACTGCAGGGTAACAGGATCCTGGACTTCATCCAATTCTATCTCCTTTGCTTTATAAAACTCGGTGCTCACTACTGTCACTATCAGCAAATTTGTCACAGGAGTTTTTACTGATAAGGTTACACACTTTGCTCACTCAGGCTACCAATGTCAAATGAATTGTTACAATGATAATTTTATTTAATGAAACGCCAGTTAAATGAACACACTTCTAGCACTTTCTATAGCTGCCAGGATAACTCTTTATAACACACTGTCATAATTCTTTGTTTCTGCTTTTTCCACTTATTTTCCGAAGGGCAGTAAACTGATCTGCATTAATAATCTGCGAGGTTTATAGATGCTTTATATCCACTTCAATAAGCCAATCATGGTTACTGCACTTGGAACATAAGAGGGGGAAAACAGAAGATCCCTTTTTCCACACTTAGGGCCTGATTCAGACCTGTTCGCGAGCGCACAGCGCTCGCAAGTGGGTCGATGTTTGGCACCTGCGCATGCGCCGCCTCCGGCGTACACATGCGTGAGCCCCAGCGAGCGACGGCAGCTCCGTCGCTCTGGGGCTCACTACAAGACGGGGAGGCTGTCGATGTTGATTGACAGCTCGCCCCGTTTTGTAGGCGGGGAGGGTGGGTGGCTGCACAAACGCAGGCGTTCCCTTAGGAGTGCCTGCCATTTGTGGGTGGCCCTACTGACGTCACTTGTGATGTCAGTAGTGGACTTTCTGCTCTATTAGAGCAGGAAGTACACTCGAGCTTGCGGGAGCCGAGACCCTCCCGCAGAGTCTCGCCGCGAGCCCAATGGTCGCGATAATCGCGACCATCGCCAGGCCGCTCGCACAAGCTGTGGGTGGCCGGGGGTCGGGAGTAGGCATTGTCCCCCTTGTGGTGTATGTCTCCGCCACACATAGTATTTTTTTCAAATCTTTTTGAGGGGATATGGCCATGTCCCTCAGTACCCGGGCCTTTGTTGTCTCCCGACGGTCCTGTAAGTATTAGCCAAGTCTACAAGCTGTAACCTAGAATTCTGGGACAAATGTCTTCACATTCCTTGGGTTCCATGGAAGAGAAGGGTATTCATAGTTTGTAAGGCAGCTTTAAAGAGAGGGGTCCCCTTAAGACTCCACATCAACCTCAACATGTGTGACCAAGCATTCCCCCCCATGCTGTGTTTGCAGCCTTGGCAAAAGCTGATACTGTGCACACAACCTAGGAGTGGTGTGACCATGCAGTTCAAAAGGATCTATTGGTCCAAGCAGTCTCTTTGTCAAACCTTTGATGTGCCTCAGCTGGCGTTTCAGATTGGCCGGTGTCAATCTATACACAAATGGAATCAGTATGAAATACTGACAGTCGCGATCCAGGTGGTTAGAATCCCGAGCCTGGGATCCTGACAGGTTTAACATGCCGACACTTGTTGGTCGGTATGCTAACCCTCTCCCTACCCTAACTCTAACCCTCCCTCTTTGGTGCCTAACCCTAACCTCCTCCCCAAGTGCCTGAACCTAACCTCCCCCTATCCGATGCCTAACCCTAACCCTCCCCCCTTAGTGCCTAACCCTAACCCTCCCACTAGTGCCTGCCCCTAAACCTAACCCTCCCCCCTACCCCTTTACTTACCTTTGGCATCCTGGCGGACAGGATGCTGGTGCCTCAACTCTGACCGGCATCAGTATTCTGGCGCCGGTAATGTAAGTGTTGGCATCCCGACCGCTGGAATGCTGAACTCATACCTACACAAATATATATATATTTTTATTACTTTATACTGGTGATCTTGCAGGAAACCCCACTGGTCCCTCCTGGATCTCTCTGCCAGTTAGCTTTCTCTCTTTCACAAAGTAGTTAAACTGCACATTGACAGTCAGCCACTTTGGTGATCCAGTTATTACCACCGCTTGTGGTGATTGCTGGGTTTCAGGGAGATCTCAGAGTAACAGTACAAATAGCAGTGATCACCAGAACATAGAATCAGGGACAGAATGGGCCACATTGCGATGCCATTTCTGCCTACTGCATGTATTGGGCTCTTATGCTGAGAAGAGGCCCCTGCTCTGCCCTCAGAAGAACAGAGAGGGGCCTCCAGAGGGTGGTCTGACAATATGTTTCCCCTTTGCCATCTGGGCCCCATACCAACTGCACCCCTGCATTGGCGGTAGATGCATCTGATGCATCTGACCACTAGACCACTAGATGCATCTGACGGTCATATGCTGTTATTATATGGGCATCACCGGCATTGCAGTAGTAAGGGGGCAGCTGCAGACCTCAGAGTGATAAGTGCAGGGGGCCAGGGCAGGGATTAGTGATGGTCTCCCCAGGCACCAGATCGGCAGTCAGAGTTGCTATTAATGGTAATCCCTATGTGACCCCCTACTACTGTAGAACAGGAAAAAGGGGGTGCTGTAATAAAATGTTAAAAGAAGTAAAAAATATAAGTTATAAAAGTAAAATGAGACTTAACCATGTAAAAGTAAAAATACTCAATAAATAAATGCTCTGGAAATAAGCTTTGGTACCAGGTATGGATATTATCACGGTTAGTAAGGTTGAAAAAAAGACAAAGGCCCATTGCGTTCAACCTTTCATAAATCTAATAAATTACCTGGATCAATAACTCCCATAATTTCCTCTACGAGTTATAGCTACAGAGACTATTACTTGTAGGACAAGGTGTGTGACCCATTTCTATATTAGGAATTTGCCATCATCACTTTAGATGATAAGAGATTTTACGTCTTAGTCAACCTTGCAGTATGGCGCCCTTTCCTACGGTCTGCTGATGGGGAAATCCTCTATCTTCCTTCCACTATTAATAACCCTTCATCTTCTGCATGGCCATGTGTATCCAGATCTCCTTACTTAGACAAAACTAACCGATGTTTCTAAATTACTTAGATTGCCCATCACCTCTCACGTTCTCCTACGTCATTCTTACAGTGCAATTCCCCAAACTGTACCTAGTATTCAGGGAGACGCACCAAAGCCTTGAAGAGTGAGATAAAGTGGAGATTGATCAGGGGGTCTATTCAATAAGCCTTGGAGAGAGATAAATGGAGAAAGATAAGTCCCAGCCAATCAGCTCCTGTCACTTTACAGGCAGTGTTTGAAAATGACAGTTAGGAGCTGATTGGATGGGAATTATCTTTCTACATTTTATCCCTCTCCACGGCTTAGTGAATAGACCCTCAAAGTACCAACCAATCAGCTCCTAACTGTCATGTTACAGGCTGTGTTTGAAAAATGGAAGTTAGGAGCTGATTGGTTGGTACTTTATCTATCTCCACTTTGTCCCTCTCCGAAGGCTCAGTGCATCTCCCCCATATGTGTTCTACTAAGTAACTTCATTGCAATGATCATTGTGCCTATCACATGCATTTATCCCTATGTTATGCATGGCAGGACTCCATTATGTGCTGTTGCTCAGCTGTCTGCGAGCTACACTGTAGTACTCCTAACTCCCTTTTATCTCAATATTCCAACAAAGCTTCTGTCTTTCTTAACTCGATTTCCTTTTCTCATATTTTGCTATATTGCTGATATTTCCAACATTAACTTTCAGCTCATTTAAATTGTATCAACTTAAATACTTTCTCTGAAACGTTTGTTATTGACGACCATTTCCGAATTAACACCATTGATTGCTTTTTATTCCTAGAAACGTTGTTGCCACGTTTTATCTCAAATTCCCAATTTTGGTCCCTGGCTTTTTTATTTAAAGAGTACAGTACACTTCCCATTAAGTAAGCTGCAACTTCTTTATTTTATTTCTCTCCAAGGCTTGATACATCTCTCCAGGGGCAGAACTAGTGGTGGTGCAGCCGCTACATTGCACCAGGACCCACCATTGCGCCCGGACTGAAGACTTGTCTAGTCATGTAGTGAGCAGGCACTGTGCCTGCTGGTGTTGACTGTAGGGGGAGCTGCAGCAGAAGCGCGCAGCCCCTCCCAGGCAGTCATTCCCATCCTGAGAGCTGCCGGGTGACAGAGTATCTTCCTTCCCCGGCGCTCTCTCAGCTCCGGAGCACCCAGGTGTGTTTTAGTTTTTTTTGCCCGGGTGGGGGGGTGCATTTGTGTGAAAGAGGTGTGTGTATCTGTGTCAGTGTGTGTGTCAATGTGTGTGTGTATCTGTGTGTGTGTATCTGTGTCAGTGTGTGTGTGTGTATCTGTGTCAGTGTGTGCATCTGTGTCAGTGTGTGTATGTATCTGTGATGGTGCAGCTGAGAGACGACACAGGAGAGGAGGCGATGGTGTCGCTGAGAGACGATGCAGGGAGAAGGCAATGGTGTGCTGAGAGACGACGTAGGGGGGCGGCAATGGTGCGGCTGAGAGACAACGCAGGGGGGGAGGAGATGGTGTGGCTGAGAGATGACGCAGGGAGAGAGGCGATGGTGTGGCTAAGAGATGACGCAGGGGAAGAGGTGATGGTGTTGCTGAGAGATGATGCAGGGGGGAGAGGTGATGGCATTGGTGGGAGATGACACAGGGGGGAGGCGATGGTGCGGCTGAGAGATGACACAAGGGGGAGGCGATGGTGTGGCTGAGAGATGACGCAGGGGGGAGGCGATGGTGCGGCTGAGAGATGACGCAAGGGGAGGCGATGGTGTGGCTGAGAGATGATGCAGGGGGGAGGCGATGGTGTGGCTGAGAGATGACGCAGGGGGAGAGGCGATGGTGTTTCTGAGAGATGACGCAGGGGGGAGAGGCGATGTTGTTGCTGAGAGATGACGCATGGGGGAGAGGCGACGGTGTAGCTGAGATGATGCAGGGAGAGAGGCGATGGTGTGGCTGAAAGATGACGCAGGGAGAGAGGCGATGGTGTGCTGAGAGATGACGCAGGGGGGAGAGGCGATGGTGTGCTGAGAGATGATGCAGGGGGAGATTGCGTTGCTGGGAGACACAGGGGAAAGGAAGTTACACAGGCAGAACGAGTCCAGTTGAACCACTGTTGTATGATGATAACCATGTTAATATTCCTACACAAACAGGCATCTTCCGGATGATGTGACCTACATGAATAGTGAATACCGACTGAAGACGCCGTCTTCCCAGGGAGGATACATTTCTTCAGAGGTTCCACATTGCGAGAAACTACCATATAGATGAAGTGCATATAGAATGGAAAGGAATGTTCCCAAAGTGACGCGAAATGGGTTGCATATCATGTTGGCATGCCCTGTTTTCAGTGGCCACGCCTATTTGGTCTGTGACCACGCTCATTTTTTTGCTGCGCTCTTGGGCGCACAAATATATTTTTCTATGTGTGTGTGTGGGGGGGGAGGGCGCTGTTCTTCAACATGCCCTGGGCTCCAAAGACCCTAGTTGCGCCACTGCCGTGAGGTGACACATGGCGGCCTTGCAGCATATGCAGGAGTTATAGGAAGGGGGTGACACTGCCTGGCGGAGAAGGACCAGACCAGGGTCGGTGATAAACAGCCACGGGCAGAGGAGACTGCTGCTGCTGCGAGGACTCTCCCACTGCTGACCAGCACACAGCAGCGTGTTCCTGCTGACAGGAAAGAGGGAGTGGGGCGGCGTTGGACCTGGGCCCCTCCAGCAAGCCCGGGCCCAGGTAATTAGTACTCTCTCCTCCTCAAGGACGCACCAATTGGTATTTTGGCATCTACGGACGCTGGCAGTGGGCATCTTAGTCCTTGAACATTCGGATGCACCGATGCTCACTAGGGAAGGGCTTTGTAGTGGCATTTGCATAAAGTCGGAGATGGGCAATCACCAAAAGACACTGGACCTTATTCAGAGGCGTCTGTACGGTCTACGACCGCACGGCTGCCTCGATGTTTTGCGCATGCGTAAGACCCGCTGCGACCGACAGCGCTGGTCGTAGCAGGTCTCTTTCCAAAGGGGGCGAGCTGTCGATGTTGATTGACAGCTCGCCCCGTTTGGAAGGCGGGCCGGGGGGGTGGCAGCCCAAACGGAGGCATTCCCATGGGAACGCCTACCATTTGGGGGAGGCCCCACTGACATCACTAGTGATGTCAGTGGAGAGCTTCCGGCTCTGACAGAGCCAGAAGCTCTCCGGGGCTTACGACAAGTGAGACCCTACCCTAGGGTCTCGTCGTAAGCCCCGATGGTCGCGATGGTCTCTGACCATCGCGACCATCACCCGAGCGGTCGTTAGAGCTGTGGGTGTTAACCCACAGCCTAACGACCGCAACAGAGGCGGGCGGTCAGGATGCAAGTGGCCGCCCAGTTTCTGAGCGACCGCTTGCATCCTCCGACCGCCTCTGAATGAGGCCCACAGTATCAGCCCCTTTATGTGTATGCCGCGGGATGCCTATTTAAATCTTATCTCTGGCACCTGGTATGAGCTAGGTGTAAATGCCCATGATAACAATGATGTGCAGAAAAAGTGGGGTGGGGCGATGCATACGCATTAAGATTTCACGTTTCGCCATATTAGCGCTAATTCTGTTTGCCATCTATCTGTATATGACCTAGAATCTGCCCCTTAGGGAAAGGCCTATTTAGTTGCCCTACGTCCCCAGCACTCACCGATATCGGACTCTATGACCCCGTCCACCAACATGATTGCTGTGTACAATTTTTACTTGCATTATTATTATATTGAGCATATTCAGCCAGTCCTACTTTATAGCTGCTCCAACACGTCTCACTGTCTGCTGAGCTGAGCTGTTCTTATTCTTTATGGAGTCGACTAAAGGTTAGATACTTGATTTGCAGTGTTATTGGGAATCTGTTTATCTTTTCTCTTGATTGCTGATCTATTCATAAAGTCCTTCCTCTACTTAGCAAACAGCAAAAGTCAGCACATCATATGTGTATCAGCTTTGGCGAGCTGATTTGTAAACTTCTAAAACACATATACAGTATAGGAGAACACGTACTTCCATTTCCATCTGGTCAGTCTAGTGGTGCCAAGTGAATGTCTGGTATAACCTTTAACTACATAGGGGGAAATGCATGATACCTTAGAGAGAGATAAAGCACCAACCAATCAGCTTCTAACTGTCAAGTTACATGCTGTGTTTAAAAAGTGAATGCTAGGCACCCTGTTCCTCTCTATTATGGGCTTACATGTTCCTCTCACTCCTAAATATTTCCTATTACTTATGTGTGTCCCTGATGCCACTCACCATCAACATACATTATTTTGACATATAGTTACAGCAGCCACATGATCATTAGCAGCTGCTTGGAAAAAAAACAAAAGTTCCATCCATGGGAGAGATTGTAGCTAAAATATGTCTTACTCATTCTATGGAATATATGACTAGGGGTCTATTTACTAAGCAGCTGGGTACCACTGACAGATATAACTGTCCAATCTGTCTGGTGGAAAGGAAAATCTGGTCTGTCTTCCAGGGTTTTGGAGCAAATTTCTATTGGTATTTGCTCCCATACATTACCAGATTTTCCTTCTCACCAGACAGATTGGACAGATATATCTGTCAGTTTGTAGAGACAAAGGGAAAAGTGATAAGAAAGTGATAAGGTGCCAGCCAATCAGCTCCCAACTGTCATTTTTCAAACACAGCCTGTGAGATGACAGTTGGGAGCTGATTGACTGGCACCTTATCACTTTCTTATCACTTTTCCCTCTGTATCCTAACACTGCTTAGTAAATAGACCCCTAGAATTCTTAAGAATTCCTCCAAGAGTTTACTTAACGCTTAAGTATATCCCCCAGCATATACTTAATTATCTCAATGTGCTTATTGACTCTCTGCCCTCACTTTCTCTCACATAGACAAGGTATTCCTTATGACAGGTTCACTACTTAATGGACTTGTGGTACTGTTCAGTTGAGTCGGACTCCCCTCTCTTTTCCTTCCCTTCCTATCTTTCCTGTTCGTGGGCAGCCACCCCACATCACTTAATTTCTCTTTCACCTATACTACTACCTTTCTTCTTACCTTATCTCTTCTGTATTACCACATTCTTTTTCCATCATAATGTACATTTTTGGATGAATCTGTTATAGAATAACGGCACATTGGAAACAGTATTGTTCTGCTATAATATTATTCTATATGTTTGTGGTGTGTTATTATTGTACTATTTCTTTCATGCAAACCTCTGTGCAGGTCTATGGTCTCTCATCCAACCAATAAAATGTTTCCATAAAAAAATAAAAATGAAAGTTAGGAGCTGATTGGTTGGTACTTTATCTCTCTTCTCTTTATCTCTATCCAAGCTTTGATACAACTCCCCCATGGAGTCGTAGGCAGATCAATCATATTAGAAAATGACCATTAAATATCCACCAAATATATTCATCATCGAAGATACCCAAAGATATACCTCTGAGGTGCCTAATTATATTGGACCAAGGTGGATAATATGATTTAGATTTTCGATTTAGTGGTACCCAAAAAATGTGCAGTGTTTTTTTTTGTATGTTGAATCTCTATATACATCCATACATTGCGGCTACGGCATTGGAGCAGTTTCTTTCTCTTTTTGGAAAAGGATGAGTTTAAAATAGGCAAAGATAATGAAATTACAGAGGTGAGGCTTGAGTTACTAATAAAACATAATTATTTCTATTATAATGGTAAATTTTATTAGCAATTATGGGGAGTGGCTGTGGAGTCTACATGCCCCCCGCCCCACTCCTATGTGTGTTTAGATGGGAACTTGTGAGCCTTGTGTCCTTATGATTTTGCTACATATACAATGTCTTTTTGTTGTCGTCTCGTTCTATAATTGAACAGCATTACCTTGTGGCAAAATTTAATTATTATTTCCTTGAATATTACCGTAACATTTAAGGATATGATTAGAGTTTTATCACTTCAACCTATTGAAGGCAAACTGCAGGGAATACATTACTTCTGGCACAAAGTCATCATTCATTTCCACTTTGTAAAAGTATCCCTGTTAGTCGAATTCTTTCTCATCGTGGAAACTGTACTTTAGATAAGGATGTCATTATGGAAGCCAGCCAGGGATTCAACTCAGGGTCTTAGACAATGAAGAAAATGTAATCATTGTGAAAGCTTTTATAAAGCATTGTGTAAATAATTAAAATGTAATGTTTCCCCAACTGTATCTTTGGTTTGAGTCATCAGCTAGGTAAAGATGGAAACACTGTAGAAGTATTATATATGTACCCCCTATTACCTGGTCTGGTCCCATAAGGCAGTGGAAGGGTAAACACTACTCAAAGGAGACCATATTTGGGAAGCCTGTGAGCGCAGTGGTGCACAAGTTGTCATAGAGTACAGGAGCTATACGAGGGGGGGGGATAATCTAGTAGTCTATACAGTCTTAGGATAACAGAAAAAAGGGGATTTGCCCTCCAGCACACTGCAGCTAAATCAAAAATACATGAATCCTACATGATAATAGAAAGTCAGAAATATTGGTTACATACATTTGCAAATATATGAATAAGCGCTGGGCCGACGTCAAGGTTCCTCTATACCAGCGTCCCTAACATTAAGGGGTTCACGTCCGAGAAGCAAGGCACCCCAAAAAATTCCAGCCAAGGACCATCCCCAGGGCATCACACGAAAAGGAGAAAAAAGGTGATAGTGAAGTGTAAAGGATAGATGTGTAAAGATAAATCAATAAGTGTCAATGAAATGTAAAATAATTAAAATGACATAAATAATATACAAACGATTAGAGAAGTGAAAAAATATTCTATGTGAATTGAGTGGTGATGCCATGAGAAAGGTCCAGCCAGAACAACCCCGGGGGCCCCACTCCCAAACGCTCACCCCAAAATAATTATTGATACATAATAGCAGCACCCACTCTGGGTCATATAATTACAAATTGGTGTACTGCATGATAACTGTACATGTACTGTATGAGCTGAGAGCTAACTTACCTTGGAGGTACCCCAAAAAACCTCCACATGGCACTATAAGGATCAGCACCTCCTCCTAATGCTGACTCCCTTCATGCCTCCAAACTGCAAGCAAAAAATATGGTAGTTGCTCAATCAGCTTAATGATATGCTACAGGTGCTTGTAAAGGTGCTACTATTATGTAGCAATAATTATTTTGGGGTGAGCGTTTGGGAGTGGGGCCCCCGGGGTTGTTCTGGCTGGACCTTTCTCATGGCATCACCACTTAATTCACATAGAATATTTTTTCACTTCTCTAATCGTTTGTATATTATTAATGTCATTTTAATTCTTTTACATTTCATTAACACTTATTGATTTATCTTTACACATCTTTTCTTTATACTTCACTATCACCTTTTTTCCCCTTTTCGTGTGATGCCCTGGGGATGGTCCTTGGCTGGAATTTTTTGGGGTGCCTTGCTTCTCGGACCTGAACCCCTTAATGTTAGGGACGCTGGTATAGAGGAATCTTGACGTCGGCCCAGCGCTTATTCATATATTTGCAAATGTATGTAACCAATACCTCTGAATTTCTATTATCATGTAGGATTCAAGTATTTTTGTTGAGATTGCTGCAGTGTGCTGGAGGGCAAATCCCTTTTTTCTGTAGTTCAGTGTAAACCCCGTCCTTTACAAGCACCTGTAGTATATCATTAAGCTGATTGAGCAACTACCATATTTTTTGCTTGCAGTTTGGAGGCATGAAGGGAGTCAGCATTAGGAGGAGGTGCTGATCCTTATAGTGCCATGTGGAGGTTTTTTGGGGTACCTCCAAGGTAAGTTAGCTCTCAGCTCATACAGTACATGTACTGTTATCATGCAGTACACCAATTTGTAATTATATGACCCAGAGTGGGTGCTACTATTATGTTGCAATAATTATTTTGGGGTGAGCGTTTGGGAGTGGGGCCCCCGGGGTTGTTCTGGCTGGACCTTTCTCATGGCATCACCACTTAATTCACATAGAATATTTTTTCACTTCTCTAATCGTTTGTATATTATTTATGTCATTTTAATTCCTTTACATTTCATTAACACTTATTGATTTATCTTTACACTTCACTATCACCTTTTTTCCCCTTTTTGTGTGATGCCCTGAGGATGGTCCTTGGCTGGAATTTTTTGGGGTGCCTTGCTTCTCGGACGTGAACCCCTTAATGGTAGGGACGCTGGTATAGAGGAGCCTTGACGTCGGCCCAGCGCTTATTCATATATTTGCAAATGTATGTAACCAATACCTCTGAATTTCTATTATCATGTAGGATTCAAGTATTTTTGATTTAGCTGCAGTGTGCTGGAGGGCAAATCCCTTTTTTCTATAGTTCAGTGTAAACCCCGCCCTTTACAAGCACCTGTAGTATATCATTAAGCTGATTGAGCAACTACCATATTTTTTGCTTACAGTCTTAGGATACTCTTAAGTGAAGAGTGCAGTAAAGACCGGGGATAGATACATACAAGTTATTGATGTGAGAAGTGCAATAATTGTCTGGGGGAATGGTAGGTTTTGTCTCTATTTAGTTCCATTGCATAGAGGTGTAGTATGGTTCCTAATTGCTATTTATTGTGTTGGAAATATAATCTTTGATGACTTTCGTGATAATTTTTTTACTTTACTTCATTGTTGTTTTTTCATAAACCCCCCCCCCCCCATTATTGGGTTATCTATTTTTATAAATGTCTCTAAATTGGTATCTGCATGTATTATTATGTTATTAGGAAAGAGAAGGGAAGCAGGTTCAAAACTCCTATATTATAGGTGGTAGGGGTGTCCCCAGGCTGAGCCCTGGTGAACCCCTTTTTTCTTTTGGATGCTTGAAGACGTGAAGGCACCGCCAGAAATAAGAGACATCTATAAAAGCTAATAGTGTGTAAGAGTGTAACCCAGTGGTCTCCAACGTTAATTGAGGTGTGAACTACTTTAGAAAAATGAAACCTCCTGAAGAGCTACTAAAATTGTAGAAAAAAAAAATCTGGCCAATAGATGAACAATTGTTGGTAATTTCATGAAGATGAAAAATATGTTTCAAAGAAAATAACAATGCATTAAATTATAGTTTATTGTTCACCACTGTATACAAATCTGGGATTGACCTATGTAGTGATGTTTGTTTCTGCCAATGGCCATGTTTGGTAGCTAATTAGACAGTGAACCTCTTTTTATACTGGATGACTACATTCATGAGCCCTGACTAAGTGAGCGAACTGAGGGCCTGATTCAGAGCCGGACGCTCTGACCAGAGCGCTCGCTCTGAATCAGGGCCCTCCTACCACTGATTGGAGCGGCCTCTTGGACGCTCGCATAGCTGTGGGTTACCACCCACAGCTTATGCGAGCGTCCATGATGATGGTCGCGATGGTCAAGACCATCGCGACCATCGCGCTTGCGACGAGACCCTGCGGTAGGGTCTTGCTGCCGCAAGCCCTGGAGTGATTTTGGCTCTATCAGAGCCAAAATCACTCCCACTGACATCACTAGTGATGTCAGTGGGGCCAGACCCAGACGGAAGGCGTTCCCATGGGAACGCCTTCGTCTGGGCAGCCACGCCCCCGGCACGCCCACCAAAGGGGGCGTGCTGTCAATCACCAGCGACAGCACGCCCCCTTTGGTGCGAGACCCCGAGCGACGGCTTCCCCGTCGCTCGGCGGGTCTCGCGCATGCGCACGATGGAGCTCCTTCCGTCGTGCGCATGCGCACTTGGGCACCATCGACCTGCTTGCGAGTATACAGCGCTCGCGAGCGGGTCAGAATCAGGCCCTGAATCGGATGTTTGGTCGGGCCCAGTATTTCTCAGGCACTATTATTAGGCATTTTTTTTTTTTTAAATCTTTTTATTATTATTTTCAAAAAAATATTGATAGAACCATACAAAATACAAAAACATTGAGATGTGTAGTACATTGAATCGGTAAATCTGAATTGGATATAGTAAATCCTTGTAAAGTATCACAATATACAGTAAACATAATGTAAGCCGGGAAACAGACCAAGAACAATCTACACATCCCAACAATATCAAAGAGAGAAATAATGTAAAATAAAATTATATAATTTAAATAAAAAAATTATAATATAAAATAATATAAAATAATAAGTAAATCAAAGATGAACTTAATGAAACCAAAGTGCACCTAGGAAAGAGATTCTAATCAGATATAGATGTATATATATTCACTAAGAATATCCAATAGGTGCTAATTCCGATGATACCCTAGTATCACTTAGGCTTAAACGGGTGGATGATTTGGGCCCATTAGACGTTGATGAGTGGTCTTTAATGTTGAATAGTCATGTGATCGCCACTTCTGCAGTGAGATTCCAACAGATACAGTTCTTTTTACTACACAGGGTGTATCTTACTCCTTTTTTGATGAATCGATTTGGATCTGGAGTGTCGGATAGGTGTCCTAAGTGTTCTGTTTCCCAGTGCTCATTTTGGCATCTCCTCTGGGAGTGCTCTGCTGTTCGAGTGTTTTGGTCCCGGGTCATTACCTGTGTTACCAACACAGAGAGTAGTTTTCCCATTTTGTCACCTAAAATCTGTATCTTTGGACTGGGTCTTTTGAACAGGGTTAATCGATTGACGGCCCAATATGTGATTAATGCGATGACTTTGGCTAAGGTTTGTATTGCCTGTACTTGGATGGCAGCTAGGGGCCCTACTTTTGCTGAATGGTCTGCGTTGATGAACGAAGTGGTGGGGCATGAACGTTTTATATACACCAAACGTAAATCTATCCTGAAGTATGAACGTATTTGGGGTCCGTGGATTT
Organism: Taudactylus pleione; assembly: GCA_031769625.1. Taxonomy (NCBI): domain Eukaryota; kingdom Metazoa; phylum Chordata; class Amphibia; order Anura; family Myobatrachidae; genus Taudactylus; species Taudactylus pleione. Next base: position 3,426,701 of record JAUIMM010000132.1, on the reverse strand, counting down.
CTTCAACTTATTATATTAATGGAGGTGAGGAGACTTCGGATGGTGGGGAGCTGGAGACCGGCGAGACTGTGCAATAATGTCTTGTTATTCTGAGATGTTTGTAGTAAATTTTCTCTTATACTGCAAGGTTGGGATATTTTTCTGTGCTGATAATGTGCTTTGTTTTATTTATATACTGTTTTTGAATATGTAATGGTATTATTTCAATGGCTAGCTATTTTATTTCTGTGGGGGTTGGGCTTATAGGAGGGAGGGTTTTTTCTTTTTGTTGTAAGGGTTGTAATTTGATGTTTTTGTTATAAAATGACAAACTTTATAAATAAACACAATTAAAAAAAAAAAAGAATATCCAATAGGCCTTGATCCATAATACAGAAGTAACTCTTAACTAAGTCAGATTGCGAGTCAGGAACCATGAGGTTGTTTCAAGTACTTTCAATATATTGGTTTGGGTAGAGGAGTCGAGCGATTCCACAAAAGGGACCCATTTTTTTATAGAACGAACCCACTCCCTCTTCAAGAGCCGGAAATAAAGCTTGCCTATCAAAATAAAAAGTTTTTAACATTAACGATTTGACTGTGCCCAAGAAAGGAGGGGTAAAAGATGTCCAATTACACAAAATAACTTTTTTGGCAATTGTAACAATAATAGTCAATAAAGGTAGATATGACTTGTCCTGTAACTCCAATTGCCAATTAGAAAAGTCAGCGCATAGTAATACAGTAGGATCCATTGGGTAGTGGCGGTGAAAAATAGAATTTATATAATTAGTTACTTTACCCCAAAACTTTTATATCTTGGGGCATTGCCAAAAGTTGTGATAAAAAGTCGCATTAGGGTGCTTACATTTCAAACAATCCCCCGACTCCTCTGAAACCATATGTCTACGGGCTTGAGAGATGTATACATGGTGAATGGTTTGTATATGCTCTTCCTGTAACCAGGAGCAACGTAGATATCTCAACACAGAGTCATAGTTGAGCAAGAGACAATCAGAAGATTCAATAGAGGGAATATCTCGTTTCCATGACATCACAGTTTGTCTCCATATCCGAGCAGGCATTTGTCTCAGCAATTCTGAACATAGGAATTTTGGGGGAGACGTATTAACGGCAAAAATGCGGTAAAACCCCCGAAAATGCAGTTTTCGGGGGTTTTACCGCATTCCCAGTATGTATTAAGCAGCAGAATGCGCTGCTTTCTGCTGCTTCGCGTTGCTAGGTAACGCCACCTTCAGGTGGCGTTACCCAATAGAAACCTATGGGCTTCTTAGTGCAATGCTCGGAACTGGGAGGGATCCGGACGGATCCCTCCCATGAGCCCCCGCGGCCCGCGGCCACTTCTGGGTGTTAGACCCGGAAGTCCCTCTGCCTCTCATCGAGAGAGCTGTTCTTTGCGATATTCTTGGTACATACCGCAGTAATTAACCGTGGTATGTACGCGAAGTCGGGGGGGATGTACCGCATCGCCGATGTCGCCGATGATACATATCCCCATTTGTTTTATATGGATGTAATACAATAAATGCTAACAATGAATGAATAAATTCCGGGGATTCCAACTTCTGTAATTGTTTTAATACTGACTTAGCATAATGGGTAATTATTAGGCATGTTTAACTGCTCTGCCCAGAGTTTTGTCAGATTGGCATTTATCGAGGGTACTTTTTCTCAGGGACCCTTAAGGATCAAAATATTTATTACATGAATAAACAGCAAATGCAGTTATTTGATATATGAGTTTTTTAAGTAACATTTAAAAAGCAATAACTTGCTGCACCACTATTAGCCAATCAGATATCAGCTTATGGCCACTTATTACAGTTAGACTAATAAAAGCTGATGGAGCTGATTCTAAAGCTGGCCACACATCTAAAGATTATCTGTCCAACCAGCCAACTAGTTGATTGGTTGGAATAAAAATCTGGTAATGTATGAAGGCAAATGACAATCAGCAATTTGCTCCCAAACGCCGGAAAATTAACAAAAACTGATGTTTGAACAAATTGTTTAGATCAAACATTTAACAAACTTGTCTGACGTCATTTTCATCTGTTTTCTGGCATTTAGGAGCAATTTACTGATCATCAGTTACTCCCATACGTTACCAGATTTTCATTCCAACCAATCAACTAGTTGGCTGGTTGGACAGATAATCTTTAGATGTGTGGCCAGCTTTAGGGCTCAAATCAGTTAGGCGTGACATAGAATTGACCCTTAAGCTGGGAATAATGCAAAAAAAAACATAAGCAAATAACACTGCACCTGGGCAAACCATGATGCACTGCAGGTGGGGCAGATGCAACATGTGCAGAGAGGTTTAGATTTGGGAGGGGTATGTCCAAACTCAAATCTAAACTGCAGTGTTAAAATAGACCTGTTCAGCATTTATAGAATACTTGCGAGAGCAGCCAGTATTTTCCATGCATGCAAAAAAATGAATGTGATTGCACCGCTTGCATTATAACATGGATTGTCCAGTTGCAGGGGCGTCTTTAGAGAGGAGGGGGCCCGTGTGCATTCCCCGTCCGGGGTCCCCTCCTATTTTCCCGGCAGCCGGCTGTGGCAGCTGGCCAACCACCAGAGCATTAGTAGACTCTGGGCACTAGAGTGTGCCCGGAGTCTACAGCACGGCGCCCATTTTCCTGGCTTTTTGTACAGCGCTGACATTTGCCGCACGACCTCGGAGAGTTATGTTTTAAGTAATATGGGTGCAGGGTGTGCGGTGCGGGCCCCCCCTGGACCCGGGGACCCGTGTGCACCGCACACACTGCACCCATTATAGATACGCCCCTGTCCAGTTGCAAAGTTACTTTTTTTTTGTTTTTTATCTGCTTTGCACCCAACTCGGAACCAGCCCCTGTATCTGGCTGAATACAGTGTATCATTACTCTTTGCATGATGTTGCTATAAGTAATGGCTCATTATTTATGGGTTTCACTATCACTGAGAACATACAGTATGCTGAATACAATTACTTCTGACGTGAAATGCTCTGCAGCTATGTACTGTACAGCTCAAAACAATGATAATGTGGCAAGCAATGTTTCCATTCATGGTTGGGAATCCCCCTGCTGGATGGATCCTGTATTGTTAATCAAATATGGACAGAGAGCTTCCTTGATGCAGATCCCAGATGTGTTAAAAATCCAGATAAGCTTGTCTAGTAACACTGCTCCGTCTCAAGCGTAGCAACAGCGCTCTGCAGGCGACAGAAAATACCACCTCTGCCACCAGGCTCTGCTTGTGTGTTCTGCACGAGGGGTTGGGCTACAGCGCACTGATGAGGATACCTAAGGCAGGCTAATGGTATCTCTATTCCCTTTTTAATTGCCCAACATAATTATTAAGAGATGGCTGTATAATGATTTTCTTCCTGCAGAAAGAGCTAATAAAATCTCAGTAAGTGGAGGGATTGTGCTATTGTGGAAATGCTGAGACTATAGCAGAGAGCAGGAAAAGGCAAGGCTGCCCCCAAACTGCATAAACCTATAAGAAACCTATAACAATCGTGGGTTTGGTATAAAAGATCTACATTAAAAAGATAGACAAAGTCTTGATAGACCCCGAATGGTAGAGAGTCAATAGGTAGACAGGGACAAAAGGTCGACATGGATAAAGATAGACAGGTACAAAAGGTCGACAGGGTCAAAAGGTTGAAACAAAACTGGTTGACAAAAAAAATTTACTTGTTTTTTTTTTTCTAACCCTAATCTTCACCCTAACTCTACCCTTGGTGCTTATACCTAACTCTTCCTCTTAGTGCCTAACTCTAACCCTCCAGTAAGTGCCTAACTCTAACCCTCCCTCCTAGTGCTTAACCCTAACCATCGGGGTAAGTGCCTAAACTTAACAGTCCCTCCTAGTGCCTAACCCTAACCATCGGGGTAAGTGCCTAAACTTAACAGTCCCTCCTAGTGCCTAAGCCTAACCATAAGGGTAAGTGCCTAAACCTAACTGTCCCTCCTAGTGCTTAACCCTAACCATCGGGGTAAGTGCCTAAACTTAACAGTCCCTCCTAGTGCCTAACCCTAACCATAGGGGTAAGTGCCTACACCTAACCGTCCCTCCTAGTGCCTAACCCTAATCATTGGATTAAGTCCCTAAACCTAACTGTCCCTCCTAGTGCCTAACCCTAGCCGTCGGGGTAAGTGCCTAAACCTAACCGTCCCCTGCTAGAGCCTAACCCTAACCCTGCAGTAGGTGCCCAACCCTAACCCTAAAAATATATATAAAAAAATGTTGACCAAGTGTTGTGTCGACCATTTCAATATCGACCTTTTGATCCTGTCTCCCTTTTTGTACCTGCCTATATATCATCATCCATGTCAACCTTTTGTGTGTTGACCTTGTGTACCTGTCTATCTATTGACTGTCTACCATGTGGTGTCTTTAAATGAATGAAACACATGAACACCCTGTAGCGCTCCTTTTGGAAGATGTAATCTGAGTTTAAAAAAGATAACGTAAAAAAAAATGCTTTCTTTACTTATAATGGTATAATTTTATTAAAAACACAAATTTAAAATACTTTCACAAAAACAATTAAGTGCGCTAGTTGCAGATTAAGGGCAACACATTAACACATTGCATATACGGGTTGGGTGTGGAATCCCGGCACTCGGGATGCCGGCTTTAAAAACACCGACAGCGACATCCGGATACTGAGGATCCCGACAGGGGATAAGTAAGTGTGCTATCCCAAAAAACAGCCAGAGCCCGGGTATCAAGGCATGTTCAACACCACACCGCCAAGCCTTGCCTTATCAGTGGTATCCAGTTGTGGAGATCCAGTTCAGTCCATGGCGCCTGGACAACGCCTATCGGATAGCTAGTATACTGTATTTGACACATTTAAAATGCAAAGACTATAAAGTGCTATAAACTAAGTGCTATAAACTGATAGCTAACTAATAATATGCAAAAGGAATCCCAAAGCATCACCGTTTATTTACAAGAGCCACAGATTCTGGAGCATGAAGCATAATAGCAAATACATGAATACAATTAAGCGTGATAGCGATATGAGGTACAAATGGAGAATTAATGGTGTGTGAACAATGAGAGATATAGGCACAAACTTCATGCGTGAGAGTAAACAAACACCATAACACTCCCATAAGATTAGGCAAATCACACAACAAGGGATATTCAAGATACATTAGACAGACAGTGGATGCATAAGATATATAAGGTAAAGAGGGTGCCTGTGAAAGCCTGCATTGTAGAGGGAGGGGATGCAGTCAGCAAGCCGACGGTCGCAATGCCGACCGCCAGATTCCCGACTGTCAAATCCCGGCAAGGTACTAATGACAGGCGTCGAAAACCCGATTTGACACCCGACATACCGATCGATGGTAAGCCGGGTGCGGACAGTCGCAGGGGGGGAGGGTTAGGTTAGGGGCTCCCGGGGGGGAATTAGGGATAGGCAGCCCCCTGGGTGGTTTAGGGTTAGGCTAGGGGAAGGGGGGGTTAGGGTTAGGCACCCCCGGGCGGTGGTTAGGGTTAGGCCCCCCCCCGGGAGACTTAGGTTTAGGCTGCCGGGGACAGGGGGGGGCTAGGTTTAGGCACTTAGGGGGGTTAGACATTTGGTGGGGAGGTTAGGGTTAGGCACCCCTAAAGGAGGGTTAGGAGGTAGAATAGGATTCATTTTACTTACCTTTTTTAGCTTCGGAATCTTCACCCTTGCCGGGTTTCCGCTGTCGGGATTTGCGGACATGCGGCCAGCGGTATAACATACTGATTCCGAGGGAAGGGGTGATGAGACAGTAGGAACAAATAGGACAAAATTAACAAGGTTGGAAGTATAGGGGGCGGGCATTAGGTTTTTTTTGGGGGTAAGGTAGACAAGCATGATGTGGTTGGTTTTAAGGGAGCATTTGATTATAGGTTGGGGGAGAGTCTTGCAGAGTCGGGAATGGCGTTCCAAAGCTGAGGAGCAGCACAGGAGGTCTAGGGGGTAAATTTACTATTGGTCGATTTGCAGGTCGATTTGAGGAGTGATTTAGCACTTCTCAAATCGTCTCAAATCGAATGTTTGAAAACCAGTGATTTTGCCAATTTACTAATATTCGATTTGAAGGTCAATTTGGCAAAAAAAATTCGATTTGAGTCGGTTTTGAAGAGTGATTTGCAGTTCGATTTGACATGTTCATGTCCAAATCGAACGGCAAATCACCCTTCAAAACAAACTGCAAATCCCCGACACACGAACTGCTTCATGCTTTCACTTTCAGCATGAGCAGTTTCTAGTCACACAGATACATGCAGACATCAGTGAGATACCTGCATGTATCTGGCTGTAGAAAGTGTGTAAATAGTTACATTTAAAAAAAACAAAAACGTGAGGTCACCCCCTAAATCAGAACCAGCCCCGGACTGCTGAAACCCAGTTCTGGTTGACTAAGTACAGGGAAAAAATTACGTAGGGTCTCCTTGTACTACAACCAGCACTGGGCTATGGGAAGCAGGGCTGGTCCTGGATTTACAGGGAAAAAATTGCGTAGGGTTCCCCTGTAGGTATTCAAGCGGGAAACCGGCTGACGTAAGCCCGACAGCCGGCTTCCCGATTGCTTTATCCCGGCGAGGGTTAAATGACAGGCGTCTAAATCTAGACGCCTGTAATTTTTCCGACGCCGGAAGACCGGCGCCCGGCATCCCGATCGAAGGGATGCAGGCTGCCGCGAGCGGACAGCCGCGGGGGGAGAGGGTTAGGTTTAGGGCACCCGGGGGGGACTTAGGGTTAGGCACCCCCCCGGGAGGGTTAGGGTTAGGCTAGGGGATCGGGGGTTATTGTTAGGCACCCCCGGGGGGAGGTTAGGCACCCCCCCGGGGGACTTAGGTTTAGGCAGCGGGGAAGGGGGGGGGTTAGGTTTAGGCACTTAGAGGGGGGATTAGGGTTAGGCACAGGGGGGGAGGTTAGGGTTAGGCACCCCTAAGAATGGTTAGGGTTAGGGGGGTTAGGTTAGTTTGTACTTACCTAAGGACGATCAGGATTTCCAGCGCTGTCGGGCTGCCGCTGCCGGGATCTCTGCATCTGTCGGACTGACGCTGCCGGGAATCGAACTGCCGGCCATGCATCAGCCGGTATTTCATACCGATTTCCCCCTGTAAGATCCAGAACTAGCCCTGGACCCTTTCTAACGGGGGACTGATGCCACAGCCAGGGGAGCCCTATCACCGGGCCCCCCAGCTGCAGCAGGTGAGTTGGGGAACCCTTCAATAAAAGGGGTTTCCCACTCCAGGGCACCCCTAGCCTAGGCTGATAGCCCGAGGCTATCCCCGCCACCCCTGGGCGGTGGGTGGCGGGTTGATTGTGTAGGTGTTGTGTAAAAATAGATAAAAGTAAACATTGTCTTTCCAGTAGAACTGCAGGTCCCAGCAAGCCTCCCCCGCATGCTGGTACTTGGAGAACCACAAGTACCAGCATGCGGGGCATTAAGGGCCCGCTGGTACCTGTAGTTCACCTGTAAATAAATGTCTAATAAAACACAAAACACACAAAGAGAAGTACAGAAAGTAAAGTTTTCTTACATACATACTCACACACATACTCACCTACATTAGCAGGAGTGGTCCCCTTGTCCAAAGTAGGCATCCAAGGTCTACTTTAAACAAAAAAAACTAAAATCCTGAGAGCTGTATCTGAGTGTTCATTGGCTGAGAGAGGTCAGCCCCGCCTCTCTCAGCCTATGAACGGCTCCTCCATTGAAGTCAATGGAGAGCTGCATGGTTACTAAAGCTTATTCTGCAGTTCTCCAAGTACCAGCATGCAGGAGGGGGGGGGGGGGGGGGGGGCATGGGTGCAACTCTGAATGAGGCCCAGTATGCACACAGATAGACAGTAGTATAGAATGACGTCTAGCATATGCCTCTGTTTATTTCACGTTATAGTGCCTTGAAGCTAGAAGGAAATTCTTGACAGATTGCTCTTTTTTTATACTGGATAAAAGATGTTGACCTAATTAACATGTAAAAATATATTGAAGGTCGATACCAATTGTTGTCTAATAAAATGTTATATCCAGCAGCAGCCAAGTGACAAGAAGAAAGGCGGCTGGTGGAAAGTTGGCTTATTGTCCTTATATAAATTGGTATTTCATGGTAATTGCTGCCAGTGGGAGTCATTTCTGATGTCTTGTGTAGAGATGAGCGGTTCGGTTTTCCCAGAAACTGAACACACCCGAACTTAGGGGATCCGAGTCCCGGCTCGGGCCTTCCCGCCAAGTTCGGATGCCAGAACGAGGCAAAACATCATCTTCCCAGCGCCAGATCTCACGTGTTTTGTAGAACTGTATCTGAGCGTTCACTGGCTGAGAGAGGTCAGCCCTCGCCTCTCTCAGCCAATGAATGGCTCCTCCATTGAAGTTAACGGAGAGCCGCAGGGTTACTAAAGTTTATTCTGTGGTTCTCCAAGTACCAGCATGCGGGGGAGGCTTGCTGGGACCTGCAGTTCAACTGTAAAGATAATGCAGAAACTTCTATTTTTTTACACCACACCTGCACTATCAACCTGCCACCCACCGCCCAGGGGTGGCGGGGATAGCCCTGGGCCAGGGGTGCCCTGGAGAGGGGGACCCCTTTATTGGGGGTCTCCAACTCCCCAGGGACCCCTGGCCTGGGCTGACTGGCAGTCAGTGCTGACGCTGCGGCTGGGGGGCCCGGTGAAAGGGCTCCCCTGGCTGTGGCATCAGCCCCCTGCTAGAAAGGGTCTGGTGCTTGTTTTAATTATAGGGGGACACTTGCACAATTTTTTTGCCCCTATAATTAAAACCAGGACTGGCCCTGCTGGTTCTTAAATTACGGTGGTACCCTATTAGTTTTGTTCCCTGTATTTAAAAGAACCAGGACTGTCTGGCAAGCTCGGGGCTGGTTATCCTTTTTTGGGGGGGGGGATCTCACATCACTTTTTCCAATAAAATTATCCCTAGTTAAAATAAAATAAAAACAGTCTGCAGCACATATTTCACTGATATGTGCAGCCTGCTTGTACGGGAGAGAAATTCGGGCGGTTAAATCGGGGCTTCCAAAACGGACAGGATCGACCAAATACACCATCAATCAAAACAATCCTGTCAAAACTGGGAGCTTGGTAAATTCACGATTTTTTAAAGTGAAAAAAACGTCCGTTTTTGATCAATCCTATCAGAGTTGAAAAACAGGACACATCGGGACCAAATCGAATCTTAGTAAATTTACCCCTAGAAATGTATGGAGGGAAAAAGTAGCGAGGGCCTTGTAGGTGCGGGTGAGCAACCTTAACTGAATTCTGGAAGGCTACTAAAGGGAATTGCAAGGAAGTGAAGTGGATGAGGAGAAATGGGAGAGAAGAATTCGTCCAGCATTCAGGGTGGAGAAGGGAGAGGCAGGTGTGGGGAAGGGCAGCGAGAAGGTTATAGTAGTCAAGGCAGGAAATGTTGAGCAAGGGCCCCATTTACTAAATATCAGGTTTTTGACCCAACAATTATAATTTCTTATCACCGCTATTCGCGGCCATAAGAAATTATCTACAGCCGGCATGTATCATCTCACACATGTGGGGCCGGGGGCTCTGATAGCTGGGATGTAGTCATAACCCCGACATTCGGAATGCCGGTGCCAGAATCCCAACATCAGTCAAAATCTCAGCATCCCGACGGTAAGTAGTAGGGTTAGGCACTAAGGGGGAGGGTTAGGGTTAGGCACTGGGGTGGTTAGGTTTAGGCACTAGAGGGGGAGGTTAGGTTTAGGGAAGGGTTAAGACACTTACTGACAGGTGTATCTTAACCATGTCGGGATGCCAGTGTCGGGATTCTGACCATTGGGATCCTGAGCGTCGGCAACCCATACCCATACCGCCGCACCGACCATATGCACTTTAGCCACATCTCCACTGATGGGGGTTAGCACGTACTGTAAGTCTTCTGAGGGCATGGTGTGGGTGTGTAGGCAGAATTATTGCACATGCAGAGATATAGACCTGGTGCAAGTGCGAGCTGGTAGTGATGATGGCGACTTTAACAAATGGATGGATGGGGGTGATGCAGCCGCAACGATGAGGCCAATTCTGGATATTGTTGAAGATCCGCATTAATTTACCAACATGCAATGCAGCCGGCATGCGTGCAACTCTGTATGAGGCCCAGTATGCACACAGATAGACAGTAGTATAGAATGACGTCTAGCATATGCCTCTGTTTATTTCAGGTTATAGTGCCTTGAAGCTAGAAGGAAATTCTTGACAGATTGCTCTTGTTTATACTGGATAAAAGATGTTGACCTAATTAACATGTAAAATTATATTGAAGGTCGATACCAATTGTTGTCTAATAAAATGTTATATCCAGCAGCAGCCAAGTGACAAGAAGAAAGGCGGCTGGTGGAAAGTTGGCTTATTGTCCTCATATAAATTGGTATTTCATGGTAATTGCTGCCAGTGGGAGTCATTTCTGATGTTTTGTGTAGAGATGAGCTTTTCGGTTTTCCCAGAAAATAAACACACCCGAACTTAGGGGATCCGAGTCCCGGCTCGGGCCTTCCCGCCAAGTTCAGATCCCAGGACGAGGCAAAACATCATCTTTCCAGCGCCGCATCTCACGTGTTTTGGATTGCATATAAAAGTCGCTCTCTCATGATTGGGCGCCATTTCACTCACAGAGGGGTGGAGGGAGATGGTGTGGGACTGTGGGCTGTGTACTAAAAATGCCATTGGAGGACACCAATTTCACACAGGGGGGTGGAGGGAGAGAGTGTGGAACTGTGGGCAGTGTAACGAGAGGTAACTTACTAAATCAAAACGCCATATGGAGGACATCAGGGCAGAAAAATGTGTAGTTGTTGGAGCAGGTAGATGCAGTGAGTGTGGGAAGGGTGACTGCAGGCATCACAGTCACTTAGTGTATGTGTACCTGTTTGTCACACACACAGTGCAGACTCACAGGGCCGTAATGACCTTGGCCGGGCCTAGGTAAATTAGGGGCGTGACCTAATGTAAGTAGCCGTGTGCAAATCCTGGGCCGGGCTTTGGGCAATCATTGTGATCGCTCTCCCACCCCCCACCCACACACATAGCCAGAGAAGACTGCTGCTGCTGATCCCCGCACCTCGGGCTGAGGAGATACAGGCTGCTGCTGCTGCCGTTGACAGGTAAGGGGCAGGGGGGGGTTGTGGCTGTCAGTGGACGCAGGCCCCCGCCTGGCTACTCCTTCAAGTCCGGGCCCAGGTAATTAGCACCCGCTCCCCCCCTATCGGGAACCCTGCACACTCACGCACTGTAAACTAACAAGTTAAAGTTAACTTTTTTTCTCTCTCAAGGAAACCTATCACTGCGGTATATTCATTATCTGTCCAAAAATACTTTACTGTGTCTGAGCTGCACCCCAAGAAGACTTATTTGTTTTTAGTCTTTTCCTGTTATAAAAAGAAATAATTGCAAAAGAAAATAATTTTTTTCATGTTGTCCAAAAAACAAACAAACCCTGCAGTCTATTCTAATTAATTTTAAAAAATATTGCTTAATTCTAGAAGTGTGTGTTTAGAGGAGCGGCGCAGCGTATATTACTGGTCTGTGTGCGGTGGTATACCCGCCATCATCTGCACCCCTTAACAATTCTTGGAAAGGAGGCCTGTTTTCGGTGCATGAAAACAATAAGTCACCCATTTGTTTTATTATTCCCTTTTGTTAATTTAACTTAATCCTAAACCTAGGAATAAACACACTGACACATGTATGGAATTAAAAGAGGTCACAGCCAGAATTTATTGATCAAATTGAAATTTTAGAATAGGTGGCAAGAAGAAAGCAGTGCTCCAAGGCCACAGCCCGATGGATACCAATACTAAATAATAGGGGCGGATCCCCGCCCTGCGCAGACTGACCTGGGGCAGTACCATCCTCCCCTAATTGGCACAGCATTGGCCCCTCCCTTGGAACAAAGACCATGTCCCCCCTTTAGGCGGTGACAAACTGGCCGCTCTCAAAGGAAAGATGCTACCACAGGCACTCCTGCGCTAATAATAGGCCGCCCGTGAGCACTGCTTCCCGCCAAAGCCCGGTTCGCAGAACCAGGCCCGCCACCAAACTGTGACCTTCCTGAAAATAAAGGGAAACTGCAGAGGTCACTGATCAACCACACTAGCCCCGCGCCCAGGAGTTTAGCCCCATTGGGTCTATGAAAGCTCTCCGCCCTGTAACGTAAAAAACTTGGGTATTGCATGACGCGTACGCCAACGCTAAATGACAAGTGTGCAATGACCATATCCGCTCAATACCCATGCATGCGCCCAAATCATTCCCTCCCAAGTGGGGCCCCAAACGTCTCGTCTGCTGCCCATAGGGCATCTAGCAGGCGCTTCCAATGCATTTCTTGTAATCCTAACAATTGCAACTTACCCACTCACAACAAAAAATTTTACCTGCAAATCCAAGGGGTGCTGGCTAGCCCAGTAAAAAATAGGAATTTACCCACACCCGACAATTAGCATTCCCGGACAAACCTGTCCGAGAGTTCACGTAGACATAAATTGGCATTTATACAGACAGATATTGGAATTTAATACAGACAGAAATTGGTATGTAATAATAACAACAACAATTTAACCCCAAGGAAAGGGAAACAAAATAGTTGGGTGACCCATCTGAAGATGAAAAACAGCAAAACCTCTTTGAGGGCAAAAGCTGAAAATCCTTTCAGAATCCCTAGCGGCAGTAGGCATAAGGCCCCTAGGTTTCCCAACAAACTCGCAAGGAGCGCAACTACCTAGTGCAACTTATCCTCCTTTAAATACGACCTCACCACCCTAACTGTTTTTAATAAGTCGACTGAAACACCTGCCCCCGCTGCGCAAGCTGCTGCCCCTAACTAAATTAATGAGTCCTGCAAAGCTCCGTAGCTATACCTAAAGCAATAAGATAATTCTGAAATACCCTCATAAACTGCCACCTGGACAAAGGGGGTTAGATTAGCAAGGATAAACCAGTGCCCGCCACCTGGAGGGCAAACATTATTAAAGCACCCTGCCTGAGCAACTGGACAAAATCACGAGATATGCAAGCGCCTGAATAGAAATGCAACGCCCCTTGGCCAGCTAATCTGTCTTAAACCTATGTAATTAGCATAAGATCAATACCTGCTTAATAACCACCTTATTAAACCTTAAACCTGCTAGCGCATAAAGCTTATTAGCAGCAACTAGCTTGCCCATGCTTAGTATAATGTAATTGGCCAGATCCGCCCACGGTGTGCCTTGAAAAATTTAGAGATACTTGATAATGCTGAAGACAAACCGCCTTGGAATGACCCCTTTCGTGGCATGCCCCAGACAAACTCTGCTATATAATCATCAATCGACCTACCTCACCCGCTCTTGGAAGCTAAGACCCTGCCCATCGTACCAAACCGCCGTGTAGGTCTTTAATGTACTAGGCGTCAATGACTTCAGTGTGAGGTCCTTGATGCCAGCCCAATGAAATGCCGGGCATGGAAAGGGAAGGTTAAACCATTTAAACAGGAGGCACGATAAAATGAACCCGTCCCACTGAAAAAGATTTTAGGCGTCCGCCATACCGTTTGCAGCGCCTGAAACCTGCCATGCCCTAAATTCAATATTCCTTACCCACTTAGCAGTGTAAAATACATCAACAACCGTAAGGCCGGATCTAAGTCCGTCCCTAATTAGCACCGACCTACACCACGCTTAAGTTATCCAAAAGGGAATTTGCCTATTGCAAATCTTGCTCTCCTACAGCTACCTACCATTGGGAACACTCTCTAAAAGAAGGATGTTCATGTTTAGGCCCTGAAACCCATAAGTAACCGGCCCGGGCTCCATGCACCACACCCTTACAAAATGCACCAAAACTTAAGGAACCGGACACATCTGTAAACAGTTGAAGTTCGAATTGGCTACAGATGCCGGAGGCCATATCTTTACGCCATTGAATTCGCACATAAACAACCAACCAAAAACGCAGAACCTCACTCAGCTCCAAAGAGATGCAGAATGAGGTTATGAGGCTTCCTAACCCCCGCTGAGGTTCCTCCTAGCCATCTGCTGAAAAAAAACCAACTCCTAGGTATGACTCTAAACGCGAAACTGAGGGGACTCAATAGCGATTGCAATTACATTAACTAAACCTTCTTTACCGAAATGAACGCTTCTAGCAACTCCCCCGAAATGCCACGCCCTCTCCATAGACAAGTGGCATAACCCTATCAAGGTATCGGTTTCTACATCCAAGTAATATATGCGCATAAGTAGACCTTACTAACGACGAACAAGGCCGGCAAGCAAAAAAGTAACTAAACCCTCGAAAAGTACACGAAATGAAACAGCCCATCGACAGACATCAGTCTACGTAATAGAGCTCTACTACTTTAATTCCCACATATCTAAAGGACTCGGGGTGAATGGGCAACAGCCGTAAAGCGGATTCTATATCCACCTTAGCTAGTAGAGCCCTCCCCCCGAAACCTTGTACTATCTCCAGGGCGTTTTTTTATTTTTTATTATTTTTATATACAGATTGGCAAACGACACGACAATCTGATGGGCATCATGCGTGGGAGCCCAACCCTTCTATCTGGGCAAGAGAGATGCTGTATCAACCCAAATCTACTCGGTTCCCTCTACGGTGCCGCCTTAAAGGCGGTGCACCTAAACTTTCAGAAAAGGGGGGGGATGCAAAAAGGTGGCCACACATGCGCCCTAACCTGGCTTCCGCCTCCACCGTACACCTAACGACTTCCAGATGGACATGCGCTGATTTCAGAATCCTCCTAGAAAACCCAGATATCGCCCATGTCAAAGGTAAACACCAACCCACGCCAAAACCTTGCCCCCCCAAAAAAAGGCTGCTTCCTCCCCAAGGGGATAACGACCCAACCAACTCCTCAAAACCCCCAAATTACTCAGCAACGGCGCTTCATTGAACACCTCCGCGATGCTCGTTGCCCTATTCTCCTCAACCTGTTCCTACGCCGCAGACCCCCTGCACATCTTGGCTGGGTGACCACTCCCGCAGAGCATGCAGATATGCCAATATCCACAGCCTGCCCCTCATGATGCTGCGTGTTATTACACGCGCAGCACGGCACGCAACTGATGCCCGCAGATCCAGGGCGGATCAGAAAAGGCTGCTTCAGACCAGCCAAGGAATCAGCAGTCGCGTTAGGCAGTTGATTGACTGCAAGCCAAACCTCGACGTCCTTGAAACTGAATTAAAACACTGCCACCCCCTCCTGCTGTGTCCTAAATGCGTCGTATTGCCGCCAAGCAGTACCTTTAGCTGACTAGTTTAAGCCGTGTACCATGTGCATGTATTTTAGCACATTCATAATACTCCCCAGGCCTGGATTCAAGGGGCGTGCCGCAAAAACATATATACGCGCCACCAAATTCTGGTAAGAACGACATGTCGCCTCCGCAACTACCCCAGCTGACTAAGTCCGATCCAAAGACCTACTTGCGTAATCCGCAACCGCAAACATATGCACAAATTTACTCTTCTTGATCTGCTCCCTAAATTTAGAACTTAAACCCTTAAGGATAGCCATATTCGCGCAGTGAACCTAATCTCCCGATGCATCCGGCACCTTAGTTGCCGACACTGTGTTAGACCTCTTATGGCTCCCCCGCTTTGCCTTAATTTTTATTTATTTATTTATTTATTTTTATTTATTTATTTTTATTTATTTATTTTTTGCGCAAAGTAACGCCTGAGATTGCGCGGCCTATCAGATGAACTGGAAGAATCGCTAGAATCAGTGGAAGATAAATGTGCGCTGCGAAATGTAGAAAAACCATGCTCACCAGAAATTGCCGCCGAAGGACCAGACATTTCCTCCTGAGCGTTCGGCAACTGTCCCTCGCTGCGTGGTGCGCCCACCATGATTTGACTCGCTGATACCACTGCATCATCCATCTGCTGGACCTCGATAACGCGACTGGAAAGATCAGAAACTCCTACCTGGGGGCTTGAAACAGTAACTGGTGAATTGGACCGCACAGCAACTGTGCCTGCGGAATGGGGGGCAATGGGTGGCAGTGGGGGGCGTGGGCAGATTGCGGGGAAGGCAGGGGGGACAGAAGGGGGGGGGGTTGCAGCATATGTGTAGTTTGGGAATATGCAGGTGTGGGGGCATGAGGCAGGGAAAAGGGGTGAAAAAACCTGATAGGAAGGTGCAAAAACCTTGTAAAAGGGGGTTAGGGTCTGGAGTTGCAGCAGGGGGGGGCTGATGGTACACGGAAGGGGCAGGATGGTAAGGGGCAGTATATTTCAAGGGGATTCTGCGTGTAGTGTGGTGGTGTATAAATATGGGAACCTGTCCTACTGCTGAGCCAGAAACGGGGCGAAGAGGTATAACTCCCGCCCCTGGGAGCCGGCCAACAACAGGGGAAAGATTGCTGGGTGGGGCACCTGGGGCCTTGGAAAACCCTGTTACTAAAGAACAGCGGGGAGTGCTGGGGGGGGCCCTGCTCCTGGAGCAGAGGGGGCGGACGAAGGGGGGAACAGGACCAAGCAGGGCTCCCTGCGTAGGCCGAAAATATATAAAATGGCCGCCGTGACCCTGTGGCTGGGGCCAACCGCCGGCGCAGGGAGCGGGCTGGCCGTGATCTGCGGTGCTGGGACGGGGGGCTGTGGCCACCTGAGCTACTCGCGGCGCCGCCGGAGAGCCAGACGGCCATGATCTGGGCCATGTGCGGGAGCGCAGACAGGCGCGTGGTCGTGGCCTATAGCAGGGCGCGCCCCGCTAAGAGGAAGCCACTGTGGTGAGAGGCGGCGGGGGGGAGGGCGTTGGCTGAACGGCGGGGCCTGGGAGTAACTGAGGGGGATACTGGAAGGGGACGAGGGGGCCGCAGGGCGAGAGGCCTGGGAGCTTCCATAAGGCGGCGGGCGGGCGGGGGGTGGGGGGGCTGCTGAACAGCTGGGCATGGCTGAGAAGATACTGGCAGGGGACAGGGGATGGATGAACACAAAAGCAGGGGAGGGAGGAGGAAAATGTGGAACAGAGTCTAAAAGGAAGCAAAATAGATAAACAATAAAAGAAATACTGACAGGAGCTAGAGAGGGTGTAAGAAAAGGGTAGATAAATGAGGTGTAAAATGCAGATGGGCAAGGGAAAGACAGGCAGATTAAATATAATATATAAATGACACTTAGCCAGCCTGGTTGAATAAACTGGAAAGAGGAAGATGGCTCCCTTCCCCAGGCTATTTATATGGGACCTCTAAGCCCTCCCAGAAATCCTACCATAGGCTTATACTCCTCAAATGAGCAATAACTAACCGCACCCCCCTCCAGCTTTTAACCCTTAACTTACCTAACAAAATTACATATCAAACAGGGTGCTTATCTATCCTCAAACTTATTCAAGTATTCGGATGCATTTGCCAGTGTTTGTGCTGCTGCTCTGTTGCAACGGTCAGCTGCACCTTTTGGCCCATATGGGTGCACCGGGCGTCACCGGGTCTGTTGACACCCAGTGCAAACTCCATAACCCCCACCCCCAAAAGGGGACGAGGCCTAACACAAAAGGGGTGTGACCTAACACAAAAGGGGGCGTGGTCTTATGGGAAATCCCTGGAGATGCTGGGCTACCCCTGGAGACCTGTGCCTGCACTGTCGGCTCCTCCCCTGTGACAGGAGAATGTCACACTTCAGCACCCTGCTACTGTCACTGAGTAGGAGCCGGCATTTTGGTGTCATCCCCTCGAAGGGGAGAGTTTTCAGAAGTGGAGAAGTTGCCCATAGCAACCAATCAGATTCTACTGAACATTTAACTAGCAGCTTCTACTAGATAATAGCTAGAATCTGATTGGTTGCTATGGACAACAGCTCCACTCTAAAAACTCTCACTTTAGTAAATGTATCCCCCAGAGAGGAGATGCAGCTTGCTACATCAGGGGGTGAGCTGGGTTTTTATGTCATTAGGCCCCCACCCCAGTTGCGACAAAATGCAGCGATTAGCGGGTCTGCGGGGAGGGGGTGGGACTAAATGACAGTTTCCAATCATTTTAGCCCCACCTCTTCCATAGGGATCGCTATTCTTGTTTTTATTTACCCCATTCTGCTCACTTCACTAGGAAGTGGGCTGGATGTGGGAGATCTGCCCACACTTCCTTGGGTACAGGGGTCTACCCAGAAAATCGGGAGCCTTCTGCAACTTCCGGGAGAACAGGTAAGTATATGTATTGATGTTAATAATACAGTAGGAACAAAAGCAGGATCAAATTACATTATTTTAGCTGTTTTATCAAATTTAAAGGAATCCAAAGCCAAAACAGAATAGAACCAAAACACTTGAGGGTGGATTTGGCCAAAAACAAAACCAAAACCTTTGAGAGTAGTTTTGTCAAAACCAAAACATAGGGGTCCACGCATGTCTGCAAGTCTTGTGGCCTTTTTTTGGTTCAGCGTGCCTCAGAAGTAAACTGGTTTCTGGTAAGTAGTTCAGTGGAAAGAGGATGCTCCTTGCTACATACAAGAGGAGAGGTAGTAGAGTGGAAAGATGAGAAGAGTGTAGACACTTCATCTTTCTTTGTGGGATCAAATGAAGAGAGAGCTCAGGGAAGGAGTTGAGCAGGTTGCTGGCAGAGGAAGGTTTTGAGCTGAGAGAGGGAAAGGATTGTTAATGGATAATCAGAAACCGAGCATAGTCTGGTCACTGGGGAGTAGTTTGGAGGCACAAGGAGAATATGGACTATCAATGAGGGTATTGATATTACCCACGATGATGGTGGGGATGTCAGAGGATGAGAAGTAAGTGAGCCAGGCAGGAAGATGTTCAAGAAATTGTTGGTGGCGGCCCAGATGGGTGATAGATCACAGCAACACTCAGAGAGAAGGGTGTGAAAATCCTGATAGAATGTACTTCCATCTGCGGGAATTCAGGTCTCCTGTATAGAACAGTACAGTCATCCACCACTCCCACACCGGCATGAATCAAAGAAAGCAATGGCATTAGCTATGAAGTGAGTAATGATGGTTCGTGCCATGGCATGATGTCACGAGATTCGCTGTCCGGTTAAGACCTCATCAGAAACCCATAAAAGATGTTGATTCCCTTCAGAGAGGTGGTCTAGAGCAGTGGCGCCCCTCCCCGCGGTGTCACCGGTGCGGGGAAGGACGTTATAGCCGCGTGCGTCCCGAAAAGGGGGCGTGACCTCGCTGGCCAGGGGCGTGGTCTCACGGGATGGGGGCGTGGTCTTGCTGCCCGATACCCCCGTGGTCCTGCTCTTTACGGGGGGGTGCAGGGGGTGCGTGCCGGCTCCCTCACAGTATCAGGAGCCGGGTGCTGCACTTAATACTACAGTGCAGCACCCGGCTCCTGTCATCGTGGGGGAGTGTCAGTCTGCACCTTGGTGTCACAATTCAGCGGGTGACTCCCGGTGCGGCCCGCACCCCCTGCACCCCCCTTGGGACGCCACTGGTCTAGAGTGCAGAACCTTAGGCACCACATTAAGACTGTACGGCATACCTTAGCTGTATTAATTTAAGAAGGAACACCATGGTAAGGCTCAAATTGCTCTGTAAAGGAAAGTTCAGTCAATATCAGGTTAAGGGCCTGATTCAGAGATGGATGGAATTGCAGAGCCTCACACAAGCAGCTTTGCAAATCCATCTATCTTAATGCATATGCAGAAGGAGGTGTCAGTTGCTGCAGTTGCGAGCACCATCGCAACCATTGCAACTGATGGTCGCGATGGTTGCTCCTTTGGTCAGGGTACGGAAGCTGAAGCTTCCCGCAGCCTGACTGGGTGCCGGTCATTTCAGAGGCCAGGAATCTGCATCCGCCGAACGCAGACCCTGGCCTCGTCCCTCTCGGAAAATGGGGGCAACACACCCATTTTCGGGAACAGTGACCAGCCACGTCCCCGCTCTGCCCCTCGATACTGGGAAGCTTGGGAGGGTCTGCAGGTATAATCGCAAGACCCGTTCTGCACATAATCATCGAAGATGTGCGTTCATCACCAGATCAACGTACACCTTTGAATAAGGCTCAAAATACGTCACACCTGGCCCATTGATGACCCCGTGGTAAATATATTAGTCCCAAACTAGTCTAGGATTGAACCAAAGTTCATTATTGGGAGAGTAAGCAATACTTTTACAGGGGAGCAGTTCCAACGCCGTTCACAGTACCGTTACGGATGAGTTGACCTCCAGCCCAATGTCAACCTCATTGGGACTCTTCAAAAATGGAATTCACCAGAGCACCATAAGATGCTGCCACTGCTGCTGTCACGGTGACATGTGAGTTATACGAGGCAGAACATAACGAGAGAATGTCACACTAATACATAAAGCAATGTGAAATCTCATTAATGAGGAACAGGAAGCATATTGAAAGCAATGGCTGGCACTTATGCAGTAATTAAGTCAATTATATTCCAGATTGGATGAAGCTGTGTATAAAATAGATAGATTTATGGCTAGCCACCTCAGTGACTTTGAAATATGGGAGATTGTGGGGACGCATTAGTCAGGAGCCTCAGGAAACATAAATAGCTCAACTTGCAAATGTTTCATAAGTGACGGTGCCAAAGGCTTATTATAGAGCTGCCATGGCACATACAGACCACACTGGTTGCAAGTTGTGCCCAACACCATATCTAGTGATTTTATACTGGTGTATCCATTGTTGTCTACTCTCTGTCTGCAGGTAATAAGGAATACTACCTCTAATGATCTTTACATTACAAAACTCCATAGAACATGGGCAGCTCGGGGGAACATTGGTTAGCGTTGCTGCTTCACAGCACTGGGGTTATGGGTCCTATTCCAACCAGGGAATTATCTGTGAGGAGTTTACATGTTCTACCCATGTTTGTGTGGTCTCCCTCTGGGTGCTCCAGTAAAGCGCTGTGTAATATGTATGTGCTATATAAATAAATAAATTTGGGGGCATATGTAATAAGGTCTGAGCTGGTGCCGCGGTAATTAATGCGAGTGTTCCCATATTTTTAAAGCGGTGATCATTTTAAAGGCAAAACCAGCTAGGTTTAGCCTATAAAGTGATTGTCGCTTTAAAAATATGGTAACACTCGCATTAATTCCCAACTTGTACCCTACACAACCCCAATGGAGTTTTACCCCTCTCAACTTGTATTACTAATGAAGACAATATTCAGAATTTCCATTACTTGTTAGTGTTTGCAAAAATTGTAAAAATGTAAACAAAAAAAGTATTACAAAATTTTTTGTTGCCAATTTTGATATAGAATTCATGGTAATTTTCATCAATTTCTATAAAATACATTGCAACATTGATATGATTTATCACTTTGCCTTCAACGTCCACTTTAACATTGAATATTGCGAAGATTACAGCACACAATAGTCATATAAACCAAAGGTAAACATAAGCCATTTAATGAGGTTTTCCCTATTCTACAATATTTCACTCATTAGTAATGATCTATTCAATTTCCCCCCAAAAATATAGGATGCCCCAAAATGGTAATCAGAGCAGCAATTTAATGCCGTGCTTCTCCCAGTAGTGTCTTATTACTTAAAAAAATATATATATATATATAGAAAAATACAATTAAACAAATTAAATTAAACAAAAACACTCCAATCTGCGAGATTGCTCATTTGAAGCAAATAACAACAGGTTAAAGCGCCCTCTGCTGGATCAAAGACACTAAGCACACAGAAGATTACAACATTTATTTTAAGGCCCAAACTTGTTAGGGCTAATCTGCAAAATAGATCCAAAGGATATCTACAGCAATATTTACGAAGCTCTTGCAAGCACCTGCACCCGGCCAGAAGTGTATATTTTGCAAACATAGGGCCTGATTCGGAGCCGGACGCTATTTGCGGACGCTCGTTCAGAAAAAGGGGCTGGCTATTTAAATTGAGCGCTCACTCTTTGCGGTCTGTTGACGCCTCTATGTCTGAGCGAGCGAACGAAAAATGTGCTCGCTATTTTGCTAAAGACGCCCCTTGGCCGCTCGCATCATACGTCATCTCCACTATTTATTAGATTAATCGAGTACATCAAAAGGCGTATGAACTGCTCGCTATTCTTGTGGTAGCATTTTCCTACTGCAATCATGCGAGCAGTTCAGGCTAAAAGACAACCAAGTGACGTGGTCGATGACGCTGCTTTGTTAATTGTGCACACCCTTAAAACGCCCGTTTGACACGCCTGCGTTCGGATCTCCACTCCCCGTTTTCAAGCACCTTCCCCTGTTACCACCCACAAACGCCTCATCCTGTCACTCAAATTAGCAGGCATTCGCTATTTTGCGAGCACACGATTTCCGACCGCACTGACTGGTTGGCGCATGCGCAATACAACCCATATGCATGCGCAAATGTGCGAACATCGCTCGGAGTGAACGAGCGGCCGCTTACGAGCGGCTCTGAATCAGGCCCATAGGTCTTGATTCAGAGCCTCACGTAATGCCCGTCATCACATAGTTGAGAGACTAATTGTAACGTGCACAAAGATTCCTAAAAACTCATATGGTACATGTGTTACCATGCACCTGTCATAGGGCTGATGCGAGTGTTGGTGCTGCCACTGATGGTGGCATCAAGGATTCTCCAATCAGTGCATCCAACATGCTGGGACACCCATGTCCTCCTCTCGGGTTGGGTATGAAATCCCAGCTGTCAGTATGCTGGTCAGAATACCGACAGCGGCATCCTGCAAGCCAGAATCCCGACACCCATCGGAACGAACAGTAATTATTTTCCTAACCCCTACCCTAACCCTCCCTGGTGCCTTACCCTAAGCCCCCCTCCTAGTGCCTAAGCCTAACCTCCCCCTCCCCGCACCCTAAACCTCCCCGGTGCCTAAATATAACCTCCCTCTAGTGCCTAACCCTAACCCCGCACCCTAAACTCCCCCTAACACCCGGATACTTATCTTCAGGATGCCGGCGGTCGGGATAGTGGTGCCGGGATGTCGACCTCTCAGAATTTCGGCGCCGGTATTTAGACCATTGGCATCCCGTACACCGGGATGCTGACTAAATCCCCTCCTCTCTGCTAAAACCACTGTTTGAATACGGCACATGGCACTGCAAATGGGAATATACCTCCCGGCTCAATCTGTTGAGGGTACAGGGACACATATCCCACTATTATTTATTCCTTATACATTTATAATTCACGCTGGTGGCACTACAAGTGTCCGCATGCACTGCTGCCAATGTGCACGCTGGGACCTGCAGTTCTACACTCAATTATTTTTTTACACTAATTTCCTTAACCCACTGTCCCGAGTAACAGGAGAGGCCCAGTGCTGTGTGTCAGTGGTGCCCAGAACCAACGGCGGAATGACACAGTGCCCGGGCAGTGACAGTGGGCGTCCCATGGTTTGCACATTCTGGAGCACGCTAGTACACAGAGGGAGGCTGGAACTATTTTAGCAGCCGCAGTACCAGGAACAGGCACAATTGCGTCCACCGCTGCATCAGGACCTGTTTGTGTTATCTCGCCTGTGAGAACGCGTCCACCGCTGCATCAGGACCGGTTTGTGTTATCTCGCCTGTCAGAATGCGTCTACCGCTGCATCAGGACCTGTTTGTGTTATCTCACCTGTCAGAACGCGTCCACCATTGCATCAGGACCTGTTTGTGTTATCTCGTCTGTTAGAACGCGTCCACCGCTGCATCAGGATCTGTTTGTGTTATCTCGCCTGTCAGATCGCGTCCACCGCTGCATCAGGACCTGTTTTTGTTATCTCACCTGTCAGAACGTGTCCACCGCTGCATCAGGACCGGTTTGTGTTATCTCGCCTGTCAGAACGCGTCCACCGCTGCATCAGGACCTGTTTGTGTTATCTCGCCTGTCAGAACGCGTCCACCGCTGCATCAGGAACTGTTTGTGCTATCTCGCCTGTCAGAACGCGTCCACCACTGCATCAGGACCGGTTTGTGTTATCTCGCCTGTCAGAACGCGTCCACCGCTGCATCAGGACCGGTTTATGTTATCTCGCCTGTCAGAACGCGTCCACCGCTGCATCAGGACCGGTTTGTGTTATCTCGCCTGTCAGAACCATGTCTAAAAAAGCTGATATCTGTTTTACATACCGCACATCCACATAACGCACAGTTTGTCATAGAGATGTGCGCTGACCCTCATGTTTTTGTTTTGGATCTGGATTCATCTTTGTATTTTGGTTTTGGATCTATTTTTTTTCTTTTTTTTAAATGTGTAAAAAGTTTTAAAAGCAGCTAAAATCATGCAATTTTTGCAATCCAAAACCTAAAATTCGGATTTAAAATATGAATTCCAAACCGCGTGAAGATCAGAACTGCAATTTGGATCTGTCCGGATCCCACCAGGAGATCAGACCTGCGACTCGGATCTGTCGGTATTTCACCAGGAGATCAGAACCGCAACTTAGATCTGCCGGATCTCATCAGGAGATCGGAACCCCGACTCAGATCTGTCCAGATCTCCTCAGGAGATCGGAACCGCAACTTAGATCAGTCCGGATCTCACTAAGAGATCAGAATCATGACTCTGATCTGTCCGGATTTCATCAGGAGTTCAGAACCGCGGCTCGGATCTGTCCGGCACTTCTCAGGAGATCAAAACTGTACCTCGGATATGTCCGGCTCTCCTCAGGAGATCAGAACAGCGACTCAGATCTGTCTGGATCTCACCAGGAGATCAGAACCGCGACTCTGATCTGTCTGGATCTCCTCAGATGATCGGAACTGCGACTCGGATCTGTCCAGATCTCCTCAGGAGATCGGAACTGCGACTCGGATCTGTCCGGATCTCACCAGGAGATCAGAACCGCGGCTCGGATCTGTCCGAATTCGCAAAATTTTGTTGGATTCGGATTTCTGCTTAACCAAACCGCACATATCTAGTGTATATACATACCATTTACAAAACTGGGATGGCGGTTCCAAACAGTGCAACTTGAAAACGTGCTGTTTTATGTGCAGGAAAATAACAACATTATTATATAGAATTAATAAGCTGACTTTTTTTATATGAAGTCTCCTTATTTTAAAGGAAATAATTTTCAGCACAATGGCCCTCATTCAGAGCCGCTCGTTAGCGGCAGTACGCTCGTTCCGAGCGATGTTTGCACATCTGCGCATGCGTACGCTTTTTAGTACGCATGCGCGAACCAGTCAGTGCGGCCGAAAATCGTTTGTACGCTATATAGCGAGTGCCTGCTATTTTGAGTGACAGAAGGAGGCGTATGTGGGTGGTAACAGGGGAAGGTGCTTGAAAATGGGGAGTGGAGATCCGAACGCAGGCGTGCTTAAAGGTCAAAACGGGCGTTTTATGGGAGTGTATATTTAAAACAGCAGCGTCATTGATCACGTCACTGGGTTATTTTAGAGCCAGAACTGCTCGCAAATTTGTGGTAGCAAACACCAACCACAAGAATAGCGAGCAGTTCATACGCTGGTCGATGTACTCGATTAATCTAATAAATAGCGGACATGACGTAGGATGCGAGCGGCCAGGGGGCGTTTTTAACAAATAAACGAGCGTATGTTTTGCTCGCTCGTTCAGACTTAGAGGTGTGGACAGACTGCAATGTGCGTACGGATCATTTGAATAGCCACCCCTTGTTTTTAAACGAACGACCGCAAATAGCGAACGGCTCTGAATGAGGGCCAATGCCCCTTTGCTCTTAATTTAGAGGATAAAAGAGTTGTTTGATAGGGACGTCTATCACAGACAAGAGCTGCCAGTCTTGAAAAGTTTGAAATGATTCTGAAATCCTCATGCAATAAAGGTTAAATCTGCTGCTAGGTTATAGGACAATGAGAATTTTATGCAAAAGCAGACAGTACATTACTTTGCAGTATAATGATTAATGTGTGCATAAAGCAGAACAGTTGATAGCAACCTTTAAAAACCACCTGTCACCTGCACACAGTGTAGGCAATTTACGATGCGCTAAGCGGCCGCTTGGCAGTGAAAATGCAGCTTATGGTCCCACCATGAACCTTAATTTGAGTAAATGTATCTAGATGTCCTATGAGACGCACAGATTTTGTGGCAGGGCCCTGGTGTTCACGGTGACGTGACCAAGTGTTTGGAGGCGTGGTCATACCCAGTTCTGAATTTGAATCAGGTTGACCTACGTCTATGTTGCACGCATGGGCGTGGCCATAAAATCTTTCGGTCATGGCTGTGCCTCCTTGGCAGGTCCGGGTACTGTTTCTATGCACAGAATATAAACAGAATTAAATATTTATTCGCACACAGCGGCATCACTTAAACATCTGGCTTTGCTTTTTAGACAGCTTTCCACAGTATTGTTTTGAAGTTATTAAGATAGTGTCAATTATCTAAGTTTGTGAAAACAAATATGTCCCAAGAAATATGTCCCAACTCTACCTGGACAGTCCTGATTTGAGGGGGCTGTCCCAAAATCAAAACATTCATCCCATTTTGCAGAGGAAACGGACATTCGCAATGACGACACTTTGATTCAGGACTCCCAGTTGTGTGGTATGGTAATGACATCTTACTGAGCATTGTCTCACAGTTTATAAAACCGAGCGCCACCTGGTCTGCAAACATATGTAAGATATGGGGCCATTATTTGTCAAAGGCCCCTATAAGTTATGCTCCATATCACATTGAGAATAAAATAATTATTGTCCCTCATCCTGAGCCGAGACAGCTCTTCCGAAAACCTGCTGCCCTGCCCCACTTTCCTGTCAGCAGGTCAGGCATGTGCAAAGCTCAACATATGCAATATGTGCATTGGGAACAGCCTACTGAGGAGGGATTAGAAGGTCCCTTTCTGGCTGGGATTCTCTCATAAAGGAAGGAAAGCAGGCTAACACATCCTCAGGTGACATTAGCTCACTTCATGGCTAATTTACAGTCGCACTCTGCTGAGACCATTTTGGCATCTATTGCTGTAGTCGTATTGTACAGTAGTGTGACAGAGTGGGTCTCTTCCACATTCTGAGGAAAGAGTTAACCTCCTGTAGCCAGGGAAGGACCTCACCTTTACCTCAATAAGATCAGCTAAGGTATAAATACCTGGTAAGTTGAGTTAGTCAGTGAGAATGTGAGGGAGAGGTTGCACCTTCAGCAGCTCTCTCTATGCTGTACAATCTGAACCATGACTGTGCTGAGAATACTCTCCTCGTTTGAACTGCTGTCTCATGTAAGCTGCAGTGGCGTAACTAGGGTCTTTTGAGGTCAGGGCAAGTTGAAGAAAGGTGCCCCCCCACACAAAAAAAACACATAGCAAAATATATTTGAATGCCAAAGGCAAAAAAATGGGCGTGGTCATATGCCAAAGGGGCGTGCCTACTGTAAATGTGGTGTATCAACATGACATACCACCCATTTCTCGTCACTCTGGGAATATTCCTTTCCATTCCATATACACTTTACCTATACGTGGTTTCTCACAATATGGAACTTCTGAAGAAATGTATCCTCCCTGGGAAGATGGCG
Organism: Taudactylus pleione; assembly: GCA_031769625.1. Classification (NCBI taxonomy): domain Eukaryota; kingdom Metazoa; phylum Chordata; class Amphibia; order Anura; family Myobatrachidae; genus Taudactylus; species Taudactylus pleione. The sequence goes on along the minus strand of JAUIMM010000132.1, from coordinate 3,399,304 downwards.
TCTTCAGTCAGTATTCACTATTCATGCAGGTCACATCGTCCGGAAGATGCCTGTTTATGTAGGAATATTAACAAGGTCATCATCATACAACAGCGGTTCAACCAGACTCGTTTCCACCGTGTACCTTCCTTCTCCCTGCATCTCTCAGCCACACAATCTCCCCCTGCGTCATCTCTCAGCACACCATCACTTTCCCCCCTGTGTCATCTCTCAGCCACACCATCACCTCCCCCCCTGCATCATCTCTCAGCACACTATTGCCTCCCCTCCAGCATGGTCTCAGCCACACCATTGCCCCCCCACATTGTCTCTCAGCACATCATCGCCTCTCCCCCTGCCTCGTCTCTCAGCCACACCATTGTCTCCCCCCTGCGTCGTCTCTCAGAAACACCATCACAGCCCCCCCTGCATCATCTCTCGGCACACCATCATCTCCCCTTACATTGTCTCTCAGCCACACCATCACCTACCCCCCCCTGCATATCTCAGCCACACCATTGCCTCCCCCCGTGTTGTCTCTCAGCACACCATCACAGATACACACACACTGACACAGACACACACTGGACACACACACTGACACAAACACACTGACACTGGGCCTGATTCAGCAAGGACCACAATTGCAAAGCTGCACACAGGCATCGTTTTTGACATTTAAATGCCCGATTTGTGGCCAATTACTGAGCGACTGCACGATTACGATGTCATAATCGTGCAATCGCTCAATAAGGATGCGTAATGGATACGCACCTTTAGAGTACAGCATCTAGCTTAATATACCAACAAGGGGCCTGATTCAGACCCACCCGCGAGCGGCTGTCCGCTCGCAAGTGGGTTGATGTTATGGACTGAGCATGCGCACGACGGAGGGAGCACCGTCGTGCGCATGCGCCAGACGCGACGAGCGAAGGAAAGTCCTTCGCTCGTTGTGTCTGATCAAAGGGGGCGTGCTGTCGATGTTGATTGACAGCATGCCCCCTTTGGTAGGCGTGCCGGGGGCATGCCTCCCTGACGGGGGTGTTCCCACGGGAACGCCTCCCGTCAGAAGCCGGCCCACTGACATCACTAGTGATGTCAGTGGGAGTGATTTTGGCTCTGATAGTGCCAAAATCACTCCGGAGCTTGCGGTTGAAAACCTCAACCGCAGGCTCAGGCTCGCAGTTTCGATGGTCGCGATGGTCACGACCATCGCGGCCATCAAAATGCACGCTCGTATAGCCTGTGGGTGGTGACCCACAGCTATACGAGCGTCCAGGAGGACGCTCCATTTTCATGGAGGCCGGCCCTCATTCAGAGCGTGCGCTCTGCTCAGAGCGTACGGCTCTGAATGAGAGCCAAGGACCCTTCTGTTTTAGACCATACATTGCCTTTTTTAACAGACAGATTTTTCCTTTTTGGAACATGTCCTCATTGTAATGCCCAGGAGGGGCATTACATTTTCTCAACTATTTCTCCATTTAAGAAAGCTTAGTCAAAGTCTAACTGGTACAGCAGTAAATCATGCATGGCAAATATGGCAATGACTAAACATAATGTTCTATACCTTTCAACAGGTGAGAAAATTTCCCTGTTGTCAATCCCAGATTTTTTTGTGTATGTCCTGTATTGACAAGGCAGACTTTATACTGGGCAATAGTTTTTTTTTTTACTGATGTGCAGCAACTCGGCCTGCTAACAACAGTCTATATATCATTGCCATTCAATGACGCTAGTTCAGTATCTATTGCTGATTTCCATTCCTACCAGTCATTACTTGACTTTGCCTCTTGGATATTTTGTGGTTCACAGAAAGCAATTTATGCAAACTCCTCATAATATTTCCTAAGGAATTTTCCTTTATTGCTTCTCACAGAACTCCTGCTTTATGATTGGATATCCACATTGGCAGTCTCTGACTCAGACATGCATCCAGCTGTCGGCATAGCCAACATAATAAACCTGTGCTGTGGTTCTCATTCCAGAATCACATTAGGTGGTGCTGTTTCATGGGACACCACATCACTGGATTTTATAAGCTTTTGTTTGTATGTTCCATAGTCTGTATCCTTTACTTTCTTGGCAGTATCCAAACATGATACTCTCACCTGCCACGGAATCCAGTTTACACCTCTTCTTAGGATGTGTGCATATGCTCTGCACCCAAAGACTCAGAGATGATTGACAGTTAGCTTTCTTCCACACCTTAAGCTGTGTTTTGCCTTTTGCAATTACTGTGGGTGGATGGTTTTTCAGATATACTGCGGTGGACACTGCCTCTGCCCAAAAACTCTTTTCTAAGCCTGCGTCACTCAGCATTGTACATGCTCTCTCCACAATTGTGCAGTTGGTCTGCTCGCTGACACTGTTCTGTTCTGGCATTTACGCAGTGCTAGCTGGTGCTCTTCAAGAAGACGGCTACACTTTTGTTCTCATATTCACTGCCATTGTCAGATCTCAAGATCTTCAGTTTCTGACCTGTTTGAGTCTTCACCAAACTCTTCTAGTCTGCAATTTTGTTTATTACTTTACTTTTAGCTGTAATGAAGTAAACGTGTCATTCTCGGGAAGTCATCAATGAAAGACAGGGTATAGCGATATCCACTTACCGAGTCTACTCCCATCAGACCACATACATGTGTATGCACCAATGCAATGGTGTCTCAGCTCTGGTTGCTGACTTTGGAAAGGGACAATGGATTTGCTTATCCTTTATACAGCTCTCACATGCTGATCTCTCTGAGGGGCCTATTTACTAAGCAGTGTTAGGAGACAGAGTGAAAAGTGATAAGGTGCCAGCCAATCAGCTCCTGCCATCTCACAGGCTGTGTTTGAAAAATGACAGTTGGGAGCTGATTGGCTGGCACCTTATCACTTTTCACTCTGTCTCCTAACACTGCTTAGTAAATAGACCCCTTAATAGTTCACAGATATTCCTGTCACCATACCATCAAGGAGATTATCATACCCCTGGTGACCTAGTCGCCTGCACCACAGCTACATAGACTGGCTTGAATCTGAGGCCACCATCACATAACACTCTATCTTGTATAGGGCATATAGTTGCTATAACAGTCCCATTTTTTCTGCACAACACACTTGCCTTCTGTGAATTTGACCTTGAATCCTTTGTCTTCATCTCGCTGGCACATCAGTGCGCAGTAGCCCACTCCTCTACAGCAGATCATAGTCACACATCGCGACTGCACATCACTGACCATTGAATTGCCCCCAATAGGTCGGCTTTCAACCGACCTGGCACACCCAATGCACATATAGCCAGGCAATCATTCAGGGCAGGATACCGCAAAGCAAGAAATGCGGTCATACCCCTGACAATGCCGTTTTCGGGGGTCTGACCGCATTTCTCATATGCATCAAGCCCTGAAATGCGATACATTCCGGGGCATTGATGCGGTGGGCAATGCCATCTTCAGATGGTGTTACCCTATAGAAGCTTATGGGCTATTCGCGATGCCCCCCTCAGGACGGATCCAGTCATATACCTCCCAGCAGCCCCCACAGCAGGCGTTCTTCTGTGCATGTGAGAAAGGACGCCAGAGGGACTTCTGGGTAATAGACCCGGAAGTCATTCATTCGCAAAAAACAGCTCTTACCGAGAGATTTTCTTCATGCATACTGAAGAAAACTGACTCCAGCATGCATGTGAAGGGTGGCGGGATGCACTGCATCCCACCCTCTGAGAGACAGTATAATATTACAGACTGGGCACAGAACAGTGGCCCTGATTCAGAGCCGGACACTCTTTCAGAGAGCTCGCTCTGAATCAGGGCGGCATTTTTTTTTGAGCCGGCCTTCTGGCCGCTTGCTAAGCTGTGGGTGACCACCCACAGCTTTACCGAGCGGTCAGGTGATGGTCGCGATGTTCCCGACCATCACGACCATCGGGGCTTGCGACGAGACCCTTGTGGTAGGGTCTCGTCTGCCGCAAGCCCCAGTGAGCCGGAAACTCACCACTGACAGCACTTGTGATGTCAGTGGGGTCGCCCCCAAACGGCAGGCGTTCCTTCAGGAACGCCTCCGTTTGGCAAGCCACCCCACCGACCCGCCTACAAAACGGGGCGAGCCGTCAATCAATATCGACAGCTGCCCCGTCTTGTAGTGAGCCCAGGAGTGACGGAGCTGCCGTCGCTCGCTGGGGCTCGCGCATGCGGACGCTGGAGTCGGCTCCGACGTGCGAATGCGCAGTGGGGGACCGTTGACCCGCTTGCGAGCGATGTGCGCTCACGAGTGGGTCTGAATCAGGCCCAGTATGCTACTCTTTTAACTCTTTCCTACGAAATATATGACACTACCCAACAAGAAGAGAGGTTTGTCCCTATTTGCATTTCTTTTTATTACCCCTTCTGCTGTGGAAGTTACATAATAGACATTTAGAGAGGTGCAGATAATTGTGAGACTCTTCTGCGTGGGTGTAAATGTGTGAAGTCATTTCCATACTCAAAAACTCAGTAGGATTGAAGTGCACCCTAGACCTCATTGTTATGCTACAAACATCCTGCAGGCCCTTAATGAGACTATCTCCGTGCTGTTACTAAGAGCCACAATCCGGCTATATAAGGCTCAGACTGGTAAACAGAATCTTTATCAACGGCAACGGCATCTATTGATAGTGTACTTAGCAGATGGAGGGGCGGCCATGGGGAGGGGGTGGCGGGGAGACGGCTATCAGCGTCTTTAGCTGGGAATCTGGGGCAGCCTCACAGCAGATACACGGGACATGAGCAGATCTTATTACAGTATTGGCAAGCAGGTGGTAAAAATCACAGAACAGAACAAAGGCGATGTCATGTGACCCAGAGCTTTGGGGGCTGTTTCTGAGTGGAAAGCAGAAGCTTCTTTGGCCGTGGTCGTGTCGGCATGCTAATGCTGCTACAGAGCTCTTCCCTGGTGTAGATGCTGAATGTGCAAGGACTGAGACACTCATGGTCTGCATCCATAGATGCAGCAATACCGCTTGGTGCGTCTATAGACGCCGTCATTGGTCGCACCAACAAAACTAGTATCAGCCTATGGCAGGTGCAATTACTCCATCTCAGTTTGGCCTCCTATGTGAGTGATTCACAGGGATGCAGATAAGGGGGGGGACTGTTTACCCCTGGGCTTGTTGTAGGGTCCCAGCTGCTGAAGGGGTGCCATAGTATAGTGAGGCAGCTGCTTAGGGGTATAATCACTTTGTGTTGTTCAAAAATATTTTTTTTGGGGGGGCAAGGAGCATGGCCACGCCTCCCAAGTTTTGGCCACACCCCCCAGTACCTGGATACCTGGGTCCATACGTCTTGAGGAACCTTGTGGTTCAGCGGCTTTGTACGGAACTGCATTTTGCAATACACCGGCGACACGCTACCGGCACAAGATACAAACTCCAGTCAGGTACATATCATGAGAGGAGGGGGCCCGTGTGCCCATCATGGGCCCCCTCCTCTCAGTCCGGCGGCCGGCAGCGCACTGATAGACTCTGGGCACTAGAGTGTGCGCAGAGTCTATAGCGCATGCACGGGTCACCAGGAAAATGGCTGTGGAAAATGGCCATTTTCCCTGTACTGCGCATGCACAAAACTACAAGAAAATAGCAGCTGTTGCCATGCTCCAGGAGTTTTAACAGCGCTGACCCTGGCGGCGATGTGGGACCCCCGTTAAAGTAAGTATAATATGGGTGCAAGGTGTACGGAGCGGGTCTCCCTGGACCCAGGGGCCCGTGTGCACCGCACACCCTGCACCCATTATAAATACGCCCCTGACTCCAGTGCGTCTTTTTGCTGACCCTGCCCGTTGCCTCCCAGTCACCACCAAGGAACTCCCCATACATTTTTGCTACCTTATGCCCAAATCTGTACTGCGATTCTGAACATATAAAATCGGGTTACATGCCCATTGCAACTCAGACGCATGCACAGACGGAAAACATTGCTCCACTGCGCCTGATATCGCTCCTGTGTCCAAATCAGGACCAGCCCCGCCCCCTTGGTGTTGGTGCAATGCAGCAACTGTTTTCCCTTTAATAAATGTCCATACCTTTATTTATGTATACTGGCGCACAGGGAGCCATACACAAAACTGCATCTAATATTCTGTAAAAAAAGAAAACAAGCGACTGATTGGTTGCAGCACTTTCTGCAACATGATTTCATATAGAATATTAAGAAAGATTAAGCAAAGTGCAAATAAATTGCATTTAATATAAAAATAAAACTGACGGTCCAACTTATATAGTAGTTGTAATTGTATTTTGGCACACAGATATGCCTTTTATGATCAATTATATATTGTTTGTCTAATTGTTAAAATAATTCTTTGGCGAGATTAAATATATCAATCACTGAATCCAGTTGAACAGTGCCCCCTGCAGCCCAATTCTCATATCCCGCTCTATTTATTAACACTATTTTTACTAAAATAAAGTGAAAAAGGGTGTTTTCACACCCTTTTCAGTGGCGTAACTACTGCCCCCGCAGCCCCCGCTGTAGCCTGGGGGCGCGGAGGCTTGTGGGGCGAGGTGGCTGCAGATTCCATGCGGACTAGCTGTCCACATGAAATCTGCAGAGAACAGCCCTCCCAAAATGGCCGCCGCCTAGGAGGAGACATATGCTAGAGGTCCTACTGGACCTCTAGCATCTGTTAGTCACCCAGGCAGGGCGTTAGTGTGGACGGCACATAAGTGCCGTCCGCACTACACTACTAGCAACAAACACACAGCCGCCAGCACAGGCAGCTGTGTGTTTCTTTTAGCAGCCGATGAGAGTCTGTCAGACTCTCATCGGCTGCTGCGCCCACTGAGGGAGCCGGGCTTCCGGTTCCTGCAGTGAGTGATGGGAGAGACTCCCATCATGCAGAGCGGGCCGGCCCGGGAGGACGCTGCACGGAGGAGCATGCCGGAGCGGGTATCAAGGTAAGCAGAGTTTTCTTTTCTTTGTGTGTGTGTGTGTGTCTGGCAGGGCGGGGGGCACTGCTTGGGGGGGAGGACGGACTACTACCAAGGGCACTGTGGGAGGGGGGGGACTACTACCACTAAGGGCACTGCTGGGGGGGAGGACAGACTACTACTAAGGGCAGTGCTGGGGGGTGGACTACTACTAAGGGCACTGCTGGGAGGCCTACTACTAGGGGCACTGCTGGGGGTACTACAGGGAGCACTGCACACTGGTGGGACCACTACTTGGGTACACTGCATAGAGGGGGATTACTACAAGGGGCCCTGCTGGGGGACTACTACTGGGGGCACTGCTGGGTGGGACTGCTGGGGGGGACTACTACTGGGGGCACTACTGGGGGGGACTACTACTGGGGGCACTACTGGGGGGGACTACTACTGGGGGGCATTGCTGGGGGGGACTACTACTGGGGGCACTGCTGGGGGGACTACTACTGGGTGCAATCCTGGGGGGGCTACTGAGGGCACTGCTGGGGGGGACTGCTACTGGGGACACTGCTGGGAGGGGATTAATACTGGGGGCGTTGCTGTGGGGGGACTACTACTGGAGGCATTTCTGGGGGGGACTACTGGAGGCATTGCTGGGGGGGGACTACTACTGGGGGCACTGCACTGGTGGGACCACAACTGAGGGCACTGCATAGGTGGGGATTACTGCTGGGGGCACTGCATAGGTGGGGATCTACTACTGGGGGCATTGCTGTGGGAGGACTACTACTGGAGGCTCTGCTGGGGGGCACTACTACTGGGGGCACTGCTGGAGGGTTAGTACTGGGGGCACTATATAAGGGGGACTACTACTGGGGGCATTATGTAAGGGGCACTGCATAGGGGGACCACTACCTGGGGCACTGCATAAGGGGACCACTACTGGGGGCCCTGTATAAGACCCTGACAATGAGCAGGTCATTTAAAAATAATTAGAAGCCTTACTGTGGGGCATAAAATGGTGTTAGGGGGCAAATATGTAAGTGGCACTTTGGTAATAGGCATTACAGTGTGTGGCATAATGTTTAATGGGCATTATGGTGTGTGGAATAATGTGTAAAGGGCATTATGGTGTGTGGCATAATGAGTAATGGGCATTACTACAAGGAGGAAAAATACTGTAAACTGTCTACGGGGGGTGGGGGCAACTGGGAGCCAAATTGCGTATAAATGGCCCTAGTATGGGGGAGAAGAAGAAAACTCTCTTGTTGGGGGCACTCGAATGTAAAGGTTATAATAAGAATAATATATAAAAAATAACTTTTATTAGATATATTTTAAAATACCAAAAACAAGTCTGAGCCTGTTACTTATTGGCATTACTGTTGGAATAACAGCTATAAATTATCACAAGCAGAACACGAACATACATAGAACATAAGACAACATATAATACAATACTTATCACAATAATGTGAAGCTAAGTGAAATATTACAAATAGGTCTATAATTCTCTGTCTCATACAATATTGAGACCTATATAAAACATATACTAGTTCAATGTATAGTATATAGTATAAATGGCCCTGTAATGTTTTTACCAAAATGCCATGGGGGGGGGGTGGGCGTCAGAAACATTTTTGGCAGGGGGGAGCAAAATTTATAGTTACGCCACTGACCCTTTTCACATTATTTTAGTTTCACCTATAGTTATTACAGGGCAATTGGAGTAGAATTCGTAAAATTCTACTCCAATCCCTAATTATCACTTATTTTTAGTAAGCAGATCACATTTCCCATAATTGTAAAGGGAAATGTGATCCGACCAGAGTTACTAAAAATAAATTGTAAAAATATATCGGGGAAAGCCCTGTGAGGTGGTGTAATCCAGGGTCTCCCCCGGTTACCAGACTCCTGGCCTGCTCTAACGGGGACAGCAGAGCCCAGAGCCGGTCCCAGTAATCAGCTGTGTGGTCTAAACAGACTGCAAGCTGATCTCTGCTGAAAAAAAAAAAAATAATAATTTTTAGTTACCTGAGTCCATGGACCGGTGATCGGGGCTCCGGTGATGACTCCCCTCCGGTCAGCTGGTCTCCCATGGTGCACTGGGGCCCGGTCATCAGGTGATCGGGTCCCAGTGCAGTATGGGATATCAGCTGACCGGAGGCATGGAAGACATCACCGGAGCACCGATGACTGCAGGTAAGTGCTATTAAGGGAGGGGGGGTCGCGGGGGGGGCAGGGCTTAATGATGGGGCGGGGCTTCGCCCCGGGGGGGTTGCAGCGGCGGCCAGTCAGCATATGCGTGGGCACTTTGTCACAGAATTTTTTGCAAAAATACCGTGACTAGTGTGCGAAGGGGATTCGCAGGGTCAGAGCTTTATCACAAGCTCTGTCCCTGCAAGGGATTTGTAGTAAATCCCTGTTATATTGCCTGAATCACAATGCGAATTCAGTCGATAATATCACACTACAATCTGCATTACAAATGCGGATTGTAGTAAATAGAGCCCATAGAGATGAAAGTAGCAGAATGGTAGAGCTTATTTCCCTTTCATGCTAGAGACCTCGCCACGCTTCGGGCTCGGTGGCTCGCCACATGGTTATATTCCCCCTCTATGCCCATTTGGATGGTAGGGAATGAACCTGGACACTGGCTGATGACATCAGGGTCCTCTCCGTGAAGGGGATTTAGACATTACCATAGTGGAATACCCTCTAGGCTGCAGTAAGCAATAACACAACATACAACCTCTATACATCAGTGATTAATATTAATATATTGGCATTATTTGAATGAAGAATAAAATTAATGCACAACCTTTGAAATCAGGCTGATAGCTTACTTACGGACTCTGCAGGGAACCTTTCTGGGAGCAGCTGCTTCTCTCATCTTCGGGGGCGGGGCTAGACAAAAGACTGCCCCCACCCCTTCACAGGAAAATCCTGCGATTCGCGGGTCCGCGAGTGGACGTGGCTAAATGACGTGCTAAGCGTAATTTAGCCCCGCCCCCTCCGTACGGACCCGCAAACATCTCGGAAAATCTCCCAATCCTGCCCACTTCACTAGGGAGTGGGCGGGATGCGGGAGATTTGCCTACTCTTTTGGGGGTGCGGGGAGATACTCGAAAAACCGGGAGCCTCCTGCGATTCCCGGGAGAGTAGGCATGTATGGCTGATAGACGTGATTGGTTTATATTGTAAGCATTTACCTACATTATATTTTGGGCCTTAGGGCCTGATTCAGCATGGAACGCAAGTCTGCACACGCACGCACCCGGCTGCTGCAAAAATATGCTAATGAACCCAATCGCAATGACATCGCGGCACAAGATCCAAACGCCCACCACTACATAATGCCGCCCACTTCCCTTTACTCACATCCGCAATACTTTACTAGACAGCGAAGACATCGGTAACATCGAGAACCATCGAATGCATTAGCATAATGGTGGTTGCCCTGACCTCACCCAGGATTTGGGCCGCTTCCTGTGTGCATATAGAGCTCTGGCTGCGTCTTCCATAGCAGGGGCTTAATTATGCACGCCCCTGTAACGGCGTTCAAATGCACTGGCACGCTTGCGTTTCACTGACCACCCCCCGTCACCACCCCCAAACGGTCGCTTCCTGTCAATCAATGTGTGCTGAGACTGCGTGCTTGCTGCGATTGCTTCCCAATCGCAGCAGCCGGTTTGCGCACTGCGATGCATACACATGAGAAGAACGCAAACATCGGCTGGGTGCGTGCGAATTTGCGGCTGCGTTCCTTGCTGAATCAGGCCCTGAGTGACATACTGCTGCGACCACATTAGCTTCTTTGGCCGTGACTTTATGCTAATGTTGGTATCAGTCGATCCCCTGGTATCAGGGTTTCCTACACTACCGATTTGGCCGGGAGCCTCCTGAAAATAGAGTGCAGCTCCCGGCCCCCCGGAAAGGCATGCAAGCCTCCCGGCAGCCACCGATCCTCCTACGATTAATAGTTAAACCCCCGCAGTGGAGGGGGCCGGTGACGCAATTCACACTGAATCGCGTCATTTTGGCCCCACCCCCTGCTCCACAATGCCTGTATTATCAGCATTGTGTAGCGGGGGCGGGGTCAAAATGATGCATTCGCGTGGCCCCATCACGCTCACAAGTGCCCCTTATCCTGGCCACGCCCCCCCGTCCTGCCGATCTGGAGCAGCCAGAAAGTCAGCAAGTACGCCTGGTGTATAAGCATGCATTTGTAGGTGCAAGGGCTGGGATGTCCACTTTGCGTGTCTTTAGACACAACCATTGGTCAGATCATCGGAACTTGCACAAGTCCCATGCTAGGTGCATATTCTCCATCATAGTGTGGTCTCCACTGTGAGTGATTATACGTCTAAGGGAAGGGCCTGTTTCAGTATGGATTGTAAGTGCAACTGCAGATGCAGATATAGCGATCGTTTGCCATCGCTCATGCATACAAGCGGCACTGCATGTGCGCTGCAATCACTCTGCGACTACGAGTGCACAGAGGAGTCCATCGCAGAGTGAGTGACAGGCTGCCAGTATTTGGGGGTGGTGACGGGGGAGTGGTCTGAAATGCCTGTCCGTTTGAACACTGTCCCTTGGGGGGGTGCCTAACCCTAACCCCCCCCTTCCCCTAACCTAACCCTCCCGGGGGGTGCCTAACCCTAAGTCCCCTCTGGGAGCCCTAAACCTACCCCCCCCCCGCAGCTGTCCGCTCATGGCGCCCGGCATCCCTTCGATCGGGATGCCGGGTGCCAGTCTCCCGGTGTAGGGGTAATGACAGGCGTCTACATTTTAGACGCCTGTCATTTAACCCTAGCCGGGATTGAGGAGTTGGGAAGCGGGCGGTTGGTATTGCGGCTGCCGGCATCCTAAACGTATACCGGTGTAAATGCTGCGTGATGGGCCGATGTGCATAGATGGTACCGATGTTTATGCAGAAAATTTACATTGGATTGATGTGAGAATGCAGATGTGGTCGTATTTATGCTGGCTGAGCATTGGAAAGCATTAGCATATTTTCACAGCTGCGTTCTGTACGAAATCGTAGTTGCAATTGCGATCCGTACTCAGGGCCTGATTCAGCAGTGCAGTGAACGCAGATTCCCGATGTTTGGGAATCTGCGCAGGCGCAGGACCCATTCTGTGAATGTGAAGAATGGGTCCTGCTAACTCGCTTGCAGACTGGCAGCAGACTGTCAGTGATTGACAGTCTGCTGCTGTTTGTGGGCGGGAAGGGGGCGGCGATGCCCTCCGTTTCCCGAAATGGAGCCGTGTCGCCGCCGTTACGGAGAAGGGAAGAAGCCAGGATCCCCGTCGGCTGATGAAGATTTTCTGGCCTCTTCTTATAAACTGCAGCGGCCGGCTACGGGACCCCATGGGTCACTGCAGTCAGCCGATGGTACGCAGATTATCCGATTCTGCATTGGACATAGCTGCTAGGAAAAGTAATGCACAGGAGGCGTGATGCCTCCTGCTTCATTACCATATCTGCAAGGATCACAATTGCAAAGCTGCCTGCATACATCATATATCTATAGCCTGCGTGCATACATCATATATCTATAGCCTGCGTGCATACATCATATCTATAGCATGCGTGCTTACATCATATCTATAGCCTGCGTGCATACATCATATATCTATAGCCTGCATGCATACATCATATATCTATAGCCTGCGTGCATACATCATATATCTATAGCCTGCGTGCATACATCATATATCTATAGCCTGCGTGCATACATCATATCTATAGCCTGCGTGCATACATCATATATCTATAGCCTGCTGCGTGCATACATCATATATCTATACTCTATAGCCTGCGTGCAGCTTTACAATTACGATCCTTGCAAAATCAGGCCCTCAGTTCGCAAACAGCTCAGTGATACGCCCACAACACTCCTATAATGCGCCCATAAGACGACCATCTCCGTGCATCTGAACAGCCACCTCACACCACTCAACGCAAAGCACATTTCCTACACATTTCTGATGCCATATGTCTCAATCCCGCCTCGTACAAACACAGCCTGGGAAGCATACACTGTGCAACTTTTTAGCGACTTCGATGCATTTGCGTGAATATTGGCATCGCGTGTGACTCAGAATCAGACCCTATGGGGTATATTTACTAAGGTGAGGGTTATTAGAAGTGGAGATGTTGCCCATAGCAACCAATCAGATTCTACTTAACATTTATTTAGCACCTTCTAGAAGGTAATAGCTAGAATCTGATTGGTTGCTATGGGCAACATCTCCACATCTAAAACTATAGTAAACAGACCCATATGTCTTTTAGTAATGACTATAAATAATCCAAAGCAATAGGCGGCACTCAGGGATTCAAGAGATTTCAAAATTATTGATCCAACGTATTTGACAGAAAATTGGCCAAAATTGCTACATTTTCCGTAAAATATATTAGATCAATGCATTTTTCTAAAACCCTCAGTGCCACATATTATTACTTTGGATTTTATATATAAGCTATTAACAGTAAAACATGTTAAACCTTTTGGAGACGCAGTGATTGGGAGCGTTGCAAAAACAGGGGCTCATCGACCCCCTTCTCTGTGCATGCCAGAGCCGGTGGCTGCATCCTTGGACGGAGTTTCACTGGTCTAGTTTTTCCAGACATCCTGAGTAACCTGAGGGTAAGAACAAAAAGAAGAAAAAAAGGGAGACTCTTTTAGGTGAGCACTCTTGATAAATATGGACTAAGGGGCAACTAGGAATATATATTAGCCCCTAAAACATAACTTTTAATAAGAGCGATTAAAATGATAGGTCATCTGTAAACTGATGACCATATCTGACCCAGTTGAGACACTTAAATTCTAACACACATAGACAAGTACAACATATACCATAATACCACTTAAATAGATCAATATTGTAATATTTTCATATGAAAAATAAAGAAGCAAATGTAGTATCCTCCTCAATGGCGAAATATAAAAATTGTAATACCGTAGGTAATTCAATAATTCGTAAGTCTACCACATATTAGTTTGTGCCCTTTTTATCACATCATTCATCTGACTTTTGTATGTGAAGTCAGAATAGAAAAAGTCAGAGCATAGGACTGCTACTCCTCATTCTACTTCTCTTCACCTCTGCTAACAGCTATCTATGAAGAGTGAGGGATTACCGGAGAGCAGGTTGCCCTTAGAAACAACAGATAAACAGGGACTTTACTCACATTTCATTTCTGCTTTTGGGTGTCATACTAACGCATTGGACACCCAATGAGAGAACTACTCTAATGAGATTGCCCGCAGTTTAATAGAGTGAAAGAAACAGTGATAAACAGTAAACTTATTATAAAAAATTCAGTAGTGGGAAATCAATAGAGCACTCTATATGGTTCTCAGGTCTCTCTGATAATTGCTCGACATATTATGGGGATTGCTGTCCATACACTTCTGTTATTCATAAACACATCTAATAACGGGTCATCTGTGAATATAGAATAATTTCTTTAAGAAAAAATATAAGCCCAAATGTTTTCCTTAAACTACCTATTGTGGTAGCCAGTAATGTTGCAGAATAAGTTCTGCGGATTAGTACAGTCATAAATAAATACAGAAAAAGCATATATACAACACTATTAATCCCACGAACAGAGTGAGAAACCAGACAGCATATAATTATCTTTAGCCGTCATAACGTATCACCAAAACATGTGTGGCTATACCTATAGATTGATGGATCCTATACAGAAATCAGTGGACCACTCAGATGAAATTATTGGTCATATGACAATATAAAAGAGACAAAGACATACAGAGACACACATTACATATATGAAATTCAATAAAAAATATACTGACACACCCTGTATTACACTCAGGTCTCACTGATAATTATAAAACACAGTATGGAAAATGCTGTTTGCATGTATCTCTGTCACTTACATATGTATTTCCTAACTACTCATCTGTTAATGTTGTTAGCTACCTATTCAGGCAGTCGCATAAAGAGCACATGTGTTGAATAATTAATCCCCCTAATAAGGTAAAAGACAATAGGGCATATAATGGTCTCTTGCCATGATATAGCCTCTTATTTAAACGGACAAGGTCCTAAGATCTAAAGGTTTTTACAGCACAGTGATTCTTAGTTGCGTGTCCCTTGAACATATGTAGTGGTGTCTATAAGTTAATCTCATATTGAAATCAAATAAACACAGTTGTGGTGAAATCATACAGTATATTATAAGTGCTCTGTCAATGTAAAGAAATTATATAAGAGACACCTAAGTAAACATCATGTATGTAGATCATACGTGGGTGCACAGCAAATGCAATCCTTGCTGTCCGGATTTATCTCACCGCGCGAGACTACTGCTCGCGAGCTGTTGTCTCCGGGTTTCAGTGAAGTGTCCTGTGGTGAGTGCAGGAGAATACCTGCTGGGCACAAACTAGTGGTGCGGATGCCTCGTGCCATATAGCCGCGGGCACCCGTTGCTTCCCCGACGCACGTTTCGCCGTATGCTTGATCACGGCATACGGCGAAACGCGCATCGGGGAAGCAACAGGTGCCCGCGGCTATACGGCACGAGGCTTCCGCACCACTAGTTTGTGCCCAGCAGGGATTCTCTCTTTCTGCGACTGCCTGAATAGGTAGCTAACAACATTAACAGATGAGTAGTTAGGAAATACATATGTAAGTGACAGAGATACATGCAAACGGCATTTTCCATACTGTGTTTTATAATTATCAGTGAGACCTGAGTGTAATACAGGGTGTGTCAGTATGTTTTTTATTGAATTTCATATATGTAATGTGTGTCTCTGTATGTCTTTGTCTCTTTTATTTTGTCATATGACCAATAATTTCATCTGAGTGGTCCACTGATTTCTGTTTGGTGATACGTTATGATGGCTAAAGATAATTATATGCTGTCTGGTTTCTCACTCTGTTCGTGGGATTAATAGTGTTGTATATATGCTTTTTCTGTATTTATTTATGACTGTACTAATCCGCAGAACTTATTCTGCAACATTACTGGCTACCACAATAGGTAGTTTAAGGAAAACATTTGGGCTTATATTTTTTCTTAAAGAAATTATTCTATATTCACAGATGACCCGTTATTAGATGTGTTTATGAATAACAGAAGTGTATGGACAGCAATCCCCATAATATGTCGAGCAATTATCAGAGAGACCTGAGAACCATATAGAGTGCTCTATTGATTTCCCACTACTGAATTTTTTATAATAAGTTTACTGTTTATCACTGTTTCTTTCACTCTATTAAACTGCGGGCAATCTCATTAGAGTAGTTCTCTCATTGGGTGTCCAATGCGCTAGTATGACACCCAAAAGCAGAAATGAAATGTGAGTAAAGTCCCTGTTTATCTGTTGTTTCTAAGGGCAACCTGCTCTCCGGTAATCCCTCACTCTTCATAGATAGCTGTTAGCAGAGGTGAAGAGAAGTAGAATGAGGAGTAGCAGTCCTATGCTCTGACTTTTTCTATTCTGACTTCACATACAAAAGTCAGATGAATGATGTGATAAAAAGGGCACAAACTAATATGTGGTAGACTTACGAATTATTGAATTACCTACGGTATTACAATTTTTATATTTCGCCATTGAGCAGGATACTACATTTGCTTCTTTATTTTTCATATGAAAATATTACAATATTGATCTATTTAAGTGGTATTATGGTATATGTTGTACTTGTCTATGTGTGTTAGAATTTAAGTGTCAACTGGGTCAGATATGGTCATCAGTTTACAGATGGCCTATCATTTTAATCGCTCTTATTAAAAGTTATGTTTTAGGGGCTAATATATATTCCTAGTTGCCCCTTAGTCCATATTTATCAAGAGTGCTCACCTAAAAGAGTCTCCCTTTTTTTCTTCTTTTTGTTCATACTACACTACATATGACTCTAGTGAGCACCGCCACTCTACTATATTAGTATTTATATTTCATATTATAGTGTACTTAGTGGCTCTGTCATTTACTGTTTAACATTAAATTAAACTTATTATAGCCTGTGAGACGTATTTCCCTTTCCCTGCATCCCCTTCTATTGCTAACCTGAGGGTAACGCAGATGTCCGATGGTCCAGCCAATGTTTGTGCTGTGGATCCGACGCTGTGGCTTCAGATGCAGGATGCGGATCTGAGAACGGGCAGTGGGTGTCTTTTAAAAGATGCCACCTGCGGCATTAGCATATACACTCTGATCAGCTGCGAGAGACGCAACGATCCACACTGTGTCCATCTTAGGGCCTGATTCAGACCCACTCGCAAGCGGCTGTCCACTCGCAAGTGGGTCGATGTTGTGCACTGTGCATGCGCACGACGGCGGGAGCTCCGTAGTGCGCATGCGCCAGACGCGACGAGCGAAGGACTTTCCTTCGCTCGTTGTGTCTGATCAAAGGGGGCGTGCTGTCGATGTTGATTGACAGCACGCCCCCTTTGGTGGGCGTGCCGGGGGCGTGCATCCCTGACGGGGGCGTTCCCACGGGAACGCCTACCGTCAGAAGCCGGCCCACTGACATCACTAGTGATGTCAGTGGGAGTGGTTTTGGCTCTGATAGAGCCAAAATCACTCCGGGCCTTGCGGTTGAAAACCTCAACCGCAGGCTCCGGCTCGCAGTGGCGATGGTCGCGATGGTCAAGACCATCGCGGCCATCAAACTGCACGCTCGTATAGGCTGTGGGTGGTGACCCACAGCTATACGAGCGTCCAGGAGGACGCTCCATAATTATGGAGGATGGCCCTCATTCAGAGCGTGCGCTCTGCTCAGAGCGTCCGGCTCTGAATGAGGGCCTTAGTCAGCAAAGTGTTGCTTTTAAAAAAAAAAAATTAAATCTGCGTGGCTATGTGCTCAGCCTCAGACGTTCAGGCTGCTCAGCGGCGTCAGTGGGAACACACACAGAGTCACGGGACATCATCGCACCCGGCTACTCTAGAATGAAGAGGAGCTGGGAACGGAACAGCGATGGCCGCAGCAGCCAGAGAGCAGCGAGAGGACGCTGCCAGTTACAGACAGCTACTGCTGCTGGAGGAGACAAGGGGCTCCGGCATATGATTTCGCAATACTCCAAATCATAGGTGGGTTACTAGTTACCCCGCAATAACTAGTTGACCACAGTACTAGTTACAAATATCATGTGGTGATTTTACTTTAATATTCCCTCTGCATCAGTTGCTTAGGAGTGCCCCGATCACTGGACTTGTATACACTCTGGTTGAGGCCTGGGTTGAGGGGGTCCCTTAAAAATTTTGCTATGTGGCCCACAAAGTTCTAGTTACCCTGGCTGCAGCGTTTGGGGGTCCACGCCGGGGTGTGGCTGGCCATCGTCTCCAGAAAATGGGGGCATGTCACCCCCCATTTTCTGGGAGGGATGAGGCTGGGGGTCTGTGACGGTGGACGCAGGTTTCCTGGCCTCGCAGCTGCCAGGAAAGAGCCAGGCTGCGGCAAGCTACAGCTTCCGCTACCTGGCCAAAGGAGAAACTAGGCCGCGACCTGTTGCAGCACTGGGATCGCAGATGCAGCAATGAGGTGTCTGTTTCCTACTACTGACTCCTCCTCCTGCTGCGTTAGCATTTTAGGTGGACAGAATTGTACGGTCACTTGAGTTCCGCTCTGCAATCCCGTCCATCGTGGAATCAGGCCCTGTATTAACAGAAATGACAGCAGCAGCACTCAGCACTGGACAGAATTAAAAGGTATCTGACAATAACTTATTTTTGGGGGTTATAGGTCCTCTCTAATAATGTAACTATAGATGGTTTGTGTATGCTGACATGTATGAAAATGCAGCATTCAACATATCCATTGATTGATTCATGGTTAGACTTTTATTTAAAATAACAATAATATCTCCCTCCCACTAGGGTGCAAACTTCACAAACCATAGTAAGTAACATCACATATCATGTCACGTCAAGTGTAACACTGTACAGATGGGGGTATAGGGCCTGATTCAGTGGTGAACGGATTTAGAAATCTGCGCATGCGTCTCGATGGTTACCACTGGTGGACACATAGCATGTAGATCCATTCCTGGGAGGCTTGCATTGGCGGACGTGTCAGCGGGTATGTGTTGGGGGCTTGCCAGTGTCAGGGTTGCTCTAATGTCCGCTGGTGTGGCCAATGGGCCTGATTCAGCAAGGAACGCCACTGCTAATGAAATTTCGAACACGCACACAGTTCCACTGCGATAGTACGCTAATCCATTGCGATCGCTATGCCGCTGCAGCACTACAGAAGGATGCCCACTTTACATTACGCCATACTTGCCTAATTTTGAAAACTAGTTTCAGGGAGATTCGTCCGTCGTAGTGTGCGCCGCACTGCTGACGGGTGTGCCATGCTCCGCCCAAAGGAGTGACTAGCTTCATTAAGGTGTGCACCACTGGAGGGGCGTGTCCAGCACCGCCTATAGGAGTCTAGTAACACCCATGTAGATATATGTGGCTATCATACCTGGAGGGTACAACTATAATGCAATTACTAACTAGTGGTGGATGGGGAGGTTTTGTGCATGTCTATGCTGCTGGAGAGGCGGCCGCCACTACACACAATTCCGCTGTGGCCAGCAGACAGTATCCAATGTCGTGCGTCATGACGTCCTCATCCAGCACCTATCCCATCTGGACTTGCACGTTCGCAGACCGGAAACCCTACGGGACAGTGTGGAATCCGGGGTTTTGTTAAACATTTTGGGGTAGCGGATGCAGAAGGGTAGGGGTGGTACCCCTGATTCTGGGAGCACCACCTGTACTAGTGTGCCCTTGAATATGTGTAAATACATATGTTAAAATTGTATAATTACTTTAATGTATAATTACTTTATTATAATTATAGTAAAGTGGCTGTTATTGTACCTTCTTTATATTATTGTCTCCGTGCTGTGTCCCCTTCTTGTGTGCATTCAAACCCCCACCCCTTCCCCCTTCTCCCAAAAGGTTTATTGATTTTTCCCAGCCAGCCTGTTTGATGGTAGTGAGGATCATGGCGGGGACTCTCTCACCGGACTTAAGATGGGGAGCCCTACCTGCCCGTTAGTGTGGCTGGAGGACAGACCATAAAAGGAGAGGGACAGTGGCACGGGAATAAAGCTGGCACGCGCCGGGGGCTGAGGAGAGACTGACTGCACTGCAGACTATTTGGGAGTCCCGAGGAAACGTTTGGAGAGGTACTGACCATGGCTGCCATCAGCGCAGTGTTTTCAGAGGCAGCAGCAGAGCAGTGTGAGCCTGTGAGGGATGGGGACCTCCGGAGTTTGTGATGTGACAGTGGCCGGTGAAGGAGGAGCCGGGGCGGACCAGGAGAAACAGCACCAGCCATTTCTTCAGTACTTGTAAGCACTGACTGCAGGCAGTCCGGGTGCGGATCCAGGCGGGGTGGAAAGGCCAGTCTGCACTGCCTAACCCTCGGTGCCAGTGGGAGGTCCGGAGGCAGGAGAGGAGGCAGATTAGACTTCTCCTCTGAGGAGGCGGGGTGGCTAGTATTCAGATGTCAGACGTCACACGTCATGCCGTCTCATCCAGTTCGTGTCCCATGCGCAGTCTGGATTCCCTACCGGTCAGTATGGAATCCGGGATTTTGTTAAACATTCCGGGGTAGCGGGAGACTCTGCAGTGAAGCGGGGAGTCTCCCGCAAGATTCGGGAGGGTAGGCAACTATGCATTACGCACATCCGTAATACTTGGCAGAACAGTGAAACCATCGGTACAATCAAGTACCATCGCAGCCTCACGCACACTTGCACAAGGTCAGACCTCGCTCTGAAATTGCTATCTTCCACGCACGCTATGAGTACTCTCAGGCTGTGTACGGCATCCCAGTGGATAAGTTATGCACGCTCCTGCAATGCCGTTGAAACGCACTGGCATGCCTGCATCACTTTCCAGTGGGTCTGCGTAGTCACTGCGATCGCAGTCCTGGTCGCAGTGGACAGCTCCCGCACACGCACTGCGATGCATACGCAGAATGCAACAATCGGAGGATTGCGTGCGTATTAGCAACTGCAAACCAAGCTGACTCAGGCACGATGTCCGCTAATGGAGTGACTTTTAACACACCGCAGCGGAATAGAGATACAGCCAGTGGGTGTCTCAGCAGGAAGCCTATCCGCTGTAGCGTTAGCCACTGCGACAAAAGTCGGCGCTGCTACTGCACCACCGTCAACATCTGAATCAGGCACATAGTTACTAAAGCTTCTAAAACACACAAGGGGAGGTGTTACCATAACAACCAATCAGATCCTGTCTATCATTTTTTAGAATGCAATAGAGAAATGATAGCTAGAATCTGATTGGTTGCTATAGGCAACACCTCCACTTTTCATTTTTAAAAGCTTTAGTGATCTTTCCTGGTCTCCACTGTGACTATCAAGTCTCTATCCCTCTATCCCAATACACAATCTGCAAACATCAAAACAATGAGTACAAATACAATGTTCTATTAGACAAGACTTAAGTGTTCAGTAGCGCACGCAGGTGGGGTTTCTGAGTAACCATAAACCCCCCCTGACAGACTCGAGAGCAGGCATCATGCTCTTAAACCCCGTCCACTCACGGTAAAATGCCACGATTTGCGGGTCACTCGGGAGGAGGCGGAGCCAATGTGACGCGATTCCATCAGAATCACGTCATTTGGCTCTGCCCCCACCCGATTGACCCGCGAATCACGCCAATTTGACGCTGGGGGGAGGGGCCTAATGACATGGTGCCAGTAATGTATATACTGTATGTATGTGAGTTTAATGTATGTGTGACTACGTATGTGTATGTGTGCATATCTACGTGTGTGTATGTATGTAATATATATATATATATATATATATATATATATATATAAACAGTATGTGTGTGTGTGTGTAAACCCCCCTATAAAAATCCTGCGTTTGCCCCTGGAATTCACCAAGCCTTTCACATCACAGTTCTGCAGGTCCACAGACTGACATTATAAAAAGCTGCCTTTCATCTCCTTATTCCCTGCTTTTAAAAAGTAGTGTTCCCCTTCCCTGCGTTGTCATTAGTAGTTTATCCTAAAAATGCTGCTGTCTGATTGGATTCTATAGCCCCAGGCTGAACTGAGACTGGAGAGTATACATCAATGCTTCCTGCAGCTATTTTCCTTGTCTCCACGCTGGCTGGTCCCAGGCTGCAGCTAATATTTCCGTGTCCATAACTGTCTCAAGAACACGCCAATGTTTTGCATTGAATTTATTTGTCCTGTGTACCCTGAGGGTTTTCATTGCTGTGTTGAATACATAAAATAGAGTCACTGCTTATCAGTAATAGTAACAAGCAGAATCAGTAAGAGAGGCTGATCCTGACTATATGTGACAGAAATAAATATATGTAAGCTCAAAGATTACTGCACGTCCTATGATACAGGTACACCTTTACCTCAGCGAAACCAGGACAAAATAAGTCAATCTGGTTTGTATGAGACACACCCCATTTCATAGACAACACTCCCTGATACGCCCCCACCACACCCACTTTCTGGGGTAACGGCGCCGTAGGTAAGCAGCGATACAAGCTTACAGCCACTTCAGTCATGGCCCAGGGGGCTTGAATCTGAGGGGTATACAAGCCCTGCCAATTATAGTCTGGATTAGAAACTGGTTCCGGTGGCAAGCCAATCATAGCTTGCAGCGGGAGCGCCAAGAGGGGAAGCAGTCGGGAAGCAGATGGACGGAATCCCGACCGCCGGCTTCCTGACTGTCTAATCCCGGCAAGGGTTAAATGACAGGTGTCGAAATCCCGACGCCTGTCATTTTACCTACGCCAGGAGCCCGACACCCGGCTTACCGATCGAAGGTAAGCTGGGCGCCGGGCGCGGACAGCAGCGGGGGTAGGTTTAGGGCTCCCGGGGGGGATTAAGGGTTAGGCACCCCCCCGTGAGGTTAGGCCTTGAGAAGGGGGGGTTATAGGGTTAGGCACCTAGGTTTAGGCGGCGGGAGAGGGGGCGTTAGGTTTAGGCACTTAGAGGAGGGATTAGGGTTAGGCACTTGGGGGGAGGTTAGGGTTAGGCACCCCTAATGGAAGGTTAGGGTTAGGGGGTAGAATAGGGTTAGGAAATACTTACCTTGGACGATCGGGATTTTCACACCTGCCGGGTAGACGCTGTCGGGTTTCACAAGAAAGGACAAAGATCACGGTCTGGTTTGTGTGTGACCAAACAGAAAAGGGTTCACATTGTAAGTATAGTGAATATTGGATAACCCTGTAAACTAATCCAGGTAATAATTGTAAATTATATTATTGCTTATGTCCTACCGTCCATTAGTATTCATGTATATTTTATAGTTGCACTGTGTACCTTTTAAAATGCTTATTCAGGAGTTATTCCAGAGAGGGGAAATATAAGAGCTAGCTCATTGCAAATAACAGCAGTCTCGTCCTGGGACGTACTGCAGAAGGTGCCCGTACAATATAGGTTTCAGCTCCAGATGGAGACGGGGGCTCCAAGATTAGCAGGTTGACTATTCACCCGGCTGTCAATATCTCCCCGAAGCTAAGTGCAGTGTTATTATATTCTTAAATAGTTTTTTTTTGTGTAACAAACAATATTTAGCTGGTATATTTGTTTATGTGGTTTGATTAACTGTGTGTATCCAAAAAGGTACTTGGTCCCACTAGGAACAGCGACCAGAGCACTTAAAACAGGGGGTCCCCTATAGGCTCCCTGCAATTTCAGACGTTACACCCACCACAATATAGGCACAGAGCCAGCCATCATTAGGGGTAAAATAAGAGTCACAGCGCTGTCTTAGACCCTGAAAACCACAATAAAATAATAGCAGCAATGGTCCCAAATAACAGTAAAATATTCTATATATAAATCATAATATACTGTTTACTATAATAACCACAGAAAGTTGGTTCTTAAGCCATATAAGATACTCCATGAGTGTTTTTTTAGGCTGGCCATCCTTTTCCTGGCTCTTAGGCTGCATCTCAGCAGGATTTCTTTTTTAGAAAGAGAATGTATGTTTAATTGTGAAATTGGCAAGCATATCTAAGAAGGATATTACTACTGTGATTTTTGTCTTGACACTCTGATTAATGGTGCATACACACGGTCAGATTTTTCCTTCAGATATGAACGATAACGATTTAAAAATCGTTCAGTCGTTCATATCTGAAGGAAAATCTGACATATCTGACATACCTGAACGATGGACGATCAACGATGCGCGTTCCCGATGGTCAGATAACGATATCTGACATCTGATGGGTTTGCAGTCAGACTTGGACGATTCCATTCATTTTAATGCAGTCAAAAATCGTTCAATCGTTCAAATCGTTCAAATCGTTCAAAACTTTGGTCAAATCGTCCAAATCGTTCAAATCGTTTAATCGTTCAGTCGTTCATCTGACAAATCTGACAAGTCTGACAAATCTGACCGTGTGTACGCTCCATTATTGTGATTGCTCCTTCCTGCACGGGTTAAGTTTGCTAGGTAATAGTAGCGTTGCACCACACCTAGGGGTAAATTTACTAAGATGGGAGTTCTATTAAGAAGTGATGTTGCCCCTAGCAACCAATCAGATTCCAGGTATTATCTTCTAGAAGGTGCTAGATATATGAGAAGTAGAATCTGATTGGTTGCTATGGGCAACATCACTTCTAAATAGAACTCCCATCTTAGTAAATTTACCCCTTAGAACCAAAAATGATTTCCACTAGGCCAGTTGTGTGTTTAAGGTCAGTGTGTTTGCTTTATAATGGTCCGTGCTATAGGAATATAATTCTAACTCTAGCTGCTACACACAAAGGAGGTATCTCAACCTCATAAAAGGTCTAAATATAACAGGTGTAAGTGCGAGCGCTTTGAGATAAGAATGGGATATGATTGAAAATCTAAGGTTTGTAATAGTAAATTTCTTGCACGTGGGCATATATGGAATTAATTGGATATCGAATACAAGTCCTGGTGTAATCCACCTAATTGTCTGTGGGATGGGTGTTCACTAAAAAAGTTTAATGTCTTTGGGGTACTTGGAAGCCTGGGTTAGCAATAACTTTAGGCAGTGTGTTCTTATAAAGCAGGGGTGGGAAACCTTTTTTCTGCCGAGGGCCATTTTGATATATATAACATTATTCGCGGGCCTGGTGCGGACCACGCCCCCTCTCCGTATGATGTCACAAGGGGTGGGGCCACAATCACCGGTGATTACAACAATGCCTGGAGCTTCCTGAGGATGCGTCGGGGAGCTCTAAGGGCAGTGGTGTGACCGTCTGAAGCATCCAGACGGCACTGCTGCATAGATTCTGGCTGCAGGGTGCTATTCTAGGCACCCTGCTAACCAGATGAGGCTAGCAGAAAAAAGCTCAGAGGGCCAGACCAAATGACTCTGAGGACCTTATATGGCCCCAGGCCCTGAGGTTCCCCATCCCTGTTATAACGTCAGCTGTCAGTACTTCTAACAAAAGTCACTGTAGATGTACTTCAAACAATTGGTTCCCTTTATCCACTGGTATGTTTCTGTCTAAGCGACTCACCTCCTCAGACGTCACCCATATGAGAAAGAGAGAGAACCGGAGCATCAGGTGCAGGCAAACAATGGTGCTGTATAATGCAAAGGATAATGTGCAGACTTAACCGGATCCTGACGTTGGTCCGCTGGTTCACCTGCGATCCACGGTCCAGTGTATGTGGGTATAGGGGTGGGTGTAGGTCCGGCTAGACCATATATACAATATTATACGTGGATCAATTGGGAGTAAAAATTGTTTTATTGCCTGTCCACACACCTGAGTGTTTCTTGTGGTACAGGTATAAAAGAAAATGGCAATAGTAAACATACAAACATTCACTGATACAGGTGTGAAAGTTCAGGGGTTGAGAATAAGTCACTGTTGTGTTCTCGACACGTTTCGTCCCCTGTTGGAACTTTTTCAAGGGTAGGTGATCTGGTGGGCACAATAACCGGCTTTAAATACCTTCATTAAGCCTCCATACGGTGATGATCTTTTTACTTCCGGGTTTGCGCTCTCCACTGTGCGCCGGTCCTGTCACTAGAGTGTGCCCGGACTTCTGACTAACAGGCGTTGGGGACACACAAGTGACTTATTCTCAACCCCTGAACTTTTACATCTGTATCAGTATGTTTGTGTTGTCTCTCTTACCCTCATCCTCCTATTGGGCTTAGGTGACCCATGCACACCTTTGTAAGGTTAGCGGTCTCACTGAGGTGCGAAAGCACCACTAGGTGGCAAACAGGGTTTGAGCCTATGATGATCACTTACCGTTCCTGTTAATAGGGTGATGCCATCCTCAGGATCTTTACCCCATATTCAGTAAGGAGGAGTTGGCATTATTTTGTCCTGCTTGTATGAGTGGCATTCCTACTGGGAAACAGGAAGTCACTGTTACAGAGGAAGTACCCGCACAGGACCCTCCTAGAGGACCATTCAGATGAACATTGTTTTTAGGATATCCTCCTGAATCTGACACCGATAAAACTGAAGAGCTAGGGCCACACTCAGCCCTTAAAACTACTGCTGGCTCATGGATGCAAATCAGACATCTCCCAGAATTAGTGGGGGCCAGACAAAAGCTGTGTTGTGGATGCCACTTCCCTGTGTACTTCCCAGTGTGATAAGATCCACTGAATACTAGAATTTAAGTTTTGGGTGAAGTTTTACCTTAATGGTCCATTAGAGTTTTTCCTAAATGGATATGTGGAGCTCTTCCTCAATAGCCCGGTGGAGTTCTTCCTTAATGGCCTGGTGAAGTTCTTCCTAAATGGCTAGATAGAGTTCTTCCTTAATGGCCTGTTGGAGTTCTTCCTTAAGTACCTCGTTAGTTTTAAAGTTGTTGGCTTTTTGCTGTTTATATCTCCATTGTATGAAATGAGCCTCAATTTCTATGAAAAGGAAGAGCTGCAATGTATGTGCTGTAGGTCTATATTGCAGGATTGTCCTGGAGATATATCTCAGTCACCACCCTCCTTCCCATCCATCTAGAAGTAACTTAATTTGTTTTGGTTTATTTAGTTGCCATCCAACAAACTTACATTAAGATGAGCTAATATTTGAACTTTTCCTGTCTGATGTAACTGGATATTAATGCATTGTAGGGCAGCAGAGAGACTATCTTCCCTATCGGGAGGGTGCCAGGCTCATGACCACCAGTGCTGAGCCAGTTGGCAGGGGTGGATTTCTGAGATAGTAATCAGTAGTATTCTGAAAAAGCGTCTACAAAATAAAGAGCTAAAGAAGAAGGATGTTCGAGGGCCCTTAATAAAATAATTGCTTCATCAATCGTGGTTTATTATTCTCAACGCTCAAAGCTTAATCTTCTTCGAACATCTTCAAGGAGAGTGTCTTTGTCATTGCAGAGTGTCAGAACAGCTCTCTTAAAACACAGAAGTCACCGAGGCGTGAACAGAGGCATAATTACTCTCCTGCAGGCACATGATGGCAACTTGTGGGCTATTGGAAGCTGATGTTCTGCCTCCAAGACAGAAGAGGACTTCACAGGTCAGAGAGGCAGCAGCTGGAGATCTGTCACCGGCCACCACATTAATCTGTCACAAATACAGTATGACTGGGGAGGGTGGTAAACATGTTGGCAAAATATAGCTGGCAGCTGCCGCCACCCAGTCACACTACGCCAACTCGTGATGACAAGCGTATAGAGCCATTAACCTGTTGCACCCAGCCATGGATTTCTCTCCAGCTAATGGCGAACTTATTACTGACCCAAGTGATAATTGTACTCTGGAGAAACAGAGGAACCGGCAATACTAAAAGGCATTAGTCCAACTGCATAAAGTCAGAATGATCATCCTCTACATGAATGCAAAGCCATTTAAACAAAAATAATATTAAGCTGCAGTGGTAAAATAAAAACCTGTTCTGTGATTACGCTGTGTATATTACACTTCTACAAACTGCTCATCCTGCCCACTGTAACCTACTTTTTTTCCCAGATAGCACAAAGGAATAAATGTAAATAAGATGTCAATCAATCGAGGGTTAATTGAAATCAATCGACGTGACCTTACAGCCCTATATAACCCACGCTCTACAACACCCCGGTATGTCTTGCCAAGACACAAAGGGCCTGATTCACCAAGGATAGCAGTTGTTAATACGCAGGCAATCGGCAGATTGTTGCGTTCTGTACATGTGTATGCATCGCAGTGCGCGTGCTTGAAACGGCCACTGCGATTGGGACTGCGATTGCAGAGACCACGCAGGCACATTGCAGTGTGATTGACAGGAAGTGCCATTTCTGGGTGGTGACGTGGAGGTGGTTGGCGAAACGCAGGCGTGTCAGGGCGTTTCAGCACCGTTGCATGGGCGTGCATAAATTAGCCACTGTGATACCCTACGCTCATAACGTGCACTGAAGTTAGCAATTTCTGAGTTAGGTCTGATCTTGTGCAAGTGTGCGTGAGGCTACGATGGTACCCAATGTTACAGATGGTTTTGCAGTCTTGCTAAACATTACGGATGAGTGCAAGGTAGAGTGAGCGTCCTTATGTAGTGCTGCGAGGGCATAGCGATCGCAATGGATTTGCATATTATCGCAGTTGCACTGCGTGTGTAATCGCAGCTGCGATCCCAATAGCGATCCGTAGTGAGTCAGGCCCAAAACGCGTTGATACTCACATCCTAAACAAGTTTCTGCTATCAGCCACTTTACTCTGCATCCTTCAGTTTAAGCAGAACATACGTATTTGACATATTCCCATAGGACACCATTTGCAGAACAAAATACAACACAGCCGCATGCCACTAACGTTCAGAGGCCAAAAAAACAGCAGTTCCCTCTGAATGCCGCTGAACTGTATGAATACCTGCAGCTGTGAGGAGGTATGTAAAGCCTCCTAGATTAATATCTCCTAAGAGAAATTCAAAAGTCAAATATATGTTAGCACAACGCTGGAATAGAGGTTCCCAAACGCGGAAGACTCCCCAACAGCTCAGGTTTTAGAGATATCCATGGTTGAGCACAGGTGGTTAAATCAAATTGACTGAAGTGCTAATTAATGGCCTGATACAGAGATGTACGCTAACCCGATGGTTAGCACACATCTCCGATGTTTGGAGGACTGGGCATGCGCAGCAGGTGTAATCCGCATGTGCAGCCCTCCGACTGCGAGCCCGCTCGCAGTGTGTCCCAGCCATAGTCTGGCTGACAGGCTGCGGCGTTTG
Organism: Taudactylus pleione; assembly: GCA_031769625.1. NCBI lineage: Eukaryota > Metazoa > Chordata > Amphibia > Anura > Myobatrachidae > Taudactylus > Taudactylus pleione. Next base: position 3,370,278 of record JAUIMM010000132.1, on the reverse strand, counting down.
GGAGGTGGAGCGGGGGTGTTCCCTGGCAGCGTTCCCGGAAACAGGGGTGTGTTGCCCCCATTTTCTGGGAGGGACTCGGCCAGGGTCTGCGTGGGTGCATGCAGACTTTCTGGCCTCATAAGCTGCCAGGACTCGGCCAGGCTGCGAGAAGCTTTAGCTCCTGCAGCCTGGCCAATGGAACATCGACAACAATCACGACCGTTGCTATGGTGACCGATGGTGACCCCAGGCTGCGACCTGGGTCGCAGCGCTGGGATCACGCAAATGCAGCAAGGAATTGTGTGACACCTGCTTCTGCATTTGCATTTTAAATGGACGGAATTGCACAGCCGCTTGTGTGCGCTTGTGCGATTCCGTCCATCTCTGAATCAGGCCCTAAGTCACCTGTGCCCAACCATGGACATCTCTAAAACCTGAACTGTTGGGGAGTCTTGAGGACCGCGATTGGGAGCCTCTGATATAAGTCAATGTTGATACAATAGTATGTTTGTATTCATAATTTATAAAATCACAAAAAGACTTGTGGGTAATGGAAAATATAAAATTTTATATCAGTTAAGTAAAAAAGTATTAAAATGACATTAAGAGAATGTACTACTATTGGCAGCGCCGGAGCAGGATGGCAGTGCGCTCTGTGCTGCACTGCCGCCCCTGTCGCTCTCCCCCGCCCCCTACTCCCCGTAAGCGCATACCTTTTCACCCGCCCGACAGGTGGAGGGCGGGGATTTCTTTAGCGTTGCTCTGTGAGAGCCTCGTAGCACTCCAGGCAGTCTCTTCCTGCAGACCTCCAGAGACGGGCAGTTAGCGGCCGGTGACCTTGCAGGATTCTCCGCCCTGTGCCGCACCTCCCTCCCTACGGCCCTGACTATTGGTAACCTGTCACTGCAGGATATAAAAACCCTTTTTCTTATGCAAAGTTCACCACACAAAGGACCTGATTCAGACCCGCTCACTAGATGCGCACACATGCACCCAGCGTATGCAAATCTGGCCAACCCACAGCAACCCACAGCAAACGGCTTCTCCTGTCACTCACTCTGCTGGGCTGTCTATGCGCAGGGAGCAAACGCTTCCTGATCTCTCGCACTGGCACGCATGCGCAGAATGCGAAAATCAGCCACTACTAGCGAACGCATCCTAGCGAGCGGGTCTGAATTAGGTCCAAACTTCAATGTTTCACATGTATCTGTATTAAAAGCACTTTAACTCAAACAGTTACACTGTAGAGTTACCAGTGGGGGATTGAACTTGTAACAAGCTGGAGCTCTGTAGTAAAGGTGATCCTTCACACAGTGAGTTGGTCTCCTCAAAGTGCTTGTATTTGTAATACTTGTATCCCAGTATGTTGGAAGTGAAGATAGTATAAGATAAAGCGCTGTTTAAGCGGCAGTGAACGCTGATCTCTCAGGCGCTACCCAACGAAAGCTGCAAGGAAAGGCGGCAGCTGTGTACCAGCCGGCAGACAGATCCCATCTGGGATATAGCAATAAGCGTGGTTCTCCTGCTCAGGTCCCAATGTCATGGTAACAGCAAATCCCTGACGTGTGTCCTCGTAGCTCCTCCCACGACTACATCAGAGGTCCTAATTTGTTAAGTGCAGGGATACTTTTCTTTTTGTTTTGTTTCTTTGTATCACCCCAGATGGCTGCCTCACCTGGCACTTTCATGGGTAGGATGAACAATACGTGGAACTATTTATTCAGTGGGTATCTCAATAGTTACTTTCAATCTCACCCTTGTACTGTACGTCTTATTTACATATGTTCCTTATCTCACACATTGTAACCTGTATGAGCCCAATATGGCTGACTGAACAATGGATGGCTGCGGTAGGGTCTCGCTGCGGTAGGGTCTCGCTGCCGCAAGCCCAGGAGTGCTTTTGGCTCTATCAGAGCCAAAAGCACTCCCACTGACATCACTAGTGATGTCAGTGGGGCCGGCCCCAGACGGAAGGCGTTCCCATGGGAACGCCGCCGTCTGGGCAGCAATGCCCCCGGCACGCCCACCAAAGAGGGCGTGCTGTCAATCAACATCGACAGCACGCCCCCTTTGGTGCGAGACCCATAACGACGGCTTGGCCGTCGTTATTCGGGTCTTGCGCATGCGCACGACGGAGCTGCCTCCGTCGTGCGCATGCGAACTTGGGCACCATCAACCCGCTTGCGAGCGCTCAGCACTCGCGAGCGGGTCTGAATCAGGCCCCAAGTGCGTAGTGAAACAGATGCATCTTCCAAAAATAATGCCTGAAAAATGCTTAATATTTATATTAGTCTTTGGCGGTGGAAAACTGCGGCAGGAAATTTCTTGCGCAAATGGACTCAGGGCCTGATTCAGAGCTGGACGCTATTTGCGCTCGCTAGTTCAGAAAAAGGGGCCGGCTATTTAAATTGAGCGCTCGCTCTTTGCGGTCTGTTGACGCCTCTAGGTCTGAGCGAGCGAATGATACATGCGCTCGCTATTTTGTATAGACACCCCCTGGCCGCTCGCATCCTACGTCATCTCCGCTATTTATTTGATTAATCGAGTACATCGAAAGGCGTCTGAACTGCTCGCAGTGCTTGTGGTAGGAATTACCTACCGCAATCATGCGAACAGTTCAGGCTAAGAAACAACCAAGTGACGTGGCCGATGACGCTGCTTTGTTAATTATGCACACTCTTAAAACGCCCGTTTTGACCATTTGGCATGCCTGCGTTCGGATCACCACTCCCCGTTTTCAAGCACCTTCCCCTGTTACCACTCACAAACGCCTCATCCTGTCACTCAAATTAGCAGGCACTCGCTATTTTGCGAGCGCTCGATTTCCGACCGCACTGACTGATTGGCGCATGCGCATTATGACCCATACGCATGTGCAGTTGTGCGAACATCGCTCAGAGCGAATGAGCGGCCGCTTTTGAGCGGCTCTGAATCAGGCCCTCAGTGCCTGATTCTGCAAGGATCGTAATTGCAAAGCTGTACGCAGGCTATAGATATATGATGTACTGTATGCACGCAGGCTATAGATATATGATGTATGCACGCAGGCTATAGATATATGATGTATGCACGCAGGCTATAGATATATCATGTATGCATGCAGGCTATACATATATGATGTATGCACGCTGGCTACAGATATATGATGTATGCACGCAGGCTATAGATATATGATGTATGCATTCAGGCAGCTTTGCAATTGCGACCCTTGCAGATATGGTAAAGCAGGAGGAGGCTTTCCGCCTCCTGTGCATTACTTATCCAAACTGCGTTGTCCAACGCAGCATCGGATAATCTGTGTACCATCGGCCGGCTGCGGTGTCCCATTGGGTCCCACAGCTGGCCACTGCAGTTTAGAGGAAGAGGCCAGGAAATCTCCGTCAGCCGATGGAGATCTTGGCTTCTTCCCTCCCCTGCAACGGTGGTGACACACCTCTGTTTCAGGAAACGGAAGGCATCACCGCCCCCTCCCTGCCCCCAAACGGCAGCAGACTGTCAATCACTGACAGTCTGCTAAAGTTTACATGCTGGCTCTCAGACCTGTTCTGCACATGCGCAAAACGGATCTGGTGCCTGCGCAGATTTCCCAACATCGGGAATCTGCGTTCAGCAGTGCACTAGCGTGGTCTGCTGAATTAGGGGCCTGATTCAGAGCCGGACGCAATTAGCGCTCGCTCGTCCTGAAAATAGGGGTGGCTATTCAAATGAACCGTTCGCTGTTTGCGGTCTGTTCACGCCTCTAGGTCTGAACGACCGAACAAAACTTGCGTTCGTTTTTTGGGAAACTACGCCCCCTGGCCGCTCGCATCCTACGTCATGTCCGCTATTTATTAGATTAATCGAGTACATCGAACAGGGTATGAGCTGCTCGCTATTCTTGTGGTCGGTTTTTGCTACCACAACTTTGCGAGCAGTTCTGACTATAAAATAACCCAGTGACGTGGTCAGTGACGCTGCTGTTTTAATTATGCACACCCATAAAACGCCCGTTTTGACCTTTAAGCACGCCTGCGTTCGGATCTCCACTCCTCGTTTTCAAGCACCTTCCCATTACCACCCACATACGCCTCCTCCTGTCACTCAAAATTTCAGGCATTCGCTATTTTGCGAGCACATGAATTTCGGCCGCACTGACTGGTTCGCGCATGCGTATAACGATCCGTACGCATGCGCAGTTGGCCAAACATCGCTCGGAGCGAACGAGCTGCTGCTTACGAGTGGCTCTGAATCAAGCCCTAGGTCCCTAGTGATTTACTACTACAGAAAAACGCAGCGTAAGGTTGTCTGTGCGCAATTGGCTACCTTCACTGATATAAAGTGTACTCATTCCCAGTACAGCTTAGAGGATCTGATTCATTATCATAGGATCGCTACGGCTAAAGCGCACGCAGTTAGTTGATTGCTGCGTACTGCGTATGCATCGCAGTGCGCATCCTCGAATGCAACACTGCGATCACGGAGACCACGCAGAGCTATCGCACAGTGATTGGCAGGCAGTGAGCGTTTGTGGGTGGTGACACGGGAGTAGTCGGAGAAACGCAGGTGTGCCTCACAGTTTGAACGCCGTTGCATGGGCATGCATAAATTAGCCATAGTGATTGCCTGCGCAGCTTGAGTACTTACTACATACAACGAGGTTAGCAATTTCTAAGTAAGGTCAGGGCTGCTGTAATTCTGCATAAGGGGCCGATGGTACTCGATGTTACCGATGTTTATGGAAGTTTGCATGGTATTACGGATGTAAGATAGCGGTAGTGCGATAGCAATCATTAGCATATTTTCGCAGCAGACCTCCGTGCAATTACGGAGCTGCGATTGCAATAGTCATCCTTAATGAATCAGGCCCAGAGAGCGCAGGATCTAAATCAGCCTGTGTGTAAATGATTGTAAATAGATAGAACCTTATGTGATGATATGGAAGGAAACATGTCCTGTGACTGAGACCAGCCTGGGTTAAAGTGCTAATGTATTTTGCAGAGATTTGTATGTGAGAGAGACGCCGGGAATAGATTCAAGGACACTTTTTATATTTAATTAGAGGGAAAGCTGAGCCAAGATACGAGCATCAGGGAGGCAATGAGATATCTCAATTCAAGAGCATGAGGGACAGTGGCTTTTGATAGCGATTGTAGTTTGTCCAGTCTAGTCCTATGAATCTCATTTCACTATTACCGGTTAAATGCTATGTGCTACTGGTATTACCTCATCAGTCATTATGCCTTCTGTTACACTTTACGTGTTGCCAAGCAACTCAACTATCCTTTGCGCCCTTTCACATCCAGGGGTTTATTTATCCAGCAGTGATCGCCAATTTCTCCGACTTTACGGAAAGGGGCCGTCACTGCTTTGTTATATTTAACAAAGAGATACAACAGAGAAATTCTCCTGCAGTCCCTCTATTTTATCTTCTTTCTGTTGTTACCATAGCCTGCATTAGGGATAGTGATGTATGTACAATGTATCAAATTGATAAAAACATAATGCCATCTCTGGATTGCTTTATGCTTATATACTGTAGGTCACACACAAAGAAAATGGAAGGCATTTTCCCAATGACCAAGCCCTGGCTTAGCAGTTGTAGAAGATTAGATAGTGATCACTGTATGATTTCAGGGCCACATCTGTGCACACCAAAACGGAGCCGTTACTACACATTTTGTTGCGCTGTGTACATAATGAGCATTGGTGCAGGGAGAGGGCTGGGGGCAGCCGAGCTACTGAAGGAGTGCTGGGCTCGCCCCCAGCCTGACATTAAATGGGAGGAGTGCCATACAGGCACGCCCCCAATTAGTGTCACTTAGGGGCGTGGTCTATGTTAATTAGAACACATACCTTTTTCAGAGGGGTGTGGCAAGAGGGCGTAGGAGTCCCTCTCCGCACAGGGAACGCCTGTGCGCCTGTGCCCTACAGAATGATAGATCATATCCCACAGCCAAAAAGAGGTGGTGACAGAAACCGCCTACTACTGCAATGTGAGGCGAGATGGATCCACCGGTTAGATGTAGTTGCACCGCGTATTTTAAATGAGGCCCTTGGATTATCATGTTTTTAACAAGTGATATTTAAACGTTAATTAATAGTACTATATATATATATATATATATATATTTATATATATGATACTTGGGATTCTATGGGTATTTCTTTATTTACTTCTATACAATTTTACATAGTTGTTGCAGTATGTGTTATATGATTGCAATTATTGCCATAATGTGTATAAACATGCTTTGTTGTATAGATATGCAATATGGTACATCTGTATCACCTGACAATGATCTCCTTGTATCATCGAGATGATTGAGGTTGCTATGCAACCGGCTATAGTGCTATTGCATTACGCATAGCATTTGCGCATATGATTTTAATTATTACAATTGTGTATAATCATGGTATGTTGTTCATTCTTACAACAATGTATATTTGTATTACCTACCTGATAACTTTCTTCCTATATTATTGATATGAGTATGGTTGCTATGCAACCGGGCACAGCGCTTCTGCGTTACATGTCCTAGCTCTGTTTGTATTTGTATGTTACCACGGTGATGTGGTCTTGTTGTAATGACGCGCTCAGTTGCTGACATCATCGGGAGGCGCTGTCAGTCATGTCATGTGATCCGGCTGGCAGGCTTGTAGCATATTGGGCAGAGGGTGTTATTTAAAGGTGAGCTGTTTGTTTTATTGATACCTAATTAAAACCTCTATGCAATCCTGTCTATACCTTCTAAAATCCTGCCTATACCTTCTAAAATTGTCGCTATTTAGCGTAATGAGTCACACAGTAAATAAATGCTTTCACTTTGAGTGTGGTTCCAAAGCACAAAAAGTTATTATTCAATATAAAAAACAGATGGTTACATGCTGTGATCTAAAGACAATTAGCGGAAATAAATCATACAGACCCAATGTACAGTTGTTATATACGCACGCGCTCTGGGCCCAGATACCGGCATCAGCATTAGAAACCTCTGTCAACAGCACAGCAAGAAGACTCTTGATTGGGGTCAGAGAGCGCACATATATACTCTTTCAGGGATTGGCAATACAATTGACAAGTTTGGCATGATTCCATTGGTTCTTCTTAAAGGTGCTTCTGTTACAGGATAGTTCATAGGTCAATTCAAATGGACACAAACAGCCTCCAACAGCCATTTGTGTCCTTTTTCCCGCTGCATGCTAATCTAAGCTGCTAACATTACAGAGTACATTTTAATGTTTTAACTCTCTATAGTCTATAGTTTGCAGATGCATGTTGCGATCTTCTCACCGATGATATCGGAAATCTGTAGAGACACAGTGCATCAGTACAACACCAAACACGGTCTGCTTACTATGTACTAAACCTTAGAGATCAAATAACCTTTATTACACAACATTAATAATTACTGCATAAACCTTGAATATTACACTTTAATGCTAGGGAACCTTTTATATAAGTGTGCAGTGTGTAAGTAGTGCGGAATTGGGAAAAGACGCTAGTTAGCGTTGTGCAACTGTGTTTTGTGGAGTTCACCATGGTACGTGTTTTGCAGGGATAATCATTTTATATGTATTAGTGGCTGTCGGTATTTATGTGGTGAGGACTTTTAACTTCTTTCTATTGCATGGGAATCGTACGACGCTAAATAATAGCATCGCCGTATGTACTTATAATGGCGAGTTTCACTAAAATGGCGCTGGGCGGCCAGTCGCAAAATGGCGTCTCATTGCCATTCGCAAGATGGCATCGCCCCGATCTAATTTTAAACCGATCCTGTCCAATTATCCGGCTTTGACAGTTTGTACATGTATATGGTTGAAGATAGTACTAAAAGTACTGAAACGTTCCACTGATCCATTGGTCTCTGTGTGGTTTATTTTGAGGGGAGTGCTGCACCTTCAGTTCTCTCTCTCTCTCTCTCTCTCTCTCTCTCTCTCTCTCTCTCTCTATACAGTATATAAAAAAAACACTGATCCACGGCACTCACCATTCCTAGATTAGGGGTGCACATGGTATGTGACCACATTGTTTAAATAGAAATCACAGGGGCTCTGCACTCACCATAATAACAACAACAACAGTATTAATAATAATAATAATAATAATAATAATAATAATAATAATAATAATAAAAAACAGTGGGGTTTATTATTATTATTATTATTATTATTATTGTTGTTGTTGTTGTTATTATGGTGAGTGCCGTGGATCAGTGCTTTTTGTTTATTTCATAATTTTTTTAATTAATCATTTTGTGATCACATTTTCTTGTGCACCCCTTTTAACCTATTTAATCTAGCTCGTGTCAGCTGTTTTCCTAGGTGCTTTGCAACAGGTGTGCTTGGTGACTGTCTCACATTTAAAAGCAAAGTTGCTGTGAGCTTTAAACCTTGATAGCATATCCTGAGTTTAACACTAATGTGATGGCTACGTCCATGTTATAATTCTGAGCAATAGAGTAGGGACTTGTAGTAAAGTGGGGTCCCTTGTCGGGAGCTGCAAGCTTAAATGCATTGATCAATTCATGATCCAAAACCCCATTATTTATCATTATTATTATTATTGTTGTTGTTATTATGGTGAGTGCAGAGCCCCTTTGATATATATATATATATATATATACATATATAGTGGATGGTCGGAGGCACTCAGCAGGACTAAACAACTTGTGAAGAATGGCGCCAGACGGAGCCGGTAATCAAGTCAACGTTTCAGCAAGTTAATGCTTTTATCAAGACATACAGAATAAGAAACATATGCAATATATATAGAGATACTCGCCCTGTGTCCATCACCTCCACGGAAACCCCAGTGCTGCATCACTAGATGACGTCACCACCTGGGACCCATCAGCGCTCGTGCCTGCTGAGGGGGCGTGGTCGAACACCCGTGCCGTCACCATAACTATAGACAAACATAAACAAGAGACCGTACATGTATGGACTAGACAAGAGACAGAGGAGTGTGCGCAACCGCACCAAACTCCTGGGGCGAGCAAAATAGGGCTTGCAAACAATAATGTATAAACGAATAGACTGACTGTGTCTCATAGAGATAGTGGCACCAAACCCATAGGGGTGGCCAAAAATCTCTACGCATAAAGGCATATAAGAGTAAGGCAAATAAACATCAGAAAAAGTTATGAGTCATAGCCAGAATGATACAGGGCATCAGTCATCAGCAGAGAATACAAACATGATAGCAAGAGCTAAGGGGAGACAAATGACAAAATTAAAGATAGCAGGTGAGAGATAAATTCTCATTGAGGCCCATAGGATGTACAGTCTGTAATGTGTAAATCCATTTGGCCTCCCTCTGTAGAAGCATGCGGCCTCTGTCACCACCTCTGGTGATGGGGGGTTATTACAAGTGGGTTCCCCACCCGCGGCACCTGTGGCTCAAAGCTGAAAGCAACAACATGATGGCGGCGCCTGGAGGGCTTTAGTAGCCCTCAAGCGCCACTAACGCGCAGTCACTCGGTCACATAGTTGCCGTCCACCACCACCGCGCCAACAGCCTGCAGCAGCCCAGCCAGCGCCGCCCCCGGTTATATCCATCAGTATGGCCATGGGCAGACTCAGCAGGCACCACACAGGTGGTCTGGAAGCAGCAGTCCTGAGGTTTGTACTATATATATATATATATATATATATATATATATTGTGTATCTCTCTCTCTCTCTCTCTCTATATATATATATATATAAATAAACATTTTATATATACTGTGCATATATCTACATATATGTATATATATTTATATATACATAAAAAAACATATCTATATATAATAAAAAAAGTATGTTAATAAAATATATAGAAATATATATAATATATATATATATCTGTATATATTATAAACATATATAGAGAGCATGTTTGATTTTGCATGTCTGGGACAATGGCAAAAAAAAGTGCAATATTTGAGATAGGAAGGGAGGTGAAAGATAAAAACGTTAATCAGGTTGCATACAGACACTGGGCCTGGTTCATTACCGATCGCAATTGCGATTGCGCACATAATCGGGCGATTGTTGCATTTTTCGCATGAGTACGCATCACAGGCCATTGTGAAGGCTACGCAGACCCATCGCAGAGAGATTGACAGGAAGGGCTGTTTGTGGGTGGTGACGGGAGGGTGGTTGGGGAATTGCAGGCATGCCACAGCGTTCGCAAGCCGTTTCAGGGGCGCGCATAAATTAGTCACTGCGAAGCCATACGCAGCCTGAGGCCTGATAGCGTGCGTGGCTGAAGCTATATCTGAGTAAGGTCAGGGCTTGTCTTACTGTGCGTGAGGCTGCGATGGTACTTGATTGTACCAATGGTTTCGCTATTCTGTTAAGTATTACGGATGTGCTTATGGTAAAGTGGGCATCCTTATGTAGTGCTGATAGAAGAAGAGGAGGTAGGATATCTGCGCACTGAGAATGGGTATGGTTGGCGAGCTGCAGTAAGTGGTACAGCTGACACTGTAAATAGGCAAATGGATAAATAAATATACGTACTGCGCTCAGCTTAACCTTAATCTAGGCTAGGAAGATGGTCTCGTGTGGACTGATATATAAACCGTGAGAATCAGTATGATTATGAAACAACGAGGGGTTTTAATGCAAAAAACGGGGGGGCATATACAATTCATATGTATATATCACAAAATGTACAAAAACAAATAAATTAATAGGGAAGGTGATAATATATATCACTATTTATAACAAAGACAAATAGATGGGTAGATAAGTGATAAACATTAATCAAATACAATGATCAATAAAGATGGGCATGCATAGAAGATCATGAATGAGATATACTGCTGTTTGTACAGATGGTTCAATATCAAAGCTCAGAATGTGTCCAAAGTCATGTAGTTGGACAGATCGGTCTTTAGGAATGGGGTTGTAGCGGCGTCCGCTTGTAATATGGTATAGTCTAATGTAGCGCTAGATGAGGTGCCCGGGTGAAACTTCCTGAGGAAGGGAGTACGGAGAGATCGGCAGCCAGGGGGTTAACTCTGACCGACTGCCGCTGACTCCCGTGCAGGTGCCGGCGGTGCACCTGTTCCCAGGCGTCCGCCGGAGCCGCAGTCCGGAACAGCTGCTGCCGTGGTGTGGGAGATGCTATAGTCAGACTCTGTGTAGCCAGTGACCATACGTCCCTCTCACATCAGAGACTTACCTCCCTTGGTACCGTCGCTGACTGCTCCTTCCTCTTGCCGGCTGTGCTGGTCTGCAGTGCTTGTCTGCCCTTCGTTCTGCCTGGTCTCCTGGTCTGGTCATGTATCGGGCCCTTCTCCTCTGTGTGTTTCTCCTCCGCTTCTGAGTATGGTCACGTGGGGGTTATCTGAGCTGCGGCCACAGAAGTAGCAGTATTTCTCATGAAGATCTCTGAATGTAGAATAATTGTAATGATCTTATGGTGGATTAGTTGTCCTCCAACGCGTTTCAGCCCAATGGCCTTTTTCAAGGAGTTGTCTGGCAATGTAGGGGTATGTTCCTTCCAGCATAATATAGGAAGGATCTTCTGATTAGATTGGTCTCATGTGAATCAAGCGTACCCTGATTGGTCCATATGCTAATTATGTCATTAGGCCAAGATGCTACAGGTGGTTATATGCTAGGCTTGATTTTAGTGATAAATCTCTGGTTGCAAGTATAAGTGGCTAAGTGAATAGCCAAGTCCATGGGTTGTACAGCAATAAATGTAGATAAATGCATAAGGAGTAGCTCTTATTGATAATAGGATGATTAATATATCCAACTTGTAGAGATAGTGCTAATGTACATATAGAAATCCCAAATTGAAAAAAAAACAAAAAAAACAACATATATTAAAATGAAAATATTGTGAGTAAAAGTAAAAATGAAAAAATCTTGCGGCACAATAACGACCGGAAACTGACTGACTATCTATATGTCGCTGTTCGCATAAATGTTTATATCTGTGATATGAATAGTGTTTTTATAAACCTCTTATATTGAGCGCAAGTATAGACATATATGGAATTTAATATATATATATATATATATGTATACGGACATGCATGTATATAACATATAAATATGTATATCTACAACAGCCTAAATCTATATATACGCATGGTGGCATAGGAGTCAGTACTCCTGTGTAATGAAGTCACACTTCTATGTAATGTATTGATGCTGGTAAAACTCATGTTTGGCCCTATATCTCACAAGAGTGGAGAATGGTATGTGTAAAGATCATAATGGTTATAGTGGATTCTGGTATAAGGTATGGAGTTGTAATGGATCTCGTATCACTTGTTACATATTATTGATTTTATCTCGTTATCCATGTTGTGTCCTTGTGGTGCAAATGTGTTAAGTTCGTACATCCATTTAAGCTCCCTTGTATTAATTTTATGTTCATAGTTACCCCCTCTCCAATTGGGTATTACTTCTTCTATTCCTTGGAATCTGAGTGTTCTGGGGTCGCTATTATGACAGAGTTTGAAATGGTTCGAGAGATTATGATCCACACCCTCTTTTCTGATATTTCTAATATGTTAATTTATCCGTGTTCTCAGCAATCTTGTGGTCCTCCCAATGTATTGTTTTCCGCATCCACATTCTATTAGGTATATTACCCCTTTACTGTGGCATGTGATTCTTTTAGTTATTGGGTATTCCTTTCCGGTACTACTAGATTTAAATGTGGTAGTAGGTTTTGTTGTTCTTTGTCCCATATTCTTGCATCCTATGCATCCACCACAGTAGAAAAACCCTACTGTGAGTGTATTGTTATCAATAGTGGTTTGTATAAGTTGTTTCGGTGGAATATGGTTGTGTACTAGTTTGTATTTTAAATCAGGTGCTTTCCTGTACACAATTTTAGGTTTTGCTGGTAAAATGTCTGCAAGGTTATCATCCCCAAGTAGGATTGGCCATCGTTTATTTATGATTTTTTGTATTTGTTTCGCTTGTCTGGAATATTGTGTAATGAACAATGGGGTGTCTGTATCATTTTGGTTATCCTTCTGTTTGTAATCAAGTAGGTCGTTCCTTTCTAGTTGTTCTACTTCCTTAAATGCCTGTTCTACTTTATGTTTATTATATTGTTTTTCCAAAAATTGAGTGGATAATACCTGTCTTTGTACCTGGAAGTCTTGTAGTTTTGAACAATTCCTCCTTAATCTGAGGAACTGTCCCTTTGGTATTGTTTCTAGCCATCGTGGATGGTGCCAGCTACTAGACAAAATAAAACTATTGACATCCACTGTTTTTCTGAATGTATTAGTGTGTAAAATTCCTTCTTCTATGAAGATGTTGAGATCTAAAAATGTGACTTGTGTCTTACTATAGTTGGAAGTGAAGTATAGGTGATTGTCATTGTTGTTAATTGAGGTTAGGAAATCAAGCAGTGATTGCTCATCTCCTCGCCAGATGAAGAAAACATTGTCGATGTATCTTTTCCAGAGTACGAGACTTGCCCCAAGTTCTGGTCGGCCCCAAATGTTGAGGTCTTCCCACCAACTCATAAATAAGTTGGCGTAACTTGGGGCAAATCTCGTACCCATCGCTGTCCCTGTCGTTTGTAAGTAGAAAAGGTTATCGAACCATACATAATTATGTTTAAGTATGAAATGAATACTATTGATAATGAAATCCCGTTGTGTATCTGTCAGGGAATTATCTTGATCTAGATGGTATCTAATGCTGGAAATACCTTGTTGATGGTCAATTATGGAATATAATGAGGTAATGTCTGTCGTCACAAGCCATAATCCTTCTTCCCATTTGGTATCTTTGAGGATGTTCAAAATTTGAGTGGTATCTTTTAAATATGCTGTTTGTCTGCAAACGTATGGTTGTAATATATTGTCTAAATATTCCGATAAGTTAGAAGTTAAAGATCCTATACCCGATATGATCGGTCTCCCTGGAGGTCTAAGCGGGTTTTTATGCATTTTAGGGAGGTAGTAGAATACCGGAATTATGGGATGAGGTGTTTCTATGAATTTACGCTCCTGAATACTCAATACTCCAGTTAAACTACCTGTCTGTAGATGGTCAGTAAGTTCCTTCTTGAACCTGTCTGTGGGGTCCATATTAAGAATCTGGTAGGTTGTATTGTCACCTAGAATCCTGTGTGCCTCTTCTAAATAATCTGATTTGTTAAGAACAACGATACCACCCCCCTTGTCTGCTGGTTTTATAATTATCGAGTGAGTGTCCTGCAGATCTTGTAGTGTTTTTCGTTCATTCTTCGTTAGATTGTTGTGTTTGGTCTTGTGGATGGTGATCTTATTGATATCTTTTTCTACTAATTTCGTAAAGGTCTCTATATGTGGCCCTTTCATATGGCTGGGATAAAATGTACTTGGCGGTTTTAATTCTGTTAAGTTTTTGGGGAAATCCATATTGGCATTTCTGATTGCACTGGGTGTTGTCATTGCAAATTATTTTTTAAGTGTGATCTTCCTGGTAAATTTATGTAGATCAACATATGTCTGGAATTTATTCATATTGTTGCTCGGGGCAAACTTTAAGCCTTTGTCTAGTATTTTGATGCAGTCATTGGATAATATAGTATTACTCAGATTGAATATTCCTTGTCCTGATGCGGGGGGTGTGGTTTGTATTGAACCCTTGCTTTTTTCTCCCCCCCTACATCCCCTTCTTGTATGTCCAACTTTCTTTTTCCTATGTGTTGATTCGTATTGTTCGTTGTGAAGGGTGTTTTGTATAGAAGTTCCTCTAAAAACAACCCTGGTAGGGAAACACATTCTTGTGAGTTGATGACTTCTATTTCTGGTAGGGAAACACATCCTTGTGGGTTAGTGGCTTTTGATGCCAAAGTGTTGATGTTTGGTTGTGTAGTGGTTGAGATGATTGTATTGGTGTCAATACTGTTCCAACCTTGATCTATTGAGAGTCTAGCTAGTTGTTCGTAATCAGAATCGTCATCCACCTCATGTATTGAAAATTATATCTCTGAGTCTGAGCTATCACAGGTTTCCCCAAAGGAAAATTTCCTAATTTGGATTGGATTGACGAGTGTCTTGGGTTTTGTATAGGTTCGTTTATTGTGTAATCTGGACATATATTGCTGATATGTTAGGTTTAATCTGCGATATACAGGTGTATTGGTGTGGATTGAATTATCTGGTTTGTTAGGAGTTGATTTAATTTTGTTATTCCGACTGATTTGTTTGGGTACCTGTTTTTTGTATTTTGATAATTGACCTAACGGATGTCTTTTGAGACCGTATTTGTCTCTCAATATTTTATCTTTTTTAGTAGCAATCAATTTTTCTTCATTCTTAGTGACTCTATTGGCTGTTAGATTAGACAAGGTGATGAATTCACTATCATCTTTATATGGCTCTAATATTTGATCTGCTGTCTTTATCTCCTGATCTAAAGTTTGGAGTTCTTGTAAATGCGTGTCTATCAGTAACTGGATTAGTTTGTAGGAACAATCTGTCAGAATATTGTTCCAATTGTTCATAAACTCTGTGTTATCTTGATTATGTGTAGGTATTTTCTTTATATGTAATCCTTTTGGTATTGTCTTATGTTTAAATACCATTGCAATGTGTGGGTATCCCACCAAATACGTGTTTCTTTGGTGATTAGTTTTTCTAGTTTAAGGAACGTGTCATAAAAATTATTACTGTTATGTTTTGGTGGAATGTGTTTATTGATGTCTGAAAATACAGTGTTGGCCCTATCTAGTCTGCTTGACCTTCTGTCAAGTAGTCCCATCTATGGTCTCTTGCTGCAGATCCAAAGTCAGAAATTACTTTTAGAAGAAGAGGAGGTAGGATATTTGCGCACTGAGAATGGGTATGGTTGGCGAGCTGCAGTAAGTGGTACAGCTGACACTGTAAATGGGCAAATGGATAAATAAATATACGTACTGCGCTCAGCTTAACCTTAATCTAGGCTAGGAAGATGGTCTCGTGTGGACTGATATATAAACCGTGAGAATCAGTATGATTATGAAACAACGAGGGGTTTTAATGCAAAAAACGGGGGGGCATATACAATTCATATGTATATATCACAAAATGTACAAAAACAAATAAATTAATAGGGAAGGTGATAATATATATCACTATTTATAACAAAGACAAATAGATGGGTAGATAAGTGATAAACATTAATCAAATACAATGATCAATAAAGATGGGCATGCATAGAAGATCATGAATGAGATATACTGCTGTTTGTACAGATGGTTCAATATCAAAGCTCAGAATGTGTCCAAAGTCATGTAGTTGGACAGATCGGTCTTTAGGAATGGGGTTGTAGCGGCGTCCCGCTTGTAATATGGTATAGTCTAATGTAGCGCTAGATGAGGTGCCCGGGTGAGACTTACTGAGGAAGGGAGTACGGAGAGATCGGCAGCCAGGGGATTAACTCTGACCGACTGCCGCTGACTCCCGTGCAGGTGCCGGCGGTGCACCTGTTCCCAGGCGTCCGCCGGAGCCGCAGTCCGGAACAGCTGCTGCCGTGGTGTGGGAGATGCTATAGTGAGACTCTGTGCAGCCAGTGACCATACGTCCCTCTCACATCAGAGACTTACCTCCCTTGGTACCGCCGCTGACCGCTCCTTCCTCTTGCCGGCTGTGCTGGTCTGCAGTGCTTGTCTGCCCTTCGTTCTGCCTGGTCTCCTGGTCTGGTCATGTATCGGGCCCTTCTCCTCTGTGTGTTTCTCCTCCGCTTCCGAGTATGGTCACGTGGGGGTTATCTGAGCTGCGGCCACAGAAGTAGCAGTATTTCTCATGAAGATCTCTGAATGTAGAATAATTGTAATGATCTTATGGTGGATTAGTTGTCCTCCAACGCGTTTCAGCCCAATGGCCTTTTTCAAGGAGTTGTCTGTCAATGTAGGGGTATGTTCCTTCCAGCATAATATAGGAAGGATCTTCTGATTAGATTGGTCTCATGTGAATCAAGCGTACCCTGATTGGTCCATATGCTAATTATGTCATTAGGCCAAGATGCTACAGGTGGTTATATGCTAGACTTGATTTTAGTGATAAATCTCTGGTTGCAAGTATAAGTGGCTAAGTGAATAGCCAAGTCCATGGGTTGTACAGCAATAAATGTAGATAAATGCATAAGGAGTAGCTCTTATTGATAATAATATGATTAATATATCCAACTTGTAGAGATAGTGCTAATGTACATATAGAAATCCCAAATTGAAAAAGAAAAAAAAACAAAAAAAAAACATATATTAAAATGAAAATATTGTGAGTAAAAGTAAAAATGAAACAATCTTGCGGCACAATAACGACCGGAAACTGACTGACTATCTATATGTCGCTGTTCGCATAAATGTTTATATCTGTGATATGAGTAGTGTTTTTATAAACCTCTTATATTGAGCGCAAGTATAGACATATATGGAATTGAATATATATATATATATGTATATGGACATGCATGTATATAACATATAAATATGTATATCTACAACAGCCTAAATCTATATATATGCATGGTGGCATAGGAGTCAGTACTCCTGTGTAATGAAGTCACACTTCTATGTAATGTATTGATGCTGGTAAAACTCATGTTTGGCCCTATATCTCACAAGAGTGGAGAATGGTATGTGTAAAGATCATAATGGTTATAGTGGATTCTGGTATAAGGTATGGAGTTGTAATGGATCTCGTATCACTTGTTACATATTATTGATTTTATCTCGTTATCCATGTTGTGTCCTTGTGGTGCAAATGTGTTAAGTTCGTACATCCATTTAAGCTCCCTTGTATTAATTTTATGTTCATAGTTACCCCCTCTCCAATTGGGTATTACTTCTTCTATTCCTAGGAATCTGAGTGTTCTGGGGTCGCTATTATGACAGAGTTTGAAATGGTTCGAGAGATTATGATCCACACCCTCTTTTCTGATATTTCTAATATGTTAATTTATCCGTGTTCTCAGCGATCTTGTGGTCCTCCCAATGTATTGTTTTCCGCATCCACATTCTATTAGGTATATTACCCCTTTACTGTGGCATGTGATTCTTTTAGTTATTGGGTATTCCTTTCCGGTACTACTAGATTTAAATGTGGTAGTAGGTTTTGTTGTTCTTTGTCCCATATTCTTGCATCCTATGCATCCACCACAGTAGAAAAACCCTACTGTGAGTGTATTGTTATCAATAGTGGTTTGTATAAGTTGTTTCGGTGGAATATGGTTGTGTACTAGTTTGTATTTTAAATCAGGTGCTTTCCTGTACACAATTTTAGGTTTTGCTGATAAAATGTCTGCAAGGTTATCATCCCCAAGTAGGATTGGCCATCGTTTATTTATAATTTTTTGTATTTGTTTCGCTTGTCTGGAATATTGTGTAATGAACAATGGGGTGTCTGTATCATTTTGGTTATCCTTCTGTTTGTAATCAAGTAGGTCGTTCCTTTCTAGTTGTTCTACTTCCTTAAATGCCTGTTCTACTTTATGTTTATCATATTGTTTTTCCAAAAATTGAGTGGATAATACCTGTCTTTGTACCTGGAAGTCTTGTAGTTTTGAACAATTCCTCCTTAATCTGAGGAACTGTCCCTTTGGTATTGTTTCTAGCCATCGTGGATGGTGCCAGCTACTAGACAAAATAAAACTATTGACATCCACTGTTTTTCTGAATGTATTAGTGTGTAAAATTCCTTCTTCTATGAAGATGTTGAGATCTAAAAATGTGACTTGTGTCTTACTATAGTTGGAAGTGAAGTATAGGTGATTGTCATTGTTGTTAATTGAGGTTAGGAAATCAAGCAGTGATTGCTCATCTCCTCGCCAGATGAAGAAAACATTGTCGATGTATCTTTTCCAGAGTACGAGACTTGCCCCAAGTTCTGGTCGGCCCCAAATGTTGAGGTCTTCCCACCAACTCATAAATAAGTTGGCGTAACTTGGGGCAAATCTCGTACCCATCGCTGTCCCTGTCGTTTGTAAGTAGAAAAGGTTATCGAACCATACATAATTATGTTTAAGTATGAAATGAATACTATTGATAATGAAATCCCGTTGTGTATCTGTCAGGGAATTATCTTGATCTAGATGGTATCTAATGCTGGAAATACCTTGTTGATGGTCAATTATGGAATATAATGAGGTAATGTCTGTCGTCACAAGCCATAATCCTTCTTCCCATTTGGTATCTTTGAGGATGTTCAAAATTTGAGTGGTATCTTTTAAATATGCTGTTTGTCTGCAAACGTATGGTTGTAATATATTGTCTAAATATTCCGATAAGTTAGAAGTTAAAGATCCTATACCCGATATGATCGGTCTCCCTGGAGGTCTAAGCGGGTTTTTATGCATTTTAGGGAGGTAGTAGAATACCGGAATTATGGGATGAGGTGTTTCTATGAATTTACGCTCCTGAATACTCAATACTCCAGTTAAACTACCTGTCTGTAGATGGTCAGTAAGTTCCTTCTTGAACCTGTCTGTGGGGTCCATATTAAGAATCTGGTAGGTTGTATTGTCACCTAGAATCCTGTGTGCCTCTTCTAAATAATCTGATTTGTTAAGAACAACGATACCACCCCCCTTGTCTGCTGGTTTTATAATTATCGAGTGAGTGTCCTGCAGATCTTGTAGTGTTTTTCGTTCATTCTTCGTTAGATTGTTGTGTTTGGTCTTGTGGATGGTGATCTTATTGATATCTTTTTCTACTAATTTCGTAAAGGTCTCTATATGTGGCCCTTTCATATGGCTGGGATAAAATGTACTTGGCGGTTTTAATTCTGTTAAGTTTTTGGGGAAATCCATATTGGCATTTCTGATTGCACTGGGTGTTGTCATTGCAAATTATTTTTTAAGTGTGATCTTCCTGGTAAATTTATGTAGATCAACATATGTCTGGAATTTATTCATATTGTTGCTCGGGGCAAACTTTAAGCCTTTGTCTAGTATTTTGATGCAGTCATTGGATAATATAGTATTACTCAGATTGAATATTCCTTGTCCTGATGCGGGGGGTGTGGTTTGTATTGAACCCTTGCTTTTTTCTCCCCCCCTACATCCCCTTCTTGTATGTCCAACTTTCTTTTTCCTATGTGTTGATTCGTATTGTTCGTTGTGAAGGGTGTTTTGTATAGAAGTTCCTCTAAAAACAACCCTGGTAGGGAAACACATTCTTGTGAGTTGATGACTTCTATTTCTGGTAGGGAAACACATCCTTGTGGGTTAGTGGCTTTTGATGCCAAAGTGTTGATGTTTGGTTGTGTAGTGGTTGAGATGATTGTATTGGTGTCAATACTGTTCCAACCTTGATCTATTGAGAGTCTAGCTAGTTGTTCGTAATCAGAATCGTCATCCACCTCATGTATTGAAAATTATATCTCTGAGTCTGAGCTATCACAGGTTTCCCCAAAGGAAAATTTCCTAATTTGGATTGGATTGACGAGTGTCTTGGGTTTTGTATAGGTTCGTTTATTGTGTAATCTGGACATATATTGCTGATATGTTAGGTTTAATCTGCGATATACAGGTGTATTGGTGTGGATTGAATTATCTGGTTTGTTAGGAGTTGATTTAATTTTGTTATTCCGACTGATTTGTTTGGGTACCTGTTTTTTGTATTTTGATAATTGACCTAACGGATGTCTTTTGAGACCGTATTTGTCTCTCAATATTTTATCTTTTTTAGTAGCAATCAATTTTTCTTCATTCTTAGTGACTCTATTGGCTGTTAGATTAGACAAGGTGATGAATTCACTATCATCTTTATATGGCTCTAATATTTGATCTGCTGTCTTTATCTCCTGATCTAAAGTTTGGAGTTCTTGTAAATGCGTGTCTATCAGTAACTGGATTAGTTTGTAGGAACAATCTGTCAGAATATTGTTCCAATTGTTCATAAACTCTGTGTTATCTTGATTATGTGTAGGTATTTTCTTTATATGTAATCCTTTTGGTATTGTCTTATGTTTAAATACCATTGCAATGTGTGGGTATCCCACCAAATACGTGTTTCTTTGGTGATTAGTTTTTCTAGTTTAAGGAACGTGTCATAAAAATTATTACTGTTATGTTTTGGTGGAATGTGTTTATTGATGTCTGAAAATACAGTGTTGGCCCTATCTAGTCTGCTTGACCTTCTGTCAAGTAGTCCCATCTATGGTCTCTTGCTGCAGATCCAAAGTCAGAAATTACTTTTAGAAGAAGAGGAGGTAGGATATTTGCGCACTGAGAATGGGTATGGTTGGCGAGCTGCAGTAAGTGGTACAGCTGACACTGTAAATGGGCAAATGGATAAATAAATATACGTACTGCGCTCAGCTTAACCTTAATCTAGGCTAGGAAGATGGTCTCGTGTGGACTGATATATAAACCGTGAGAATCAGTATGATTATGAAACAACGAGGGGTTTTAATGCAAAAAACGGGGGGGCATATACAATTCATATGTATATATCACAAAATGTACAAAAACAAATAAATTAATAGGGAAGGTGATAATATATATCACTATTTATAACAAAGACAAATAGATGGGTAGATAAGTGATAAACATTAATCAAATACAATGATCAATAAAGATGGGCATGCATAGAAGATCATGAATGAGATATACTGCTGTTTGTACAGATGGTTCAATATCAAAGCTCAGAATGTGTCCAAAGTCATGTAGTTGGACAGATCGGTCTTTAGGAATGGGGTTGTAGCGGCGTCCCGCTTGTAATATGGTATAGTCTAATGTAGCGCTAGATGAGGTGCCCGGGTGAGACTTACTGAGGAAGGGAGTACGGAGAGATCGGCAGCCAGGGGATTAACTCTGACCGACTGCCGCTGACTCCCGTGCAGGTGCCGGCGGTGCACCTGTTCCCAGGCGTCCGCCGGAGCCGCAGTCCGGAACAGCTGCTGCCGTGGTGTGGGAGATGCTATAGTGAGACTCTGTGCAGCCAGTGACCATACGTCCCTCTCACATCAGAGACTTACCTCCCTTGGTACCGCCGCTGACCGCTCCTTCCTCTTGCCGGCTGTGCTGGTCTGCAGTGCTTGTCTGCCCTTCGTTCTGCCTGGTCTCCTGGTCTGGTCATGTATCGGGCCCTTCTCCTCTGTGTGTTTCTCCTCCGCTTCCGAGTATGGTCACGTGGGGGTTATCTGAGCTGCGGCCACAGAAGTAGCAGTATTTCTCATGAAGATCTCTGAATGTAGAATAATTGTAATGATCTTATGGTGGATTAGTTGTCCTCCAACGCGTTTCAGCCCAATGGCCTTTTTCAAGGAGTTGTCTGTCAATGTAGGGGTATGTTCCTTCCAGCATAATATAGGAAGGATCTTCTGATTAGATTGGTCTCATGTGAATCAAGCGTACCCTGATTGGTCCATATGCTAATTATGTCATTAGGCCAAGATGCTACAGGTGGTTATATGCTAGACTTGATTTTAGTGATAAATCTCTGGTTGCAAGTATAAGTGGCTAAGTGAATAGCCAAGTCCATGGGTTGTACAGCAATAAATGTAGATAAATGCATAAGGAGTAGCTCTTATTGATAATAATATGATTAATATATCCAACTTGTAGAGATAGTGCTAATGTACATATAGAAATCCCAAATTGAAAAAGAAAAAAAAACAAAAAAAAAACATATATTAAAATGAAAATATTGTGAGTAAAAGTAAAAATGAAACAATCTTGCGGCACAATAACGACCGGAAACTGACTGACTATCTATATGTCGCTGTTCGCATAAATGTTTATATCTGTGATATGAGTAGTGTTTTTATAAACCTCTTATATTGAGCGCAAGTATAGACATATATGGAATTGAATATATATATATATATGTATATGGACATGCATGTATATAACATATAAATATGTATATCTACAACAGCCTAAATCTATATATATGCATGGTGGCATAGGAGTCAGTACTCCTGTGTAATGAAGTCACACTTCTATGTAATGTATTGATGCTGGTAAAACTCATGTTTGGCCCTATATCTCACAAGAGTGGAGAATGGTATGTGTAAAGATCATAATGGTTATAGTGGATTCTGGTATAAGGTATGGAGTTGTAATGGATCTCGTATCACTTGTTACATATTATTGATTTTATCTCGTTATCCATGTTGTGTCCTTGTGGTGCAAATGTGTTAAGTTCGTACATCCATTTAAGCTCCCTTGTATTAATTTTATGTTCATAGTTACCCCCTCTCCAATTGGGTATTACTTCTTCTATTCCTAGGAATCTGAGTGTTCTGGGGTCGCTATTATGACAGAGTTTGAAATGGTTCGAGAGATTATGATCCACACCCTCTTTTCTGATATTTCTAATATGTTAATTTATCCGTGTTCTCAGCGATCTTGTGGTCCTCCCAATGTATTGTTTTCCGCATCCACATTCTATTAGGTATATTACCCCTTTACTGTGGCATGTGATTCTTTTAGTTATTGGGTATTCCTTTCCGGTACTACTAGATTTAAATGTGGTAGTAGGTTTTGTTGTTCTTTGTCCCATATTCTTGCATCCTATGCATCCACCACAGTAGAAAAACCCTACTGTGAGTGTATTGTTATCAATAGTGGTTTGTATAAGTTGTTTCGGTGGAATATGGTTGTGTACTAGTTTGTATTTTAAATCAGGTGCTTTCCTGTACACAATTTTAGGTTTTGCTGATAAAATGTCTGCAAGGTTATCATCCCCAAGTAGGATTGGCCATCGTTTATTTATAATTTTTTGTATTTGTTTCGCTTGTCTGGAATATTGTGTAATGAACAATGGGGTGTCTGTATCATTTTGGTTATCCTTCTGTTTGTAATCAAGTAGGTCGTTCCTTTCTAGTTGTTCTACTTCCTTAAATGCCTGTTCTACTTTATGTTTATCATATTGTTTTTCCAAAAATTGAGTGGATAATACCTGTCTTTGTACCTGGAAGTCTTGTAGTTTTGAACAATTCCTCCTTAATCTGAGGAACTGTCCCTTTGGTATTGTTTCTAGCCATCGTGGATGGTGCCAGCTACTAGACAAAATAAAACTATTGACATCCACTGTTTTTCTGAATGTATTAGTGTGTAAAATTCCTTCTTCTATGAAGATGTTGAGATCTAAAAATGTGACTTGTGTCTTACTATAGTTGGAAGTGAAGTATAGGTGATTGTCATTGTTGTTAATTGAGGTTAGGAAATCAAGCAGTGATTGCTCATCTCCTCGCCAGATGAAGAAAACATTGTCGATGTATCTTTTCCAGAGTACGAGACTTGCCCCAAGTTCTGGTCGGCCCCAAATGTTGAGGTCTTCCCACCAACTCATAAATAAGTTGGCGTAACTTGGGGCAAATCTCGTACCCATCGCTGTCCCTGTCGTTTGTAAGTAGAAAAGGTTATCGAACCATACATAATTATGTTTAAGTATGAAATGAATACTATTGATAATGAAATCCCGTTGTGTATCTGTCAGGGAATTATCTTGATCTAGATGGTATCTAATGCTGGAAATACCTTGTTGATGGTCAATTATGGAATATAATGAGGTAATGTCTGTCGTCACAAGCCATAATCCTTCTTCCCATTTGGTATCTTTGAGGATGTTCAAAATTTGAGTGGTATCTTTTAAATATGCTGTTTGTCTGCAAACGTATGGTTGTAATATATTGTCTAAATATTCCGATAAGTTAGAAGTTAAAGATCCTATACCCGATATGATCGGTCTCCCTGGAGGTCTAAGCGGGTTTTTATGCATTTTAGGGAGGTAGTAGAATACCGGAATTATGGGATGAGGTGTTTCTATGAATTTACGCTCCTGAATACTCAATACTCCAGTTAAACTACCTGTCTGTAGATGGTCAGTAAGTTCCTTCTTGAACCTGTCTGTGGGGTCCATATTAAGAATCTGGTAGGTTGTATTGTCACCTAGAATCCTGTGTGCCTCTTCTAAATAATCTGATTTGTTAAGAACAACGATACCACCCCCCTTGTCTGCTGGTTTTATAATTATCGAGTGAGTGTCCTGCAGATCTTGTAGTGTTTTTCGTTCATTCTTCGTTAGATTGTTGTGTTTGGTCTTGTGGATGGTGATCTTATTGATATCTTTTTCTACTAATTTCGTAAAGGTCTCTATATGTGGCCCTTTCATATGGCTGGGATAAAATGTACTTGGCGGTTTTAATTCTGTTAAGTTTTTGGGGAAATCCATATTGGCATTTCTGATTGCACTGGGTGTTGTCATTGCAAATTATTTTTTAAGTGTGATCTTCCTGGTAAATTTATGTAGATCAACATATGTCTGGAATTTATTCATATTGTTGCTCGGGGCAAACTTTAAGCCTTTGTCTAGTATTTTGATGCAGTCATTGGATAATATAGTATTACTCAGATTGAATATTCCTTGTCCTGATGCGGGGGGTGTGGTTTGTATTGAACCCTTGCTTTTTTCTCCCCCCCTACATCCCCTTCTTGTATGTCCAACTTTCTTTTTCCTATGTGTTGATTCGTATTGTTCGTTGTGAAGGGTGTTTTGTATAGAAGTTCCTCTAAAAACAACCCTGGTAGGGAAACACATTCTTGTGAGTTGATGACTTCTATTTCTGGTAGGGAAACACATCCTTGTGGGTTAGTGGCTTTTGATGCCAAAGTGTTGATGTTTGGTTGTGTAGTGGTTGAGATGATTGTATTGGTGTCAATACTGTTCCAACCTTGATCTATTGAGAGTCTAGCTAGTTGTTCGTAATCAGAATCGTCATCCACCTCATGTATTGAAAATTATATCTCTGAGTCTGAGCTATCACAGGTTTCCCCAAAGGAAAATTTCCTAATTTGGATTGGATTGACGAGTGTCTTGGGTTTTGTATAGGTTCGTTTATTGTGTAATCTGGACATATATTGCTGATATGTTAGGTTTAATCTGCGATATACAGGTGTATTGGTGTGGATTGAATTATCTGGTTTGTTAGGAGTTGATTTAATTTTGTTATTCCGACTGATTTGTTTGGGTACCTGTTTTTTGTATTTTGATAATTGACCTAACGGATGTCTTTTGAGACCGTATTTGTCTCTCAATATTTTATCTTTTTTAGTAGCAATCAATTTTTCTTCATTCTTAGTGACTCTATTGGCTGTTAGATTAGACAAGGTGATGAATTCACTATCATCTTTATATGGCTCTAATATTTGATCTGCTGTCTTTATCTCCTGATCTAAAGTTTGGAGTTCTTGTAAATGCGTGTCTATCAGTAACTGGATTAGTTTGTAGGAACAATCTGTCAGAATATTGTTCCAATTGTTCATAAACTCTGTGTTATCTTGATTATGTGTAGGTATTTTCTTTATATGTAATCCTTTTGGTATTGTCTTATGTTTAAATACCATTGCAATGTGTGGGTATCCCACCAAATACGTGTTTCTTTGGTGATTAGTTTTTCTAGTTTAAGGAACGTGTCATAAAAATTATTACTGTTATGTTTTGGTGGAATGTGTTTATTGATGTCTGAAAATACAGTGTTGGCCCTATCTAGTCTGCTTGACCTTCTGTCAAGTAGTCCCATCTATGGTCTCTTGCTGCAGATCCAAAGTCAGAAATTACTTTTAGAAGAAGAGGAGGTAGGATATCTGCGCACTGAGAATGGGTATGGTTGGCGAGCTGCAGTAAGTGGTACAGCTGACACTGTAAATGGGCAAATGGATAAATAAATATACGTACTGCGCTCAGCTTAACCTTAATCTAGGCTAGGAAGATGGTCTCGTGTGGACTGATATATAAACCGTGAGAATCAGTATGATTATGAAACAACGAGGGGTTTTAATGCAAAAAACGGGGGGGCATATACAATTCATATGTATATATCACAAAATGTACAAAAACAAATAAATTAATAGGGAAGGTGATAATATATATCACTATTTATAACAAAGACAAATAGATGGGTAGATAAGTGATAAACATTAATCAAATACAATGATCAATAAAGATGGGCATGCATAGAAGATCATAAATGAGATATACTGCTGTTTGTACAGATGGTTCAATATCAAAGCTCAGAATGTGTCCAAAGTCATGTAGTTGGACAGATCGGTCTTTAGGAATGGGGTTGTAGCGGCGTCCCGCTTGTAATATGGTATAGTCTAATGTAGCGCTAGATGAGGTGCCCGGGTGAGACTTCCTGAGGAAGGGAGTACGGAGAGATCGGCAGCCAGGGGGTTAACTCTGACCGACTGCCGCTGACTCCCATGCAGGTGCCGGCGGTGCACCTGTTCCCAGGCGTCCGCCGGAGCCGCAGTCCGGAACAGCTGCTGCCGTGGTGTGGGAGATGCTATAGTCAGACTCTGTGCAGCCAGTGACCATACGTCCCTCTCACATCAGAGACTTACCTCCCTTGGTACCGCCGCTGACCGCTCCTTCCTCTTGCCAGCTGTGCTGGTCTGCAGTGCTTGTCTGCCCTTCGTTCTGCCTGGTCTCCTGGTCTGGTCATGTATCGGGCCCTTCTCCTCTGTGTGTTTCTCCTCCGCTTCCGAGTATGGTCACGTGGGGGTTATCTGAGCTGCGGCCACAGAAGTAGCAGTATTTCTCATGAAGATCTCTGAATGTAGAATAATTGTAATGATCTTATGGTGGATTAGTTGTCCTCCAACGCGTTTCAGCCCAATGGCCTTTTTCAAGGAGTTGTCTGTCAATGTAGGGGTATGTTCCTTCCAGCATAATATAGGAAGGATCTTCTGATTAGATTGGTCTCATGTGAATCAAGCGTACCCTGATTGGTCCATATGCTAATTATGTCATTAGGCCAAGATGCTACAGGTGGTTATATGCTAGACTTGATTTTAGTGATAAATCTCTGGTTGCAAGTATAAGTGGCTAAGTGAATAGCCAAGTCCATGGGTTGTACAGCAATAAATGTAGATAAATGCATATTGAATACTCAATACTCCAGTTAAACTACCTGTCTGTAGATGGTCAGTAAGTTCCTTCTTGAACCTGTCTGTGGGGTCCATATTAAGAATCTGGTAGGTTGTATTGTCACCTAGAATCCTGTGTGCCTCTTCTAAATAATCTGATTTGTTAAGAACAACGATACCACCCCCCTTGTCTGCTGGTTTTATAATTATCGAGTGAGTGTCCTGCAGATCTTGTAGTGTTTTTCGTTCATTCTTCGTTAGATTGTTGTGTTTGGTCTTGTGGATGGTGATCTTATTGATATCTTTTTCTACTAATTTCGTAAAGGTCTCTATATGTGGCCCTTTCATATGGCTGGGATAAAATGTACTTGGCGGTTTTAATTCTGTTAAGTTTTTGGGGAAATCCATATTGGCATTTCTGATTGCACTGGGTGTTGTCATTGCAAATTATTTTTTAAGTGTGATCTTCCTGGTAAATTTATGTAGATCAACATATGTCTGGAATTTATTCATATTGTTGCTCGGGGCAAACTTTAAGCCTTTGTCTAGTATTTTGATGCAGTCATTGGATAATATAGTATTACTCAGATTGAATATTCCTTGTCCTGATGCGGGGGGTGTGGTTTGTATTGAACCCTTGCTTTTTTCTCCCCCCCTACATCCCCTTCTTGTATGTCCAACTTTCTTTTTCCTATGTGTTGATTCGTATTGTTCGTTGTGAAGGGTGTTTTGTATAGAAGTTCCTCTAAAAAAAACCCTGGTAGGGAAACACATTCTTGTGAGTTGATGACTTCTATTTCTGGTAGGGAAACACATCCTTGTGGGTTAGTGGCTTTTGATGCCAAAGTGTTGATGTTTGGTTGTGTAGTGGTTGAGATGATTGTATTGGTGTCAATACTGTTCCAACCTTGATCTATTGAGAGTCTAGCTAGTTGTTCGTAATCAGAATCGTCATCCACCTCATGTATTGAAAATTATATCTCTGAGTCTGAGCTATCACAGGTTTCCCCAAAGGAAAATTTCCTAATTTGGATTGGATTGACGAGTGTCTTGGGTTTTGTATAGGTTCGTTTATTGTGTAATCTGGACATATATTGCTGATATGTTAGGTTTAATCTGCGATATACAGGTGTATTGGTGTGGATAAAATGATCTGGTTTGTTAGGAGTTGATTTAATTTTGTTATTCCGACTGATTTGTTTGGGTACCTGTTTTTTGTATTTTGATAATTGACCTAACGGATGTCTTTTGAGACCGTATTTGTCTCTCAATATTTTATCTTTTTTAGTAGCAATCAATTTTTCTTCATTCTTAGTGACTCTATTGGCTGTTAGATTAAAAATTATTACTGTTATGTTTTGGTGGAATGTGTTTATTGATGTCTGAAAATACAGTGTTGGCCCTATCTAGTCCGCTTGACCTTCTGTCAAGTAGTCCCATCTATGGTCTCTTGCTGCAGATCCAAATTCAGAAATTACTTTTAGAAGAAGAGGAGGTAGGATATCTGCGCACTGAGAATGGGTATGGTTGGCGAGCTGCAGTAAGTGGTACAGCTGACACTGTAAATAGGCAAATGGATAAATAAATATACGTACTGCGCTCAGCTTAACCTTAATCTAGGCTAGGAAGATGGTCTCGTGTGGACTGATATATAAACCGTGAGAATCAGTATGATTATGAAACAACGAGGGGTTTTAATGCAAAAAACGGGGGGGCATATACAATTCATATGTATATATCACAAAATGTACAAAAACAAATAAATTAATAGGGAAGGTGATAATATATATCACTATTTATAACAAAGACAAATAGATGGGTAGATAAGTGATAAACATTAATCAAATACAATGATCAATAAAGATGGGCATGCATAGAAGATCATGAATGAGATATACTGCTGTTTGTACAGATGGTTCAATATCAAAGCTCAGAATGTGTCCAAAGTCATGTAGTTGGACAGATCGGTATTTAGGAATGGGGTTGTAGCGGCGTCCCGCTTGTAATATGGTATAGTCTAATGTAGCGCTAGATGAGGTGCCCGGGTGAAACTTCCTGAGGAAGGGAGTACGGAGAGATCGGCAGCCAGGGGGTTAACTCTGACCGACTGCCGCTGACTCCCGTGCAGGTGCCGGTGGTGCACCTGTTCCCAGGCGTCCGCCGGAGCCGCAGTCCGGAACAGCTGCTGCCGTGGTGTGGGAGATGCTATAGTCAGACTCTGTGTAGCCAGTGACCATACGTCCCTCTCACATCAGAGACTTACCTCCCTTGGTACCGCCGCTGACTGCTCCTTCCTCTTGCCGGCTGTGCTGGTCTGCAGTGCTTGTCTGCCCTTCGTTCTGCCTGGTCTCCTGGTCTGGTCATGTATCGGGCCCTTCTCCTCTGTGTGTTTCTCCTCCGCTTCTGAGTATGGTCACGTGGGGGTTATCTGAGCTGCGGCCACAGAAGTAGCAGTATTTCTCATGAAGATCTCTGAATGTAGAATAATTGTAATGATCTTATGGTGGATTAGTTGTCCTCCAACGCGTTTCAGCCCAATGGCCTTTTTCAAGGAGTTGTCTGGCAATGTAGGGGTATGTTCCTTCCAGCATAATATAGGAAGGATCTTCTGATTAGATTGGTCTCATGTGAATCAAGCGTACCCTGATTGGTCCATATGCTAATTATGTCATTAGGCCAAGATGCTACAGGTGGTTATATGCTAGACTTGATTTTAGTGATAAATCTCTGGTTGCAAGTATAAGTGGCTAAGTGAATAGCCAAGTCCATGGGTTGTACAGCAATAAATGTAGATAAATGCATAAGGAGTAGCTCTTATTGATAATAGGATGATTAATATAACCAACTTGTAGAGATAGTGCTAATGTACATATAGAAATCCCAAATTGAATAAGAAAAAAAACAAAACAAAAACATATTAAAATGAAAATACAGTGAGTAAAAGTAAAGATGAAAAAATCTTGCGGCACAATAACGACCGGAAACTGACTGACTATCTATATGTCGCTGTTCACATAAATGTTTATATCTGTGATATGAATAGTGTTTTTATAAACCTCTTATATTGAGCGCAAGTATAGACATATATGGAATTGAATATATATATATATATATATATGTATACGGACATGCATGTATATAACATATAAATATGTATATCTACAACAGCCTAAATCTATATATATGCATGGTGGCATAGGAGTCAGTACTCCTGTGTAATGAAGTCACACTTCTATGTAATGTATTGATGCTGGTAAAACTCATGTTTGGCCCTATATCTCACAAGAGTGGAGAATGGTATGTGTAAAGATCATAATGGTTATAGTGGATTCTGGTATAAGGTATGGAGTTGTAATGGATCTCGTATCACTTGTTACATATTATTGATTTTATCTCGTTATCCATGTTGTGTCCTTGTGGTGCAAATGTGTTAAGTTCGTACATCCATTTAAGCTCCCTTGTATTAATTTTATGTTCATAGTTACCCCCTCTCCAATTGGGTATTACTTCTTCTATTCCTAGGAATCTGTGTTCTGGGGTCGCTATTATGACAGAGTTTGAAATGGTTCGAGAGATTATGATCCACACACTCTTTTCTAATATTTCTAATATGTTAATTTATCCGTGTTCTCAGCGATCTTGTGGTCCTCCCAATGTATTGTTTTCCGCATCCACATTCTATTAGGTATATTACCCCTTTACTGTGGCATGTGATTCTTTTAGTTATTGGGTATTCCTTTCCGGTACTACTAGATTTAAATGTGGTAGTAGGTTTTGTTGTTCTTTGTCCCATATTCTTGCATCCTATGCATCCACCACAGTAGAAAAACCCTACTGTGAGTGTATTGTTATCAATAGTGGTTTGTATAAGTTGTTTCGGTGGAATATGGTTGTGTACTAGTTTGTATTTTAAATCAGGTGCTTTCCTGTACACAATTTTAGGTTTTGCTGGTAAAATGTCTGCAAGGTTATCATCCCCAAGTAGGATTGGCCATCGTTTATTTATAATTTTTTGTATTTGTTTCGCTTGTCTGGAATATTGTGTAATGAACAATGGGGTGTCTGTATCATTTTGGTTATCCTTCTGTTTGTAATCAAGTAGGTCGTTCCTTTCTAGTTGTTCTACTTCCTTAAATGCCTGTTCTACTTTATGTTTATTATATTGTTTTCCAAAAATTGAGTGGATAATACCTGTCTTTGTACCTGGAAGTCTTGTAGTTTTGAACAATTCCTCCTTAATCTGAGGAACTGTCCCTTTGGTATTGTTTCTAGCCATCGTGGATGGTGCCAGCTACTAGACAAAATAAAACTATTGACATCCACTGTTTTTCTGAATGTATTAGTGTGTAAAATTCCTTCTTCTATGAAGATATTGAGATCTAAAAATGTGACTTGTGTCTTACTATAGTTGGAAGTGAAGTATAGGTGATTGTCATTGTTGTTAATTGAGGTTAGGAAATCAAGCAGTGATTGCTCATCTCCTCGCCAGATGAAGAAAATATCGTCGATGTATCTTTTCCAGAGTATGAGACTTGCCCCAAGTTCTGGTCGGCCCCAAATGTTGAGGTCTTCCCACCAACTCATAAATAAGTTGGTGTAACTTGGGGCAAATCTCGTACCCATCGCTGTCCCTGTCGTTTGTAAGTAGAAAAGGTTATCGAACCATACATAATTATGTTTAAGTATGAAATGAATACTATTGATAATGAAATCCTGTTGTGTATCTGTCAGGGAATTATCTTGATCTAGATGGTATCTAATGCTGGAAATACCTTGTTGATGGTCAATTATGGAATATAATGAGGTAATGTCTGTCGTCACAAGCCATAATCCTTCTTCCCATTTGGTATCTTTGAGGATGTTCAAAATTTGAGTGGTATCTTTTAAATATGCTGTTTGTCTGCAAACGTATGGTTGTAATATATTGTCTAAATATTCCGATAAGTTAGAAGTTAAAGATCCTATACCCGATATGATCGGTCTCCCTGGAGGTCTAAGCGGGTTTTTATGCATTTTAGGGAGGTAGTAGAATACCGGAATTATGGGATGAGGTGTTTCTATGGATTTACGCTCCTGAATACTCAATACTCCAGTTAAACTACCTGTCTGTAGATGGTCAGTAAGTTCCTTCTTGAACCTGTCTGTGGGGTCCATATTAAGAATCTGGTAGGTTGTATTGTCACCTAGAATCCTGTGTGCCTCTTCTAAATAATCTGATTTGTTAAGAACAACGATACCACCCCCCTTGTCTGCTGGTTTTATATTTACCGAGTGAGTGTCCTGCAGATCTTGTAGTGTTTTTCGTTCATTCTTCGTTAGATTGTTGTGTTTGGTCTTGTGGATGGTGATCTTATTGATATCTTTTTCTACTAATTTCGAAAAGGTCTCTATATGTGGCCCTTTCATATGGCTGGGATAAAATGTACTTGGCGGTTTTAATTCTGTTAAGTTTTTGGGGAAATCCATATTGGCATTTCTGATTGCACTGGGTGTTGTCATTGCAAAGTATTTTTTAAGTGTGATCTTCCTGGTAAATTTATGTAGATCAACATATGTCTGGAATTTATTCATATTGTTGCTCGGGGCAAACTTTAAGCCTTTGTCTAGTATTTTGATGCAGTCATTGGATAATATAGTATTACTCAGATTGAATATTCCTTGTCCTGATGCGGGGGTGTGGTTTGTATTGAACCCTTGCTTTTTTCTCCCCCCCTACATCCCCTTCTTGAATGTCCAAGTTTCTTTTTCCTATGTGTTGATTCGTATTGTTCGTTGTGAAGGGTGTTTTGTATAGAAGTTCCTCTAAAAAAAACCCTGGTAGGGAAACACATTCTTGTGAGTTGATGACTTCTATTTCTGGTAGGGAAACACATCCTTGTGGGTTAGTGGCTTTTGATGCCAAAGTGTTGATGTTTGGTTGTGTAGTGGTTGAGATGATTGTATTGGTGTCAATACTGTTCCAACCTTGATCTATTGAGAGTCTAGCTAGTTGTTCGTAATCAGAATCGTCATCCACCTCATGTATTGAAAATTATATCTCTGAGTCTGAGCTATCACAGGTTTCCCCAAAGGAAAATTTCCTAATTTGGATTGGATTGACGAGTGTCTTGGGTTTTGTATAGGTTCGTTTATTGTGTAATCTGGACATATATTGCTGATATGTTAGGTTTAATCTGCGATATACAGGTGTATTGGTGTGGATAAAATGATCTGGTTTGTTAGGAGTTGATTTAATTTTGTTATTCCGACTGATTTGTTTGGGTACCTGTTTTTTGTATTTTGATAATTGACCTAACGGATGTCTTTTGAGACCGTATTTGTCTCTCAATATTTTATCTTTTTTAGTAGCAATCAATTTTTCTTCATTCTTAGTGACTCTATTGGCTGTTAGATTAGACAAGGTGATGAATTCACTATCATCTTTATATGGCTCTAATATTTGATCTGCTGTCTTTATCTCCTGATCTAAAGTTTGGAGTTCTTGTAAATGCGTGTCTATCAGTAACTGGATTAGTTTGTAGGAACAATCTGTCAGAATATTGTTCCAATTGTTCATAAACTCTGTGTTGTCTTGATTATGTGTAGGTATTTTCTTTATATGTAATCCTTTTGGTATTGTCTTATTGTTTAAATACCATTGTAATGTGTGGGTATCCCACCAAATACGTGTTTCTTTGGTGATTAGTTTTTCTAGTTTAAGGAACGTGTCACAAAAATTATTACTGTTATGTTTTGGTGGAATGTGTTTATTGATGTCTGAAAATACAGTGTTGGTCCTATCTAGTCTGCTTGACCTTCTGTCAAGTAGTCCCATCTATGGTCTCTTGCTGCAGATCCAAAGTCAGAAATTACTTTTAGAAGAAGAGGAGGTAGGATATCTGCGCACTGAGAATGGGTATGGTTGGCGAGCTGCAGTAAGTGGTACAGCTGACACTGTAAATAGGCAAATGGATAAATAAATATACGTACTGCGCTCAGCTTAACCTTAATCTAGGCTAGGAAGATGGTCTCGTGTGGACTGATATATAAACCGTGAGAATCAGTATGATTATGAAACAACGAGGGGTTTTAATGCAAAAAATGGGGGGGCATATACAATTCATATGTATATATCACAAAATGTACAAAAACAAATAAATTAATAGGGAAGGTGATAATATATATCACTATTTATAACAAAGACAAATAGATGGGTACATAAGTGATAAACATTAATCAAATACAATGATCAATAAAGATGGGCATGCATAGAAGATCATGAATGAGATATACTGCTGTTTGTACAGATGGTTCAATATCAAAGCTCAGAATGTGTCCAAAGTCATGTAGTTGGACAGATCGGTCTTTAGGAATGGGGTTGTAGCGGCGTCCCGCTTGTAATATGGTATAGTCTAATGTAGCGCTAGATGAGGTGCCCGGGTGAGACTTCCTGAGGAAGGGAGTACGGAGAGATCGGCAGCCAGGGGGTTAACTCTGACCGACTGCCGCTGACTCCCGTGCAGGTGCCGGCGGTGCACCTGTTCCCAGGCGTCCGCCGGAGCCGCAGTCCGGAACAGCTGCTGCCGTGGTGTGGGAGATGCTATAGTCAGACTCTGTGTAGCCAGTGACCATACGTCTCTCTCACATCAGAGACTTACCTCCCTTGGTACCGCCGCTGACTGCTCCTTCCTCTTGCCGGCTGTGCTGGTCTGCAGTGCTTGTCTGCCCTTCGTTCTGCCTGGTCTCCTGGTCTGGTCATGTATCGGGCCCTTCTCCTCTGTGTGTTTCTCCTCCGCTTCTGAGTATGGTCACGTGGGGGTTATCTGAGCTGCGGCCACAGAAGTAGCAGTATTTCTCATGAAGATCTCTGAATGTAGAATAATTGTAATGATCTTATGGTGGATTAGTTGTCCTCCAACGCGTTTCAGCCCAATGGCCTTTTTCAAGGAGTTGTCTGTCAATGTAGGGGTATGTTCCTTCCAGCATAATATAGGAAGGATCTTCTGATTAGATTGGTCTCATGTGAATCAAGCGTACCCTGATTGGTCCATATGCTAATTATGTCATTAGGCCAAGATGCTACAGGTGGTTATATGCTAGGCTTGATTTTAGTGATAAATCTCTGGTTGCAAGTATAAGTGGCTAAGTGAATAGCCAAGTCCATGGGTTGTACAGCAATAAATGTAGATAAATGCATAAGGAGTAGCTCTTATTGATAATAGGATGATTAATATATCCAACTTGTAGAGATAGTGCTAATGTACATATAGAAATCCCAAATTGAATAAGAAAAAACAAAAAACAAAACATATATTAAAATGAAAATATTGTGAGTAAAAGTAAAAATGAAAAAATCTTGCGGCACAATAACGACCGGAAACTGACTGACTATCTATATGTCGCTGTTCGCATAAATGTTTATATCTGTGATATGAATAGTGTTTTTATAAACCTCTTATATTGAGCGCAAGTATAGACATATATGGAATTGAATATATATATATATATATATATGTATACGGACATGCATGTATATAACATATAAATATGTATATCTACAACAGCCTAAATCTATATATACGCATGGTGGCATAGGAGTCAGTACTCCTGTGTAATGAAGTCACACTTCTATGTAATGTATTGATGCTGGTAAAACTCATGTTTGGCCCTATATCTCACAAGAGTGGAGAATGGTATGTGTAAAGATCATAATGGTTATAGTGGATTCTGGTATAAGGTATGGAGTTGTAATGGATCTCGTATCACTTGTTACATATTATTGATTTTATCTCGTTATCCATGTTGTGCCCTTGTGGTGCAAATGTGTTAAGTTCGTACATCCATTTAAGCTCCCTTGTATTAATTTTATGTTCATAGTTACCCCCTCTCCAATTGGGTATTACTTCTTCTATTCCTAGGAATCTGAGTGTTCTGGGGTCGCTATTATGACAGAGTTTGAAATGGTTCGAGAGATTATGATCCACACCCTCTTTTCTGATATTTCTATTATGTTCATTTATCCGTGTTCTCAGCGATCTTGTGGTCCTCCCAATGTATTGTTTTCCGCATCCACATTCTATTAGGTATATTACCCCTTTACTGTGGCATGTGATTCTTTTAGTTATTGGGTATTCCTTTCCGGTACTACTAGATTTAAATGTGGTAGTAGGTTTTGTTGTTCTTTGTCCCATATTCTTGCATCCTATGCATCCACCACAGTAGAAAAACCCTACTGTGAGTGTATTGTTATCAATAGTGGTTTGTATAAGTTGTTTCGGTGGAATATGGTTGTGTACTAGTTTGTATTTTAAATCAGGTGCTTTCCAGTACACAATTTTAGGTTTTGCTGGTAAAATGTCTGCAAGGTTATCATCCCCAAGTAGGATTGGCCATTGTTTATTTATGATTTTTTGTATTTGTTTCGCTTGTCTGGAATATTGTGTAATGAACAATGGGGTGTCTATCATTTTGGTTATCCTTCTGTTTGTAATCAAGTAGGTCGTTCCTTTCTAGTTGTTCTACTTCCTTAAATGCCTGTTCTACTTTATGTTTATCATATTGTTTTTCCAAAAATTGAGTGGATAATACCTGTCTTTGTACCTGGAAGTCTTGTAGTTTTGAACAATTCCTCCTTAATCTGAGGAACTGTCCCTTTGGTATTGTTTCTAGCCATCGTGGATGGTGCCAGCTACTAGACAAAATAAAACTATTGACATCCACTGTTTTTCTGAATGTATTAGTGTGTAAAATTCCTTCTTCTATGAAGATGTTGAGATCTAAAAATGTGACTTGTGTCTTACTATAGTTGGAAGTGAAGTATAGGTGATTGTCATTGTTGTTAATTGAGGTTAGGAAATCAAGCAGTGATTGCTCATCTCCTCGCCAGATGAAGAAAACATCGTCGATGTATCTTTTCCAGAGTACAAGACTTGCCCCAAGTTCTGGTCGGCCCCAAATGTTGAGGTCTTCCCACCAACTCATAAATAAGTTGGCGTAACTTGGGGCAAATCTCGTACCCATCGCTGTCCCTGTCGTTTGTAAGTAGAAAAGGTTATCGAACCATACATAATTATGTTTAAGTATGAAATGAATACTATTGATAATGAAATCCCGTTGTGTATCTGTCAGGGAATTATCTTGATCTAGATGGTATCTAATGCTGGAAATACCTTGTTGATGGTCAATTATGGAATATAATGAGGTAATGTCTGTCGTCACAAGCCATAATCCTTCTTCCCATTTGGTATCTTTGAGGATGTTCAAAATTTGAGTGGTATCTTTTAAATATGCTGTTTGTCTGCAAACGTATGGTTGTAATATATTGTCTACATATTCCGATAAGTTAGAAGTTAAAGATCCTATACCCGATATGATCGGTCTCCCTGGAGGTCTAAGCGGGTTTTTATGCATTTTAGGGAGGTAGTAGAATACCGGAATTATGGGATGAGGTGTTTCTATGAATTTACGCTCCTGAATACTCAATACTCCAGTTAAACTACCTGTCTGTAGATGGTCAGTAAGTTCCTTCTTGAACCTGTCTGTGGGGTCCATATTAAGAATCTGGTAGGTTGTATTGTCACCTAGAATCCTGTGTGCCTCTTCTAAATAATCTGATTTGTTAAGAACAACGATACCACCCCCCTTGTCTGCTGGTTTTATAATTATCGAGTGAGTGTCCTGCAGATCTTGTAGTGTTTTTCGTTCATTCTTCGTTAGATTGTTGTGTTTGGTCTTGTGGATGGTGATCTTATTGATATCTTTTTCTACTAATTTCGTAAAGGTCTCTATATGTGGCCCTTTCATATGGCTGGGATAAAATGTACTTGGCGGCTTTAATTCTGTTAAGTTTTTGGGGAAATCCATATTGGCATTTCTGATTGCACTGGGTGTTGTCATTGCAAAGTATTTTTTAAGTGTGATCTTCCTGGTAAATTTATGTAGATCAACATATGTCTGGAATTTATTCATATTGTTGCTCGGGGCAAACTTTAAGCCTTTGTCTAGTATTTTGATGCAGTCATTGGATAATATAGTATTACTCAGATTGAATATTCCTTGTCCTGATGCGGGGGGTGTGGTTTGTATTGAACCCTTGCTTTTTTCTCCCCCCCTACATCCCCTTCTTGTATGTCCAACTTTCTTTTTCCTATGTGTTGATTCGTATTGTTCGTTGTGAAGGGTGTTTTGTATAGAAGTTCCTCTAAAAAAAACCCTGGTAGGGAAACACATTCTTGTGAGTTGATGACTTCTATTTCTGGTAGGGAAACACATCCTTGTGGGTTAGTGGCTTTTGATGCCAAAGTGTTGATGTTTGGTTGTGTAGTGGTTGAGATGATTGTATTGGTGTCAATACTGTTCCAACCTTGATCTATTGAGAGTCTAGCTAGTTGTTCGTAATCAGAATCGTCATCCACCTCATGTATTGAAAATTATATCTCTGAGTCTGAGCTATCACAGGTTTCCCCAAAGGAAAATTTCCTAATTTGGATTGGATTGACGAGTGTCTTGGGTTTTGTATAGGTTCGTTTATTGTGTAATCTGGACATATATTGCTGATATGTTAGGTTTAATCTGCGATATACAGGTGTATTGGTGTGGATAAAATGATCTGGTTTGTTAGGAGTTGATTTAATTTTGTTATTCCGACTGATTTGTTTGGGTACCTGTTTTTTGTATTTTGATAATTGACCTAACGGATGTCTTTTGAGACCGTATTTGTCTCTCAATATTTTATCTTTTTTAGTAGCAATCAATTTTTCTTCATTCTTAGTGACTCTA
Source organism: Taudactylus pleione (assembly GCA_031769625.1). Taxonomy (NCBI): domain Eukaryota; kingdom Metazoa; phylum Chordata; class Amphibia; order Anura; family Myobatrachidae; genus Taudactylus; species Taudactylus pleione. Next base: position 3,330,742 of record JAUIMM010000132.1, on the reverse strand, counting down.
TTGGCTGTTAGATTAAAAATTATTACTGTTATGTTTTGGTGGAATGTGTTTATTGATGTCTGAAAATACAGTGTTGGCCCTATCTAGTCCGCTTGACCTTCTGTCAAGTAGTCCCATCTATGGTCTCTTGCTGCAGATCCAAATTCAGAAATTACTTTTAGAAGAAGAGGAGGTAGGATATCTGCGCACTGAGAATGGGTATGGTTGGCGAGCTGCAGTAAGTGGTACAGCTGACACTGTAAATAGGCAAATGGATAAATAAATATACGTACTGCGCTCAGCTTAACCTTAATCTAGGCTAGGAAGATGGTCTCGTGTGGACTGATATATAAACCGTGAGAATCAGTATGATTATGAAACAACGAAGGGTTTTAATGCAAAAAACGGGGGGGCATATACAATTCATATGTATATATCACAAAATGTACAAAAACAAATAAATTAATAGGGAAGGTGATAATATATATCACTATTTATAACAAAGACAAATAGATGGGTAGATAAGTGATAAACATTAATCAAATACAATGATCAATAAAGATGGGCATGCATAGAAGATCATGAATGAGATATACTGCTGTTTGTACAGATGGTTCAATATCAAAGCTCAGAATGTGTCCAAAGTCATGTAGTTGGACAGATCGGTATTTAGGAATGGGGTTGTAGCGGCGTCCCGCTTGTAATATGGTATAGTCTAATGTAGCGCTAGATGAGGTGCCCGGGTGAAACTTCCTGAGGAAGGGAGTACGGAGAGATCGGCAGCCAGGGGGTTAACTCTGACCGACTGCCGCTGACTCCCGTGCAGGTGCCGGTGGTGCACCTGTTCCCAGGCGTCCGCCGGAGCCGCAGTCCGGAACAGCTGCTGCCGTGGTGTGGGAGATGCTATAGTCAGACTCTGTGTAGCCAGTGACCATACGTCCCTCTCACATCAGAGACTTACCTCCCTTGGTACCGCCGCTGACTGCTCCTTCCTCTTGCCGGCTGTGCTGGTCTGCAGTGCTTGTCTGCCCTTCGTTCTGCCTGGTCTCCTGGTCTGGTCATGTATCGGGCCCTTCTCCTCTGTGTGTTTCTCCTCCGCTTCTGAGTATGGTCACGTGGGGGTTATCTGAGCTGCGGCCACAGAAGTAGCAGTATTTCTCATGAAGATCTCTGAATGTAGAATAATTGTAATGATCTTATGGTGGATTAGTTGTCCTCCAACGCGTTTCAGCCCAATGGCCTTTTTCAAGGAGTTGTCTGGCAATGTAGGGGTATGTTCCTTCCAGCATAATATAGGAAGGATCTTCTGATTAGATTGGTCTCATGTGAATCAAGCGTACCCTGATTGGTCCATATGCTAATTATGTCATTAGGCCAAGATGCTACAGGTGGTTATATGCTAGGCTTGATTTTAGTGATAAATCTCTGGTTGCAAGTATAAGTGGCTAAGTGAATAGCCAAATCCATGGGTTGTACAGCAATAAATGTAGATAAATGCATAAGGAGTAGCTCTTATTGATAATAGGATGATTAATATAACCAACTTGTAGAGATAGTGCTAATGTACATATAGAAATCCCAAATTGAATAAGAAAAAAAACAAAACAAAAACATATTAAAATGAAAATACAGTGAGTAAAAGTAAAGATGAAAAAATCTTGCGGCACAATAACGACCGGAAACTGACTGACTATCTATATGTCGCTGTTCGCATAAATGTTTATATCTGTGATATGAATAGTGTTTTTATAAACCTCTTATATTGAGCGCAAGTATAGACATATATGGAATTGAATATATATATATATATATATATGTATACGGACATGCATGTATATAACATATAAATATGTATATCTACAACAGCCTAAATCTATATATATGCATGGTGGCATAGGAGTCAGTACTCCTGTGTAATGAAGTCACACTTCTATGTAATGTATTGATGCTGGTAAAACTCATGTTTGGCCCTATATCTCACAAGAGTGGAGAATGGTATGTGTAAAGATCATAATGGTTATAGTGGATTCTGGTATAAGGTATGGAGTTGTAATGGATCTCGTATCACTTGTTACATATTATTGATTTTATCTCGTTATCCATGTTGTGTCCTTGTGGTGCAAATGTGTTAAGTTCGTACATCCATTTAAGCTCCCTTGTATTAATTTTATGTTCATAGTTACCCCCTCTCCAATTGGGTATTACTTCTTCTATTCCTAGGAATCTGAGTGTTCTGGGGTCGCTATTATGACAGAGTTTGAAATGGTTCGAGAGATTATGATCCACACACTCTTTTCTAATATTTCTAATATGTTAATTTATCCGTGTTCTCAGCGATCTTGTGGTCCTCCCAATGTATTGTTTTCCGCATCCACATTCTATTAGGTATATTACCCCTTTACTGTGGCATGTGATTCTTTTAGTTATTGGGTATTCCTTTCCGGTACTACTAGATTTAAATGTGGTAGTAGGTTTTGTTGTTCTTTGTCCCATATTCTTGCATCCTATGCATCCACCACAGTAGAAAAACCCTACTGTGAGTGTATTGTTATCAATAGTGGTTTGTATAAGTTGTTTCGGTGGAATATGGTTGTGTACTAGTTTGTATTTTAAATCAGGTGCTTTCCTGTACACAATTTTAGGTTTTGCTGGTAAAATGTCTGCAAGGTTATCATCCCCAAGTAGGATTGGCCATCGTTTATTTATAATTTTTTGTATTTGTTTCGCTTGTCTGGAATATTGTGTAATGAACAATGGGGTGTCTGTATCATTTTGGTTATCCTTCTGTTTGTAATCAAGTAGGTCGATCCTTTCTAGTTGTTCTACTTCCTTAAATGCCTGTTCTACTTTATGTTTATTATATTGTTTTCCAAAAATTGAGTGGATAATACCTGTCTTTGTACCTGGAAGTCTTGTAGTTTTGAACAATTCCTCCTTAATCTGAGGAACTGTCCCTTTGGTATTGTTTCTAGCCATCGTGGATGGTGCCAGCTACTAGACAAAATAAAACTATTGACATCCACTGTTTTTCTGAATGTATTAGTGTGTAAAATTCCTTCTTCTATGAAGATATTGAGATCTAAAAATGTGACTTGTGTCTTACTATAGTTGGAAGTGAAGTATAGGTGATTGTCATTGTTGTTAATTGAGGTTAGGAAATCAAGCAGTGATTGCTCATCTCCTCGCCAGATGAAGAAAATATCGTCGATGTATCTTTTCCAGAGTATGAGACTTGCCCCAAGTTCTGGTCGGCCCCAAATGTTGAGGTCTTCCCACCAACTCATAAATAAGTTGGTGTAACTTGGGGCAAATCTCGTACCCATCGCTGTCCCTGTCGTTTGTAAGTAGAAAAGGTTATCGAACCATACATAATTATGTTTAAGTATGAAATGAATACTATTGATAATGAAATCCTGTTGTGTATCTGTCAGGGAATTATCTTGATCTAGATGGTATCTAATGCTGGAAATACCTTGTTGATGGTCAATTATGGAATATAATGAGGTAATGTCTGTCGTCACAAGCCATAATCCTTCTTCCCATTTGGTATCTTTGAGGATGTTCAAAATTTGAGTGGTATCTTTTAAATATGCTGTTTGTCTGCAAACGTATGGTTGTAATATATTGTCTAAATATTCCGATAAGTTAGAAGTTAAAGATCCTATACCCGATATGATCGGTCTCCCTGGAGGTCTAAGCGGGTTTTTATGCATTTTAGGGAGGTAGTAGAATACCGGAATTATGGGATGAGGTGTTTCTATGGATTTACGCTCCTGAATACTCAATACTCCAGTTAAACTACCTGTCTGTAGATGGTCAGTAAGTTCCTTCTTGAACCTGTCTGTGGGGTCCATATTAAGAATCTGGTAGGTTGTATTGTCACCTAGAATCCTGTGTGCCTCTTCTAAATAATCTGATTTGTTAAGAACAACGATACCACCCCCCTTGTCTGCTGGTTTTATATTTACCGAGTGAGTGTCCTGCAGATCTTGTAGTGTTTTTCGTTCATTCTTCGTTAGATTGTTGTGTTTGGTCTTGTGGATGGTGATCTTATTGATATCTTTTTCTACTAATTTCGAAAAGGTCTCTATATGTGGCCCTTTCATATGGCTGGGATAAAATGTACTTGGCGGTTTTAATTCTGTTAAGTTTTTGGGGAAATCCATATTGGCATTTCTGATTGCACTGGGTGTTGTCATTGCAAAGTATTTTTTAAGTGTGATCTTCCTGGTAAATTTATGTAGATCAACATATGTCTGGAATTTATTCATATTGTTGCTCGGGGCAAACTTTAAGCCTTTGTCTAGTATTTTGATGCAGTCATTGGATAATATAGTATTACTCAGATTGAATATTCCTTGTCCTGATGCGGGGGTGTGGTTTGTATTGAACCCTTGCTTTTTTCTCCCCCCCTACATCCCCTTCTTGAATGTCCAAGTTTCTTTTTCCTATGTGTTGATTCGTATTGTTCGTTGTGAAGGGTGTTTTGTATAGAAGTTCCTCTAAAAAAAACCCTGGTAGGGAAACACATTCTTGTGAGTTGATGACTTCTATTTCTGGTAGGGAAACACATCCTTGTGGGTTAGTGGCTTTTGATGCCAAAGTGTTGATGTTTGGTTGTGTAGTGGTTGAGATGATTGTATTGGTGTCAATACTGTTCCAACCTTGATCTATTGAGAGTCTAGCTAGTTGTTCGTAATCAGAATCGTCATCCACCTCATGTATTGAAAATTATATCTCTGAGTCTGAGCTATCACAGGTTTCCCCAAAGGAAAATTTCCTAATTTGGATTGGATTGACGAGTGTCTTGGGTTTTGTATAGGTTCGTTTATTGTGTAATCTGGACATATATTGCTGATATGTTAGGTTTAATCTGCGATATACAGGTGTATTGGTGTGGATAAAATGATCTGGTTTGTTAGGAGTTGATTTAATTTTGTTATTCCGACTGATTTGTTTGGGTACCTGTTTTTTGTATTTTGATAATTGACCTAACGGATGTCTTTTGAGACCGTATTTGTCTCTCAATATTTTATCTTTTTTAGTAGCAATCAATTTTTCTTCATTCTTAGTGACTCTATTGGCTGTTAGATTAGACAAGGTGATGAATTCACTATCATCTTTATATGGCTCTAATATTTGATCTGCTGTCTTTATCTCCTGATCTAAAGTTTGGAGTTCTTGTAAATGCGTGTCTATCAGTAACTGGATTAGTTTGTAGGAACAATCTGTCAGAATATTGTTCCAATTGTTCATAAACTCTGTGTTGTCTTGATTATGTGTAGGTATTTTCTTTATATGTAATCCTTTTGGTATTGTCTTATTGTTTAAATACCATTGTAATGTGTGGGTATCCCACCAAATACGTGTTTCTTTGGTGATTAGTTTTTCTAGTTTAAGGAACGTGTCACAAAAATTATTACTGTTATGTTTTGGTGGAATGTGTTTATTGATGTCTGAAAATACAGTGTTGGTCCTATCTAGTCTGCTTGACCTTCTGTCAAGTAGTCCCATCTATGGTCTCTTGCTGCAGATCCAAAGTCAGAAATTACTTTTAGAAGAAGAGGAGGTAGGATATCTGCGCACTGAGAATGGGTATGGTTGGCGAGCTGCAGTAAGTGGTACAGCTGACACTGTAAATAGGCAAATGGATAAATAAATATACGTACTGCGCTCAGCTTAACCTTAATCTAGGCTAGGAAGATGGTCTCGTGTGGACTGATATATAAACCGTGAGAATCAGTATGATTATGAAACAACGAGGGGTTTTAATGCAAAAAATGGGGGGGCATATACAATTCATATGTATATATCACAAAATGTACAAAAACAAATAAATTAATAGGGAAGGTGATAATATATATCACTATTTATAACAAAGACAAATAGATGGGTACATAAGTGATAAACATTAATCAAATACAATGATCAATAAAGATGGGCATGCATAGAAGATCATGAATGAGATATACTGCTGTTTGTACAGATGGTTCAATATCAAAGCTCAGAATGTGTCCAAAGTCATGTAGTTGGACAGATCGGTCTTTAGGAATGGGGTTGTAGCGGCGTCCCGCTTGTAATATGGTATAGTCTAATGTAGCGCTAGATGAGGTGCCCGGGTGAGACTTCCTGAGGAAGGGAGTATGGAGAGATCGGCAGCCAGGGGGTTAACTCTGACCGACTGCCGCTGACTCCCGTGCAGGTGCCGGCGGTGCACCTGTTCCCAGGCGTCCGCCGGAGCCGCAGTCCGGAACAGCTGCTGCCGTGGTGTGGGAGATGCTATAGTCAGACTCTGTGTAGCCAGTGACCATACGTCTCTCTCACATCAGAGACTTACCTCCCTTGGTACCGCCGCTGACCGCTCCTTCCTCTTGCCGGCTGTGCTGGTCTGCAGTGCTTGTCTGCCCTTCGTTCTGCCTGGTCTCCTGGTCTGGTCATGTATCGGGCCCTTCTCCTCTGTGTGTTTCTCCTCCGCTTCTGAGTATGGTCACGTGGGGGTTATCTGAGCTGCGGCCACAGAAGTAGCAGTATTTCTCATGAAGATCTCTGAATGTAGAATAATTGTAATGATCTTATGGTGGATTAGTTGTCCTCCAACGCGTTTCAGCCCAATGGCCTTTTTCAAGGAGTTGTCTGTCAATGTAGGGGTATGTTCCTTCCAGCATAATATAGGAAGGATCTTCTGATTAGATTGGTCTCATGTGAATCAAGCGTACCCTGATTGGTCCATATGCTAATTATGTCATTAGGCCAAGATGCTACAGGTGGTTATATGCTAGGCTTGATTTTAGTGATAAATCTCTGGTTGCAAGTATAAGTGGCTAAGTGAATAGCCAAGTCCATGGGTTGTACAGCAATAAATGTAGATAAATGCATAAGGAGTAGCTCTTATTGATAATAGGATGATTAATATATCCAACTTGTAGAGATAGTGCTAATGTACATATAGAAATCCCAAATTGAATAAGAAAAAACAAAAAACAAAACATATATTAAAATGAAAATATTGTGAGTAAAAGTAAAAATGAAAAAATCTTGCGGCACAATAACGACCGGAAACTGACTGACTATCTATATGTCGCTGTTCGCATAAATGTTTATATCTGTGATATGAATAGTGTTTTTATAAACCTCTTATATTGAGCGCAAGTATAGACATATATGGAATTGAATATATATATATATATATATATATGTATACGGACATGCATGTATATAACATATAAATATGTATATCTACAACAGCCTAAATCTATATATACGCATGGTGGCATAGGAGTCAGTACTCCTGTGTAATGAAGTCACACTTCTATGTAATGTATTGATGCTGGTAAAACTCATGTTTGGCCCTATATCTCACAAGAGTGGAGAATGGTATGTGTAAAGATCATAATGGTTATAGTGGATTCTGGTATAAGGTATGGAGTTGTAATGGATCTCGTATCACTTGTTACATATTATTGATTTTATCTCGTTATCCATGTTGTGCCCTTGTGGTGCAAATGTGTTAAGTTCGTACATCCATTTAAGCTCCCTTGTATTAATTTTATGTTCATAGTTACCCCCTCTCCAATTGGGTATTACTTCTTCTATTCCTAGGAATCTGAGTGTTCTGGGGTCGCTATTATGACAGAGTTTGAAATGGTTCGAGAGATTATGATCCACACCCTCTTTTCTGATATTTCTATTATGTTCATTTATCCGTGTTCTCAGCGATCTTGTGGTCCTCCCAATGTATTGTTTTCCGCATCCACATTCTATTAGGTATATTACCCCTTTACTGTGGCATGTGATTCTTTTAGTTATTGGGTATTCCTTTCCGGTACTACTAGATTTAAATGTGGTAGTAGGTTTTGTTGTTCTTTGTCCCATATTCTTGCATCCTATGCATCCACCACAGTAGAAAAACCCTACTGTGAGTGTATTGTTATCAATAGTGGTTTGTATAAGTTGTTTCGGTGGAATATGGTTGTGTACTAGTTTGTATTTTAAATCAGGTGCTTTCCAGTACACAATTTTAGGTTTTGCTGGTAAAATGTCTGCAAGGTTATCATCCCCAAGTAGGATTGGCCATTGTTTATTTATGATTTTTTGTATTTGTTTCGCTTGTCTGGAATATTGTGTAATGAACAATGGGGTGTCTATCATTTTGGTTATCCTTCTGTTTGTAATCAAGTAGGTCGTTCCTTTCTAGTTGTTCTACTTCCTTAAATGCCTGTTCTACTTTATGTTTATCATATTGTTTTTCCAAAAATTGAGTGGATAATACCTGTCTTTGTACCTGGAAGTCTTGTAGTTTTGAACAATTCCTCCTTAATCTGAGGAACTGTCCCTTTGGTATTGTTTCTAGCCATCGTGGATGGTGCCAGCTACTAGACAAAATAAAACTATTGACATCCACTGTTTTTCTGAATGTATTAGTGTGTAAAATTCCTTCTTCTATGAAGATGTTGAGATCTAAAAATGTGACTTGTGTCTTACTATAGTTGGAAGTGAAGTATAGGTGATTGTCATTGTTGTTAATTGAGGTTAGGAAATCAAGCAGTGATTGCTCATCTCCTCGCCAGATGAAGAAAACATCGTCGATGTATCTTTTCCAGAGTACGAGACTTGCCCCAAGTTCTGGTCGGCCCCAAATGTTGAGGTCTTCCCACCAACTCATAAATAAGTTGGCGTAACTTGGGGCAAATCTCGTACCCATCGCTGTCCCTGTCGTTTGTAAGTAGAAAAGGTTATCGAACCATACATAATTATGTTTAAGTATGAAATGAATACTATTGATAATGAAATCCCGTTGTGTATCTGTCAGGGAATTATCTTGATCTAGATGGTATCTAATGCTGGAAATACCTTGTTGATGGTCAATTATGGAATATAATGAGGTAATGTCTGTCGTCACAAGCCATAATCCTTCTTCCCATTTGGTATCTTTGAGGATGTTCAAAATTTGAGTGGTATCTTTTAAATATGCTGTTTGTCTGCAAACGTATGGTTGTAATATATTGTCTACATATTCCGATAAGTTAGAAGTTAAAGATCCTATACCCGATATGATCGGTCTCCCTGGAGGTCTAAGCGGGTTTTTATGCATTTTAGGGAGGTAGTAGAATACCGGAATTATGGGATGAGGTGTTTCTATGAATTTACGCTCCTGAATACTCAATACTCCAGTTAAACTACCTGTCTGTAGATGGTCAGTAAGTTCCTTCTTGAACCTGTCTGTGGGGTCCATATTAAGAATCTGGTAGGTTGTATTGTCACCTAGAATCCTGTGTGCCTCTTCTAAATAATCTGATTTGTTAAGAACAACGATACCACCCCCCTTGTCTGCTGGTTTTATAATTATCGAGTGAGTGTCCTGCAGATCTTGTAGTGTTTTTCGTTCATTCTTCGTTAGATTGTTGTGTTTGGTCTTGTGGATGGTGATCTTATTGATATCTTTTTCTACTAATTTCGTAAAGGTCTCTATATGTGGCCCTTTCATATGGCTGGGATAAAATGTACTTGGCGGCTTTAATTCTGTTAAGTTTTTGGGGAAATCCATATTGGCATTTCTGATTGCACTGGGTGTTGTCATTGCAAAGTATTTTTTAAGTGTGATCTTCCTGGTAAATTTATGTAGATCAACATATGTCTGGAATTTATTCATATTGTTGCTCGGGGCAAACTTTAAGCCTTTGTCTAGTATTTTGATGCAGTCATTGGATAATATAGTATTACTCAGATTGAATATTCCTTGTCCTGATGCGGGGGGTGTGGTTTGTATTGAACCCTTGCTTTTTTCTCCCCCCCTACATCCCCTTCTTGTATGTCCAACTTTCTTTTTCCTATGTGTTGATTCGTATTGTTCGTTGTGAAGGGTGTTTTGTATAGAAGTTCCTCTAAAAAAAACCCTGGTAGGGAAACACATTCTTGTGAGTTGATGACTTCTATTTCTGGTAGGGAAACACATCCTTGTGGGTTAGTGGCTTTTGATGCCAAAGTGTTGATGTTTGGTTGTGTAGTGGTTGAGATGATTGTATTGGTGTCAATACTGTTCCAACCTTGATCTATTGAGAGTCTAGCTAGTTGTTCGTAATCAGAATCGTCATCCACCTCATGTATTGAAAATTATATCTCTGAGTCTGAGCTATCACAGGTTCCCCCAAAGGAAAATTTCCTAATTTGGATTGGATTGACGAGTGTCTTGGGTTTTGTATAGGTTCGTTTATTGTGTAATCTGGACATATATTGCTGATATGTTAGGTTTAATCTGCGATATACAGGTGTATTGGTGTGGATAAAATGATCTGGTTTGTTAGGAGTTGATTTAATTTTGTTATTCTGACTGATTTGTTTGGGTACCTGTTTTTTGTATTTTGATAATTGACCTAACGGATGTCTTTTGAGACCGTATTTGTCTCTCAATATTTTATCTTTTTTAGTAGCAATCGATTTTTCTTCATTCTTAGTGACTCTATTGGCTGTTAGATTAGACAAGGTGATGAATTCACTATCATCTTTATATGGCTCTAATATTTGATCTGCTGTCTTTATCTCCTGATCTAAAGTTTGGAGTTCTTGTAAATGCGTGTCTATCAGTAACTGGATTAGTTTGTAGGAACAATCTGTCAGAATATTGTTCCAATTGTTCATAAACTCTGTGTTGTCTTGATTATGTGTAGGTATTTTCTTTATACATAATCCTTTTGGTATTGTCTTATTGTTTAAATACCATTGTAATGTGTGGGTATCCCACCAAATACGTGTTTCTTTGGTGATTCGTTTTTCTAGTTAAAGGAACGTGTCACAAAAATTATTACTGTTATGTTTTGGTGGAATGTGTTTATTGATGTCTGAAAATACAGTGTTGGCCCTATCTAGTCTGCTTGACCTTATGTCAAGTAGTCCCATCTGTGGTCTCTTGCTGCAGATCCAAAGTCAGAAATTACTTTTAGAAGAAGAGGAGGTAGGATATCTGCGCACAGAGAATGGGTATGGTTGGCGAGCTGCAGTGAGTGGTACAGCTGACACTGTAAATAGGCAAATGGATAAATAAATATACATACTGCACTCAGTTTAACCTTAATCTAGGCTAGGAAGATGGTCTCGTGTGGACTGATATATAAACCGTGAGAATCAGTATGATTATGAAACAACGAGGGGTTTTAATGCAAAAAACGGGGGGCATATACAATTCATATGTATATATCACAAAATGTACAAAAACAAATAAATTAATAGGGAAGGTGATAATATATATCACTATTTATAACAAAGACAAATAGATGGGTAGATAAGTGATAAACATTAATCAAATACAATGATCAATAAAGATGGGCATGCATAGAAGATCATGAATGAGATATACTGCTGTTTGTACAGATGGTTCAATATCAAAGCTCAGAATGTGTCCAAAGTCATGTAGTTGGACAGATCGGTCTTTAGGAATGGGGTTGTAGCGGCGTCCCACTTGTAATATGGTATAGTCTAATGTAGCGCTAGATGAGGTGCCCGGGTGAAACTTCCTGAGGAAGGGAGTACGGAGAGATCGGCAGCCAGGGGGTTAACTCTGACCGACTGCCGCTGACTCCCGTGCAGGTGCCGGCGGTGCACCTGTTCCCAGGCATCCGCCGGAGCCGCAGTCCGGAACAGCTGCTACCGTGGTGTGGGAGATGCTATAGTCAGACTCTGTGTAGCCAGTGACCATACGTCCCTCTCACATCAGAGACTTACCTCCTTTGGTACCGCCGCTGACCGCTCCTTCCTCTTGCCAGCTGTGCTGGTCTGCAGTGCTTGTCTGCCCTTCGTTCTGCCTGGTCTCCTGGTCTGGTCATGTATCGGGCCCTTCTCTGTGTGTTTCTCCTCCGCTTCTGAGTATGGTCACGTGGGGGTTATCTGAGCTGCGGCCACAGAAGTAGCAGTATTTCTCATGAAGATCTCTGAATGTAGAATAATTGTAATGATCTTATGGTGGATTAGTTGTCCTCCAACGCGTTTCAGCCCAATGGCCTTTTTCAAGGAGTTGTCTGGCAATGTAGGGGTATGTTCCTTCCAGCATAATATAGGAAGGATCTTCTGATTAGATTGGTCTCATGTGAATCAAGCGTACCCTGATTGGTCCATATGCTAATTATGTCATTAGGCCAAGATGCTACAGGTGGTTATATGCTAGGCTTGATTTTAGTGATAAATCTCTGGTTGCAAGTATAAGTGGCTAAGTGAATAGCCAAGTCCATGGGTTGTACAGCAATAAATGTAGATAAATGCATAAGGAGTAGCTCTTATTGATAATAGGATGATTAATATATCCAACTTGTAGAGATAGTGCTAATGTACATATAGAAATCCCAAATTGAATAAGAAAAAACAAAAAACAAAACATATATTAAAATGAAAATATTGTGAGTAAAAGTAAAAATGAAAAAATCTTGCGGCACAATAACGACCGGAAACTGACTGACTATATGTCGCTGTTCGCATAAATGTTTATATCTGTGATATGAATAGTGTTTTTATAAACCTCTTATATTGAGCGCAAGTATAGACATATATGGAATTGAATATATATATATATATATATATATGTATACGGACATGCATGTATATAACATATAAATATGTATATCTACAACAGCCTAAATCTATATATACGCATGGTGGCATAGGAGTCAGTACTCCTGTGTAATGAAGTCACACTTCTATGTAATGTATTGATGCTGGTAAAACTCATGTTTGGCCCTATATCTCACAAGAGTGGAGAATGGTATGTGTAAAGATCATAATGGTTATAGTGGATTCTGGTATAAGGTATGGAGTTGTAATGGATCTCGTATCACTTGTTACATATTATTGATTTTATCTCGTTATCCATGTTGTGCCCTTGTGGTGCAAATGTGTTAAGTTCGTACATCCATTTAAGCTCCCTTGTATTAATTTTATGTTCATAGTTACCCCCTCTCCAATTGGGTATTACTTCTTCTATTCCTAGGAATCTGAGTGTTCTGGGGTCGCTATTATGACAGAGTTTGAAATGGTTCGAGAGATTATGATCCACACCCTCTTTTCTGATATTTCTATTATGTTCATTTATCCGTGTTCTCAGCGATCTTGTGGTCCTCCCAATGTATTGTTTTCCGCATCCACATTCTATTAGGTATATTACCCCTTTACTGTGGCATGTGATTCTTTTAGTTATTGGGTATTCCTTTCCGGTACTACTAGATTTAAATGTGGTAGTAGGTTTTGTTGTTCTTTGTCCCATATTCTTGCATCCTATGCATCCACCACAGTAGAAAAACCCTACTGTGAGTGTATTGTTATCAATAGTGGTTTGTATAAGTTGTTTCGGTGGAATATGGTTGTGTACTAGTTTGTATTTTAAATCAGGTGCTTTCCAGTACACAATTTTAGGTTTTGCTGGTAAAATGTCTGCAAGGTTATCATCCCCAAGTAGGATTGGCCATCGTTTATTTATGATTTTTTGTATTTGTTTCGCTTGTCTGGAATATTGTGTAATGAACAATGGGGTGTCTATCATTTTGGTTATCCTTCTGTTTGTAATCAAGTAGGTCGTTCCTTTCTAGTTGTTCTACTTCCTTAAATGCCTGTTCTACTTTATGTTTATCATATTGTTTTTCCAAAAATTGAGTGGATAATACCTGTCTTTGTACCTGGAAGTCTTGTAGTTTTGAACAATTCCTCCTTAATCTGAGGAACTGTCCCTTTGGTATTGTTTCTAGCCATCGTGGATGGTGCCAGCTACTAGACAAAATAAAACTATTGACATCCACTGTTTTTCTGAATGTATTAGTGTGTAAAATTCCTTCTTCTATGAAGATGTTGAGATCTAAAAATGTGACTTGTGTCTTACTATAGTTGGAAGTGAAGTATAGGTGATTGTCATTGTTGTTAATTGAGGTTAGGAAATCAAGCAGTGATTGCTCATCTCCTCGCCAGATGAAGAAAACATTGTCGATGTATCTTTTCCAGAGTACGAGACTTGCCCCAAGTTCTGGTCGGCCCCAAATGTTGAGGTCTTCCCACCAACTCATAAATAAGTTGGCGTAACTTGGGGCAAATCTCGTACCCATCGCTGTCCCTGTCGTTTGTAAGTAGAAAAGGTTATCGAACCATACATAATTATGTTTAAGTATGAAATGAATACTATTGATAATAAAATCCCGTTGTGTATCTGTCAGGGAATTATCTTGATCTAGATGGTATCTAATGCTGGAAATACCTTGTTGATGGTCAATTATGGAATATAATGAGGTAATGTCTGTCGTCACAAGCCATAATCCTTCTTCCCATTTGGTATCTTTGAGGATGTTCAAAATTTGAGTGGTATCTTTTAAATATGCTGTTTGTCTGCAAACGTATGGTTGTAATATATTGTCTACATATTCCGATAAGTTAGAAGTTAAAGATCCTATACCCGATGTGATCGGTCTCCCTGGAGGTCTAAGCGGGTTTTTATGCATTTTAGGGAGGTAGTAGAATACCGGAATTATGGGATGAGGTGTTTCTATGAATTTACGCTCCTGAATACTCAATACTCCAGTTAAACTACCTGTCTGTAGATGGTCAGTAAGTTCCTTCTTGAACCTGTCTGTGGGGTCCATATTAAGAATCTGGTAGGTTGTATTGTCACCTAGAATCCTGTGTGCCTCTTCTAAATAATCTGATTTGTTAAGAACAACGATACCACCCCCCTTGTCTGCTGGTTTTATAATTATCGAGTGAGTGTCCTGCAGATCTTGTAGTGTTTTTCGTTCATTCTTCGTTAGATTGTTGTGTTTGGTCTTGTGGATGGTGATCTTATTGATATCTTTTTCTACTAATTTCGTAAAGGTCTCTATATGTGGCCCTTTCATATGGCTGGGATAAAATGTACTTGGCGGCTTTAATTCTGTTAAGTTTTTGGGGAAATCCATATTGGCATTTCTGATTGCACTGGGTGTTGTCATTGCAAAGTATTTTTTAAGTGTGATCTTCCTGGTAAATTTATGTAGATCAACATATGTCTGGAATTTATTCATATTGTTGCTCGGGGCAAACTTTAAGCCTTTGTCTAGTATTTTGATGCAGTCATTGGATAATATAGTATTACTCAGATTGAATATTCCTTGTCCTGATGCGGGGGGTGTGGTTTGTATTGAACCCTTGCTTTTTTCTCCCCCCCTACATCCCCTTCTTGTATGTCCAACTTTCTTTTTCCTATGTGTTGATTCGTATTGTTCGTTGTGAAGGGTGTTTTGTATAGAAGTTCCTCTAAAAAAAACCCTGGTAGGGAAACACATTCTTGTGAGTTGATGACTTCTATTTCTGGTAGGGAAACACATCCTTGTGGGTTAGTGGCTTTTGATGCCAAAGTGTTGATGTTTGGTTGTGTAGTGGTTGAGATGATTGTATTGGTGTCAATACTGTTCCAACCTTGATCTATTGAGAGTCTAGCTAGTTGTTCGTAATCAGAATCGTCATCCACCTCATGTATTGAAAATTATATCTCTGAGTCTGAGCTATCACAGGTTTCCCCAAAGGAAAATTTCCTAATTTGGATTGGATTGACGAGTGTCTTGGGTTTTGTATAGGTTCGTTTATTGTGTAATCTGGACATATATTGCTGATATGTTAGGTTTAATCTGCGATATACAGGTGTATTGGTGTGGATAAAATGATCTGGTTTGTTAGGAGTTGATTTAATTTTGTTATTCCGACTGATTTGTTTGGGTACCTGTTTTTTGTATTTTGATAATTGACCTAACGGATGTCTTTTGAGACCGTATTTGTCTCTCAATATTTTATCTTTTTTAGTAGCAATTGATTTTTCTTCATTCTTAGTGACTCTATTGGCTGTTAGATTAGACAAGGTGATGAATTCACTATCATCTTTATATGGCTCTAATATTTGATCTGCTGTCTTTATCTCCTGATCTAAAGTTTGGAGTTCTTGTAAATGCGTGTCTATCAGTAACTGGATTAGTTTGTAGGAACAATCTGTCAGAATATTGTTCCAATTGTTCATAAACTCTGTGTTGTCTTGATTATGTGTAGGTATTTTCTTTATACATAATCCTTTTGGTATTGTCTTATTGTTTAAATACCATTGTAATGTGTGGGTATCCCACCAAATACGTGTTTCTTTGGTGATTCGTTTTTCTAGTTAAAGGAACGTGTCACAAAAATTATTACTGTTATGTTTTGGTGGAATGTGTTTATTGATGTCTGAAAATACAGTGTTGGCCCTATCTAGTCTGCTTGACCTTATGTCAAGTAGTCCCATCTGTGGTCTCTTGCTGCAGATCCAAAGTCAGAAATTACTTTTAGAAGAAGAGGAGGTAGGATATCTGCGCACAGAGAATGGGTATGGTTGGCGAGCTGCAGTAAGTGGTACAGCTGACACTGTAAATAGGCAAATGGATAAATAAATATACATACTGCGCTCAGTTTAACCTTAATCTAGGCTAGGAAGATGGTCTCGTGTGGACTGATATATAAACCGTGAGAATCAGTATGATTATGAAACAACGAGGGGTTTTAATGCAAAAAACGGGGGGCATATACAATTCATATGTATATATCACAAAATGTACAAAGACAAATAAATTAATAGGGAAGGTGATAATATATATCACTATTTATAACAAAGACAAATAGATGGGTAGATAAGTGATAAACATTAATCAAATACAATGATCAATAAAGATGGGCATGCATAGAAGATCATGAATGAGATATACTGCTGTTTGTACAGATGGTTCAATATCAAAGCTCAGAATGTGTCCAAAGTCATGTAGTTGGACAGATCGGTCTTTAGGAATGGGGTTGTAGCGGCGTCCCGCTTGTAATATGGTATAGTCTAATGTAGCGCTAGATGAGGTGCCCGGGTGAAACTTCCTGAGGAAGGGAGTACGGAGAGATCGGCAGCCAGGGGGTTAACTCTGACCGACTGCCGCTGACTCCCGTGCAGGTGCCGGCGGTGCACCTGTTCCCAGGCATCCGCCGGAGCCGCAGTCCGGAACAGCTGCTGCCGTGGTGTGGGAGATGCTATAGTCAGACTCTGTGTAGCCAGTGACCATACGTCCCTCTCACATCAGAGACTTACCTCCCTTGGTACCGCCGCTGACCGCTCCTTCCTCTTGCCGGCTGTGCTGGTCTGCAGTGCTTGTCTGCCCTTCGTTCTGCCTGGTCTCCTGGTCTGGTCATGTATCGGGCCCTTCTCCTCTGTGTGTTTCTCCTCCGCTTCTGAGTATGGTCACGTGGGGGTTATCTGAGCTGCGGCCACAGAAGTAGCAGTATTTCTCATGAAGATCTCTGAATGTAGAATAATTGTAATGATCTTATGGTGGATTAGTTGTCCTCCAACGCGTTTCAGCCCAATGGCCTTTTTCAAGGAGTTGTCTGTCAATGTAGGGGTATGTTCCTTCCAGCATAATATAGGAAGGATCTTCTGATTAGATTGGTCTCATGTGAATCAAGCATACCCTGATTGGTCCATATGCTAATTATGTCATTAGGCCAAGATGCTACAGGTGGTTATATGCTAGGCTTGATTTTAGTGATAAATCTCTGGTTGCAAGTATAAGTGGCTAAGTGAATAGCCAAGTCCATGGGTTGTACAGCAATAAATGTAGATAAATGCATAAGGAGTAGCTCTTATTGATAATAGGATGATTAATATATCCAACTTGTAGAGATAGTGCTAATGTACATATAGAAATCCCAAATTGAATATAAAAAAAAAACAAAAACATATATTAAAATGAAAATATTGTGAGTAAAAGTAAAAATGAAAAAATCTTGCGGCACAATAACGACCGGAAACTGACTGACTATCTATATGTCGCTGTTTGCATAAATGTTTATATCTGTGATATGAATAGTGTTTTTATAAACCTCTTATATTGAGCGCAAGTATAGACATATATGGAATTGAATATATATATATATATATGTATACGGACATGCATGTATATAACATATAAATATGTATATCTACAACAGCCTAAATCTATATATACGCATGGTGGCATAGGAGTCAGTACTCCTGTGTAATGAAGTCACACTTCTATGTAATGTATTGATGCTGGTAAAACTCATGTTTGGCCCTATATCTCACAAGAGTGGAGAATGGTATGTGTAAAGATCATAATGGTTATAGTGGATTCTGGTATAAGGTATGGAGTTGTAATGGATCTCGTATCACTTGTTACATATTATTGATTTTATCTCGTTATCCATGTTGTGTCCTTGTGGTGCAAATGTGTTAAGTTCGTACATCCATTTAAGCTCCCTTGTATTAATTTTATGTTCATAGTTACCCCCTCTCCAATTGGGTATTACTTCTTCTATTCCTAGGAATCTGAGTGTTCTGGGGTCGCTATTATGACAGAGTTTGAAATGGTTCGAGAGATTATGATCCACACCCTCTTTTCTGATATTTCTAATATGTTCATTTATCCGTGTTCTCAGCGATCTTGTGGTCCTCCCAATGTATTGTTTTCCGCATCCACATTCTATTAGGTATATTACCCCTTTACTGTGGCATGTGATTCTTTTAGTTATTGGGTATTCCTTTCCGGTACTACTAGATTTAAATGTGGTAGTAGGTTTTGTTGTTCTTTGTCCCATATTCTTGCATCCTATGCATCCACCACAGTAGAAAAACCCTACTGTGAGTGTATTGTTATCAATAGTGGTTTGTATAAGTTGTTTCGGTGGAATATGGTTGTGTACTAGTTTGTATTTTAAATCAGGTGCTTTCCTGTACACAATTTTAGGTTTTGCTGGTAAAATGTCTGCAAGGTTATCATCCCCAAGTAGGATTGGCCATCATTTATTTATGATTTTTTGTATTTGTTTCGCTTGTCTGGAATATTGTGTAATGAACAATGGGGTGTCTGTATCATTTTGGTTATCCTTCTGTTTGTAATCAAGTAGGTCGTTCCTTTCTAGTTGTTCTACTTCCTTAAATGCCTGTTCTACTTTATGTTTATCATATTGTTTTTCCAAAAATTAAGTGGATAATACCTGTCCTTGTACCTGGAAGTCTTGTAGTTTTGAACAATTCCTCCTTAATCTGAGGAACTGTCCCTTTGGTATTGTTTCTAGCCATCGTGGATGGTGCCAGCTACTAGACAAAATAAAACTATTGACATCCACTGTTTTTCTGAATGTATTAGTGTGTATTTCCAGCATTAGATAACATCTAGATCAAGATAATTCCCTGACAGATACACAACGGGATTTCATTATCAATAGTATTCATTTCATACTTAAACATAATTAGGTATGGTTCGATAACCTTTTCTACTTACAAACAACAGGGACAGCGATGGGTATGAGATTTGCCCCAAGTTACGCCAACTTATTTATGAGTTGGTGGGAAGACCTCAACATTTGGGGCCGACCAGAACTTGGGGCAAGTCTCGTACTCTGGAAAAGATACATCGACAATGTTTTCTTCATCTGGCGAGGAGATGAGCAATCACTTCTTGATTTCCTAACCTCAATTAACAACAATGACAATCACCTATACTTCACTTCCAACTATAGTAAGACACAAGTCACATTTTTAGATCTCAACATCTTTATAGAAGAAGGAATTTTACACACTAATACATTCAGAAAAACAGTGGATGTCAATAGTTTTATTTTGTCTAGTAGCTGGCACCATCCACGATGGCTAGAAACAATACCAAAGGGACAGTTCCTCAGATTAAGGAGGAATTGTTCAAAACTACAAGACTTCCAGGTACAAAGACAGGTATTATCCACTCAATTTTTGGAAAAACAATATAATAAACATAAAGTAGAACAGGCATTTAAGGAAGTAGAACAACTAGAAAGGAACGACCTACTTGATTACAAACAGAAGGATAACCAAAATGATAGACACCCCATTGTTCATTACACAATATTCCAGACAAGCGAAACAAATACAAAAAATCATAAATAAACGATGGCCAATCCTACTTGGGGATGATAACCTTGCAGACATTTTACCAGCAAAACCTAAAATTGTGTACAGGAAAGCACCTGATTTAAAATACAAACTAGTACACTACCATATTCCACCGAAACAACTTATACAAACCACTATTGATAACAATACACTCACAGTAGGGTTTTTCTACTGTGGTGGATGCATAGGATGCAAGAATATGGGACAAAGAACAACAAAACCTACTACCACATTTAAATCTAGTAGTACCGGAAAGGAATACCCAATAACTAAAAGAATCACATGCCACAGTAAAGGGGTAATATACCTAATAGAATGTGGATGCGGAAAACAATACATTGGGAGGACCACAAGATCGCTGAGAACACGGATAAATGAACATATTAGAAATATCAGAAAAGAGGGTGTGGATCATAATCTCTCGAACCATTTCAAACTCTGTCATAATAGCGACCCCAGAACACTCAGATTCCTAGGAATAGAAGAAGTAATACCCAATTGGAGAGGGGGTAACTATGAACATAAAATTAATACAAGGGAGCTTAAATGGATGTACGAACTTAACACATTTGCACCACAAGGACACAACATGGATAACGAGATAAAATCAATAATATGTAACAAGTGATACGAGATCCATTACAACTCCATACCTTATACCAGAATCCACTATAACCATTATGATCTTTACACATACCATTCTCCACTCTTGTGAGATATAGGGCCAAACATGAGTTTTACCAGCATCAATACATTACATAGAAGTGTGACTTCATTACACAGGAGTACTGACTCCTATGCCACCATGCGTATATATAGATTTAGGCTGTTGTAGATATACATATTGTGAGGACATGGGATGTGTGTTACAAATTTACTGGCAGCATCTCAGTCATTGCAGAGGATCAATTTACTTTTTAGTCCTTTTGTGTCCCCCATCCGTCTCCTAGTGTATGTGTGATCATTCTCAGGACACACATTTCCATTAGCATGTATATTATGTACTGTAATAATGTAAGTAATTGTAATGTTTAATACTGGATAAGCCTTGATGTTAGCCTGGTCCATATGTCTGTGTTATTTGTAACCACTAGAGCAAGGTGACACCTCCCAGAACAAAAGACCCTCTAAGTTAATTCCCACCTCCCCAGGGGACGCTCAGGATTTACTCCTCCTTCCATTTGCCTGTTTTGTGTCTCACGTGAATCTGGTAGCCCGAACGGAACCATCCCAGCAGGTGTTCGTCAGGGAAGTAATATCCGGAGGAGGTAGGAGAAAGTGACAGCATAAGGGACCCACACCAATCAGGAGATGGTGCAACCCCCCCCGGGTGGTCACAATATCGTGGGAAATTGGAAGATTTTAAAACATGTCACCGAAGGCAACTCCACATGTTAGTCGCTGACTTTGGCTAAGAGGTCTCGCTCTGCCATGGTACTAGTGGAACACATCACCAGTTCTGTGGATTTATACTTTGGAAATTCTGCAAGGACCTATACGCTATTCATTGCTGTGTGTTCTGTGATTAGCTTCTACTGTATGGGGTCCTGGAAATGCTTTATTTGTACCCAGGGACTATCACTGCTGTGTGATCTCTGATAGTTTCTACGTGTGGGGTCCTGGAAGCGATTGAGTGGACATACGCTATTCACTGCTGTGTGATCAGTGATAGTTTCTACTGTGGGGACTGAGGGTCTCTAGCTATTTTGTAGAATTGTTCTGGGACATTATACTCTACTGGGACTGCCTCTGTCTGGACTGCTACCTGTTTATTTCCCGTTCACTGGATTTACTGCTTGTCCTGACATATTATCTATTTCTGTGTGCTGTGGAAAAATAAACCATCACGTTGGTTTCATCTGCTCGGTGTCTGGGTGATTGAGAGAACCCCGTATCCTCACACATATTTATATGTTATATACATGCATGTCCGTATACATATATATATATATATATATATATATATTCAATTCCATATATGTCTATACTTGCGCTCAATATAAGAGGTTTATAAAAACACTATTCATTTCACAGATATAAACATTTATGCGAACAGCGACATATAGATAGTCAGTCAGTTTCCGGTCGTTATTGTGCCGCAAGATTTTTTCATTTTTACTTTTACTCACAATATTTTCATTTTAATATATGTTTTTTTTTTGTTTTTTTTTCTTATTCAATTTGGGATTTCTATATGTACATTAGCACTATCTCTACAAGTTGGATATATTAATCATCCTATTATCAATAAGAGCTACTCCTTATGCATTTATCTACATTTATTGCTGTACAACCCATGGACTTGGCTATTCACTTAGCCACTTATACTTGCAACCAGAGATGTATCACTAAAATCAAGCATATAACCACCTGTAGCATCTTGGCCTAATGACATAATTAGCATATGGACCAATCAGGGTACGCTTGATTCACATGAGACCAATCTAATCAGAAGATCCTTCCTATATTATGCTGGAAGGAACATACCCCTACATTGACAGACAACTCCTTGAAAAAGGTCATTGGGCTGAAACGCGTTGGAGGACAACTAATCCACCATAAGATCATTACAATTATTCTACATTCAGAGATCTTCATGAGAAATACTGCTACTTCTGTGGCCGCAGCTCAGATAACCCCCACGTGACCATACTCAGAAGCGGAGGAGAAACACACAGAGGAGAAGGGCCCGATACATGACCAGACCAGGAGACCAGGCAGAACGAAGGGCAGACAAGCACTGCAGAGCAGCACAGCCGGCAAGAGGAAGGAGCGGTCAGCGGTGGTACCAAGGGAGGTAAGTCTCTGATGTGAGAGGGACGTATGGTCACTGGCTACACAGAGTCTGACTATAGCATCTCCCACACCACGGCAGCAGCTGTTGCGGACTGCGGCTCCGGCGGACGCCTGGGAACAGGTGCACCGCCGGCACCTGCACGGGAGTCAGCAGCAGTCGGTCAGAGTTAACCCCCTGGCTGCCGATCTCTCCGTACTCCCTTCCTCAGGAAGTTTCACCCGGGCACCTCATCTAGCGCTATATTAGACTATTCCATATTACAAGCGGGACGCCGCTACAACCCCATTCCTAAAGACCGATCTGTCCAACTACATGACTTTGGACACATTCTGAGCTTTGATATTGAACCATCTGTACAAACAGCAGTATATCTCATTCATGATCTTCTATGCATGCCCATCTTTATTGATCATTGTATTTGATTAATGTTTATCACTTATCTACCCATCTATTTGTCTTTGTTATAAATAGTGATATATATTATCACCTTCCCTATTAATTTGTTTTTGTACATTTTGTGATATATACATATGAATTGTATATGCCCCCCGTTTTTTGCATTAAAACCCCTCGTTGTTTCATAATCATACTGATTCTCATGGTTTATATATCAGTCCACACGAGACCATCTTCCTAGCCTAGATTAAAGTTAAGCTGAGCGCAGTACGTATATTTATTTATCCATTATGTAGTGCTGAGTTTGCAATGCGATCACAGTGGTTTGGCTTGCTATCACAGTTGAACTGCATGCGTACGCAATATTGCGATCCTTAGTGAATCAGTCCCATAATAATTACCAAGCTAAATACTGACACTGGGCCAACAATGGTGCAGCAGGATCCCAATCACACTATTTGTGGAGACTGCGGTCTGACCGCTATGTACAAATTCCAAAAAGTGTACCTTTTTACAGTTTGGCCCCATACTTATGGAGCCATTTTTGCAGTCACACTTCACATATTTCATATTTATTTAATATTTAATAATGTGCATATTATTTTAGCTTTATTTAATATTTATTTAGTATCATTTATTATGTTTTCATGTTCTGCACCTTTTTCTTTGTAAATATTGTATAATTGTAAATATTAATGTTAAATATTGGAAAACTAGCAATTCTCAGATATGTTTCTGTTAAAACACTTTTTGTCAAATTTGTTGTATTTTATTAATAAACCAGGTGGTGTATGCTTCATATAATCAAAGAGGGGAGGGAGATTGAGATAGTTGAATGTAGGTGGGTAGCTATGCTTCATGGTGCTAGCCACACCCCATGGCACAGACCACACCCCCATATCAGTAATCACACCCCCTGCAGCAGCACACAATAGGCCCTTTGTAAATTTCAGCTCCAGGCCCATGAGGGCCTTAATCTGGCACTGGTTGGTTCAATCTAAAAGATCCCAGATGGGTGGATTCCCAGAAATGATACTTAAACAAACAAAATTAATATAAAAGTGTAAATTTAATATACTTAGCTACAATTGTCGATTCATTCAGTAGATACAGCAATCACATCAGCAAGATCCAGGAGCCTTTCTCTCAGCATCTAGAGACTGGATTATTTTCAAACGGGATCTCCTGGCACTTCTGCAGTCAGTGTGGTTACAGGAATAAGGCTGCTTCCACACTGACACAGTACAGCTAATATAGGCTAGATGCTGAGGGGAAAACTCCTGAATAGGCATTTTAAAAGGTATAAAGGTCATCTTTTGCAATACACACAAGGAGATTGAGACAGTAGGGGGCACTGTTGTCTTACAAATTGAGTACATTTATGGTGTGTAGTTGAAGGTAAAACTATGTTGACACGGGCTTAAATATATATTGTCTCATAATACATTTGTAATAGCTAACTAGCTAGCATTCTAAAACATATTGATATATATTGGACTGTGTCACAATCTGTATATGTTGCAAAACCGACTGAGAGCACTGAACATCAAAATGGCTTGAAAACTACATTTTTGTTACTCCTGTTATAGGGGGTATCCAATCGATCATCTTGTATGTGATACTAGAAAGATTATGCTGCTGTTCCCGAAAATGACGTGCGGTTTGTTTTCTAAGAAATTACTAATATCATTATGGACTATGATGTTCCTGATGTTCCTCCCCCAATTGAATGATGGCAAGATGGAAGACCCTAACAAGGCTTTTAATTTGCTTATCTGCGGAAATTATAGGCCACATAGCTTTGGCAGTTTGCATCAGATCATGGCTGCCCGTGGAGTATGTTTGTGTCCAATCGACTCGATTGTCGACTTCCTTCTGTGGAGCAGGTAGAAGAACATCCTTACGGCTCACAGCCAATGCGCGGTCTCTGGCTCTGATAAGGGATTTACGGTAGGGATGTGCAGGCTCTGACTTTTGTCCAGGAATGATGATGTTCGTCCATGTAAGATGACGTTTAGCCTCTTTCTGAGTTCCATTTTTTTGGAGGGAAAAATCCGAACTCAACGTGCAAACTCGAACCTATCCGAGCCTGCACATCCCTAATTTACGGTGATATCCCCGTTTGAGGAACTTCATCATCATTTTCTGGATTTGTAACGACATCATAGGGGTCACTACAGATTCTTACCACTCTCAGAAATTGAGAAAAGGGGAGCCCAAATTTGATAGATTTGGGGTGTTGACTATCCGATGCTAGGAGGGTATTTCTATCTGTGTTCTTGTCACGGAGCACTAACATTATTATTTCACTACAAATATGTGTATTTTATATGTTAGTATTGTGTGATGTGTCTACAATAAAGCTGCACTTATTTATTTAGATGAATTACCACCATAATAATGGGTGTTGTAGACTCAGCCCTTCTCCTACAGCTGCATGACCACGCCTGGTTAGCCTGCATTAACCCTACGCTTCAGCTACGTTCTGTATAAATTGTGCTATAACATTGACAGTATATAGCTTGAAATGAATTTTAAAAAATAAACAAAATCCCTATGTTACTCACAATGGCCGTTCAGAGGGTCACTAGCAGCAATGCAGGATCCATAAATACATTAACCTTGTCTTATCCCAATGATTCTATTGCTGAACAGAGTGGAGGTAAACCAGAAGTGGAACGCCAATATGCATACACACATAGAGCAAAGGGACAGTTGGGGGGAGGCACCACACAGGCTCTGACACTGTCTCTGGTGGATATCTCATGGGTGCAGTGTGTGCGGCACGGGGTCCCCTGTGACCCATGGGCCCGTGTACACTGCATCCCCTGCACCTATTACAGATACTCCACTGACTTCAACAAAAAATCATGTTCCTCTCTCATGTATAACTGCTCACTGTGACGTAGGATCCGTCTTACATAATAACTAGTGTCATTTATTAATCATTCCATTACTTCATCTATTGGGAGTTTTCTGTCTCCCTGGTCAGTAACCTGAACTCCGACATTTCCAAGTTACTTAGTTGCCTGAATTACATGTGGATTATTGTAATTTTATGGGCTCTATTTACTACAATCCGCATTGGTAATGCAGATTGTAGTGTGCTATTACCGAGTGAATTTGCATTGCGAATTCAGGCAATATCACAGGGATTTACTACAAATCCCTTGCAGGGACAGAGCTTGCGATAAAGCTCTGTCACTGCGAATCCCCTTCGGAGCCTTATCATGGTATTTTAGCAAAAAATACCGTGATTAAGTGCCCGCACATGCGCCGACCATTCGCCGCTGCTAACCCCGACGCTAAGCCCCGCCCCCATGATCGCGGACCCCCCCTCCCCCCCGCGACCCACCTCTCCCTTACTTACACTTACCTGCATGCTCCAGGCCTCCGGTGATGTTCTCCATTCCTCCGGTCAGGTGATCTCCCATAGTGCACTGGGGCCCGATCACCTGATGACCGGGCAGCAGTGCACTGTGGGAGACCAGCTGACCGGAGGGGAGTCATCACCGGAGGCCCGATCACCGGTCCCTGGAGTCAGGTAAGTAATTTTTTTTTTTACTTTCTTTTTTTTTACCGTAATCAGCTTGCTGTCTGTTTAGACCACACAGCTGATTACAGGGACCGACTCCCGGCTCTGGTCTCCCCGTTAGAGCAGGCCAGGAGTCCGGTAACCGGGATAGACCCTGGATAACGCCACCTCCAGGTGGCGTTATTATCACAGGGCTTCCCCCGGTATTTTTTTCACATTTATTTTTAGTAACTATGGTCAGATCACATTTCCCATTACAGTTATGGGAAATGCGATCTGCTTTACTAAAAATAAGTGATACTTAGGGCTTGGAGTAGAATTTTACGAATTCTACTCCAATTGCCCTGTAATAACTATAGGTGATACTAAAATAATGTGAAAAGGGTGTGAAAACACCCTTTTTCACATTATTTTAGTAAAAATAATGTTGATAAATAGAGCCCTATGGGAGATCTGGTGACAGATATGAGACTCCATGTTTCTCTCTCCGTGTTTCTCTCTCTCTGTGTTTCTCTCTCTCCGTGTTTCTCTCTCTCCGTGTTTCTCCCTCCGTGTTTCTCTTGGTCATGTAACAGTGACACAGTCGTACTGGCTACAGTTGACCACTGAGAATGATCATTACTTCTTTATGTTACATAAAACACTCTGATGGATTAGAGAAGAGGTTTACAGTTTTTTTAAATCACATTTCTGTATCTGTAGGCGCCTCTCAGTCAGTATATAACAAAGCTTCAAAGACGCGGGGCGGGATTCATCAAGCATCACATTTTGGATGCGACAAATTGCGCCAATGATTACATGCATACCGACCTTTAGTAGCGCCTTATGCATGTATATTTTAGCAAATGACACTTCTGCCGGTAAGACCTGTCCATTGCGGTGTGGGGACTTCCGTGTTTATGATCCAGAAGTCCCCTGGGAGTACATCTGCGCATGTGCAGCCATCGGCCAGCGTATACCTGTGCCGCGGGGGACCCTGGGAGGGTGCTATTGGATCCCTCTCGGGTAAAACTCCAATAAGATAGGCTTCTATTATGCTACGTCATCTCCAGAAAGCACTTGGGACCTCATTCAGAGTCGGTCGTTGCGGCCGCTCGGTCGTAAGGGAAAAGGGGCCGGATAAGCAAATGAAGCGCTTGCAAGATGCGTTGTTAAGATGGGATCGTTAGCTGGATGAGCGAGGGGAGGATGCGGCCGTAAGACTAAAAACACGCCCCCTTCTCGTTCGCAATACACGTCATCTCCGGGCATATAAGAATTAATCGAGACCATCGGGAACCATCGGAGCTGGTCGTAGAGCTTAAGGTTGACCATACCCTCTCTTAAGCACTACGATCAAGTCAGTGTAAAAACCTCCCATGTCACATGTGCCATGACACTACTTAGTTAATTATGCACTTCCTTAAAACGCCATTTGCATAGTCGGGCACGCCTGCGTTCGGATCTCCACTCCCCCGTTCACAAGCACCTTCCCCTGTTACCACCCACAAACGCCTCATCCTGTCACTCAAACTAACGACCTGGCCAAGTTGAAGGATAGACAAATTTCCGATCGCAACAGCTATTTTACGCACGCGCAGTGCTAAACTTACGCATGCGCTGTTTTGCGAACATCGCTGGGTATGACCGAGCGGCCGCTTACGACCGACTCTGAATGAGGTCCTTGGTGCTTACAGTAATTGCGGACAAGCTTCCGAAAATGGCATCTTCGCAGGTCTGAGCGCATTTTTCAGCATAGAGCATCCCGCCCACGAAGTGACACATCTCTAACATCTTGCTTTATGTCTCCTCATTCTGATAATTATGGTAAGAAGTAAATTAGATATAAATGAGCAGGGAAAGCTCCGGTCTCACTATTCTGTTTTCCTTTTCTTGTTCTTTTACCCAGCAGACATGTTTAATGCACTGCACGGAGATCCACAGCGGAGATATCACACTGACATATGGAAAAAGCAGCACGTCAATGCATTATATGTCAGCTCTTGGGATTAGATCGTATTCTGGACTCTTAAACCCCTTCAGGAGAAGAGGGAATGTAAAATTGATTTATGGGATGTTTACAGAACATTAAATGTTTTTGTAGTTGTATTACTATCACTAATAAAATCTATACACAACATGATATTGCCTGTGGTCTAGATACTGGTGGGTGATATCACCAGCATGAAAGCTTTCATTACACAATAACCTCATTAGCATTCTAGGGCCTGTTACAGTAACCTCCATACTGGTGATGGGTAGCAAGTGATGATCTGCCGACATACAGTAGCTGCCTGGCGCAGGGCCTTAGCTAGGGTAGTGCGGCCGGTGCCATCGCACAGGGCACCACAGGCCAGGGGGCACTGTTTGGGCCTGTCAAATTTCTGTTTATTATCATTCTCACTTATAACTTCCTCTTATTTCATCCCCAGCATCTCCTGGCCTCTCCTATCTCTTCCCTGGCCCTTCCCCATGAGGCCATGCCCCTTTTTGGGTGCATCATGAAAAATGAGGGTGGTGCCAATGCTCTTTCTGGCACAGGGCACCAAAAAGTCTAGCTACGGCTGTGGCCTGGAGCAACTGGACATAATGTTGGACGGAGTCAATGTAAATATATCTGTAGTCAGCTACTGCCTCATGCTAATTACACATAAACGTTTTGTATAGAGAGCAAAAACAACAGTGACACCTTGATGCTGAAACGATCCTAGAAGGATTTCCTGGGAACCTTGTAATCAGGAATCCCCCCCCCCTTTTTTTTAGTATTCTTTGCTTTTTATTTCTTCATTTTAAAGTATTTGTGAAAGGAGATAATTCAATGAAAGGACTTTCTTACACGGCAGCGTTGACTTGAATTTTTTTTCCATTTTATAAACAAAAACACATTTTCATCGTCCTTCATCAGATAGAGGGCGGGGTACATCAAGCATCGCATTCTGCCAGCGATGCATCTCGCCACTCTTAATAATGCAGGTATGCATGCAAGATTTGCGAGTAAAATCGCAAAGGACAGCTCTCCTGATAAGCGCTCTCCTTTGAGATAGAGGGACATCTGAGAGGGATCCGATTGGTTCCCTCTCACATCGTGATGTGAAAAGAAACCCATAGGCTTCTATTGGGCACAGGGGTGTTTCTAGAGAGGAGGGGCCAGTGTGCAGTCTCCGACATGGGCCCCCTCCTCCGCCCAGCGGCCGGCAGCGCACTGGGCTGTGTGCGGCTAGAGCCGGAGTTATAGACTCTGGGCACTAGAATATGCCCAGAGTCTATAGTGTATGCACAGGTATCCTGGAAAAATGGCCGTGGTGGCCATTTTTCCTGTACTGTGCATACGACGGGAAAATGGCCGCAGCGGCCATTTTCCAGTCGTTTTGCAGTTCCGGACCCCCGCGCCGACGTGGGACTTCGGAGAGGTAAGTAATATTATGAGTGCAGGGTGTGCGGTGCGGGGCCCCCTGGACCCAGGGGCCCGTGTTCCCCGCACCCATTATAGATACGCCCCTGATTGGGCAGCACCATCTATAGGTGCTATTGTCCATTAGGTCCAAGCTGCAGAAAGATTTGCTTTCTGAAGCTTGGTGCATATGAGAAATGAGGTCAAACCCCCCAAAATGGCATTTTGGGGGGTTTGACTGCATAACTGATGATAGTGCACCCTGCCCAGATAGAGAAAGCGCTGTCTTCCATGCGTCTGTGCCCCTGGCCAATGTGAGACATGTGCAATGAGACAAGTAGTATCCAGACCACCTACTCCTACTAGTGCACAGAGCGCTAACATGGCAAAGCATCAGTTTTGCTGCGCGATACATGGTCCTGCCCTCCTTTCTAGCCAGGGCCGGACTGGGACTAAAAAAAGGCCATGGCATGCAAAGGACACACAGGCTCACCTGTCGAAGCCGGATAATTGGCTGAGACAGAATCTGTTCAAAATTAAATCTGCATGACGCCATTTTGCGAATGGCAACAAGACGCCATTTTGCAAATGGCCACCCAGCGCCATTTTAGCGAATCTCTCACAATATCAGTACATACGGCAATGCTATTATTTAGCGTTGTGCGATTCCCACGCAATAGAACAATGTTAAAAGTCCTCATTCTATAAATACATACATTTACTAAAACATATAATATGAACAAATGTAAAAAGATGTACCACGGTGCACTCCACAAACACGTAGTCGCACAACGCTAACTAGCGTCTTTTCTTAATATCCTTACACTTACACATTGCACACCTACATAGAAAGGTTCCCTAGCATTAAGGTTAATATTCATAATATTCAAGGTTTTATTCATTATTAATTTTGTAATAAAGTGACTGTATTTAAAATCTCAGGTTTAGTACATGATAAACAGACGGTGTTTGGTGCTATTCTAAACCACTGTTTATTTGCAGACTTCCTGTTCCATCTGCAAGAAAATCGCAACATGCGTCTGTGTCTGTGAATTATGGATCATAGAGAGATAGGCATTGAAATGTACCCGTAATGCAGCCAGTTTAGACTTTTCTTCTGGCAGGAAAACGAATACAAAGAACTGTTGGGGCTGAACTATTACAATACAAACTGACCTATGAACTGTATCGTAACAGAAGAACCAGAAGGAAGAACCAATGGGATTATGCCAACTTATTCTATTGTATTGCATATCTCTGCAAGGGTTTATATGCAAGCACCCTGGATCTAGTAGTCAGTCATCTTTTCTTTGCTGTTGACGGAGGTTTCATAGTTGATGCCGGGAATCTGGATTCAGAGCGCATGCGTATGTATTCAACTGTACCTTGTGATTGTATAATTTGTTTGCGCTAATTGTATTTAGATCATAGCGTGTAACTATATGCTTTTTGGTGAATAATATCTTTTTGTGCTTTGGAACCACAATCAAAGTCTGGAAAGCAATTATTTCTTGTGCGACTTATAACGCTAAATAGCGACATTTAGGGTGTATAGATAATTAGGAATTAATACACCTCACATCAGCATCTGGCTCCTGGCATAGACTCCTCCCCTTATTATTCCTGACTCCTCCTACTTCTTAGTCTATGCTCCTACTAATATAATTAATATTAGAACAACATACAGTACACGTGTACATCATTCTCTGTATTAAGCTCATCCTGTAGGGGATTCAAACATGTGCCATAGTCAGATATTTGGTTGGTTTCTGTTAGGTGAAGCTGGCACTTCATTGGAGTAGGTCACACACAAAGAAAAGCTTAGCAGTTGTAGAGAATTAGATTGGGTTCACTGTAGGAATTTCTTAGGACAGGATTGCTAAATGCAGAGGAGGACACATCTGTGCATACCAAAGCAGAGCCCTTACTACACATTTTGGTGCCCTGTGT
The DNA here is from genome assembly GCA_031769625.1 of Taudactylus pleione. NCBI lineage: Eukaryota > Metazoa > Chordata > Amphibia > Anura > Myobatrachidae > Taudactylus > Taudactylus pleione. The sequence continues at coordinate 3,298,770 of JAUIMM010000132.1, read as the reverse complement.
ACATAAAGAGCATTGGTGCCCCCTCCATACCTCAACAAGGCAGAGCATGCATGTTAAAAAAAAAACGGTGTGGTTTCGATGGGAAGAGGTGTGACCACACAATAGTACCCCCAATTCAAATTATGTCTCACAGTAGTGCGGCCCCTTAGTCATTATACCACGCAGTAGTGCCCTTAGTCACATTACACTGCACAGTAATACCCCTTATTCACATTACATCACACAGTAGTGCCCCTTACACATTATGCCACACACAGTAATGCCCCTTATAACACATTATGGTACCACCAGTAATACCCCTTATAACACGTCACACACAGTAATGCCCCTTACACATTCAGCCGACCGCCCGTACACTTGCTGCAGAGGCCGCCGGTGACTGACAGCTCAACTGGGCAGGCACATGTAAATGCCCACCCAGCTGTGACATCAGCCAATGGCACATGTGGTCGATGATTAGTAAATGTGTATGCACAATTGCCAGATGGGTGCACACTAGGATGCCATCCTAACTTATATAGTAAAACTCAGGCGCTTGCTTACCTAACTGCAAAAGGCTCTTTTGCAGAAGAAGCAGTTGCTATTGGCTGCACCTGTATTGTCTGGCTCCCCTTTATTCTCACTTCATATATTGTCCCATTCATACATATCCCCATTATCTCTTCTCTATCTTCCTTACGACTGCCCTTAGCAGGGGCGTATCTTCCTATTGGCCTGGATAGCCCTCGCCAGGGGTGCCGTTGCAACCGGACATCATTAGCAAATCATCACTGGTCTCCTGTTTGCTTTGCGCAGTGTCCCAATCACTGGTCTCCTGTTTGCTCTGCGCAGTGTCCCGCAGATAGCTGTCGTTAGTAAATGATCCCTGGTTTCCTTCTGTCTCCTCTGCTCTTATCAGTGTCCTCCATTGGTTGTTAATGTGTATCAGGCTTCTTATATGTCCCTTTATATCAGAAACATTTTAAATTGGAGAGACTAATTTTTTTTTATTTTTTATTTTTCTAATATATCTCTTCTCCCACAATACCCACCACATACCAATCACCACTTACTAATTCCCATATGTCAACCTTGCAGGAAAAGAGTGCAAGCACCACATCAACCACAATGCTCTATTTGCAAGATAATTTGCATATATGCAAATTATCTTGCCCACAATACATCTTGTTTGTTATTGATGCCCTCTTTTCCTGTGTTGTTGACATATAGAAATTAATAAACAGTGCTTGCATGTAGTAAGTGTCATAACTGAAAAACTATAAAAATATATATATATAATTTAAAAAGAAAGTATATATATATATATATATATATATATATGGCTCCCTATTTCTACAGGCATGTAAGTTGAACTACCCCTAGTGTAAGTACTAATAAATTTATCTTTTTCTCAGTATGGGGAATTGACCATGATCTTTATAGGTTGTGGATACTCTGGTTTCAGGATTAACACATGATCTTTATGGACTGTTTTTATTATTTTGTGTGTATTTGCAATGGACACATGTGGGCTGTTTTACCAGTGAATTATATGGCAGAGTTAAAAAGCATAATGCAGTGTGGGCAGTCCAATTTGAATAGATGTAAATTAGTTTACCCATAATGCATGTTTGTTTTTGATGCTATGTTTTCAAGCTTTTCCTGTGTTTTTTGGCATTAATAAATAGTGGTTTGCAATAGAGTAAGTTATGTAAAAGATATATATATATTAAAAAGAGAAATAAAAAAAAATATTCTCCCTATTTCTACAGGTGTCTGAATTAAACTACCCCCAGTGTGCGTTATTTTATTTTTTCAAGTAGAAGCAGTCATTGGAGGTGGGCGCCAGTTCCTTAGTTTGCCAGGGGCGCTCGGACCTCAAGATACACCCCTGGCCCTTAGTAACCATAAAAAGGTCACAGCAAAACCCCAATAACGCTACTTAAAATAACAAACCATGTACAGTATCAAACATATTTTCTACTTCCATTGAATATGCAATTACCTACACTACAAATAGTATAATATTTAAAATAACAATTTTAATAGTACGCTTTAAAAAATTATGTGTAAAGCATCCAAAGAAGAAAAAGAAGAAAAGAAAAAATAATTATAATTGGTTATACTGTAAACTATCGGAAGGAGATTAAACAAAAGATTCAGAAACACTGGCATATCCTATTATCAGACCATGATCTTGCAGAAAAATTGGACAGTACAGTCTCTATGAGCTGGAGGAGATCTCCAAACTTGAAAGACAAATTGGTGAGAAGTCACTATTCTAAACAACCTTCAAAAAAACCATTGATGGTCGGGACGTACCCGTGTGGGTCCTGTAAAATCTGTGGGCATATCTGTAATAACACTAAACTTCAAGACAAATTTGGCAGTACATTAACCCTAAAATTTTTGATCAACTGTCGTACCAAAAACGTCATCTACTGTATAGAATGTCCTTGTAAAATGAGATACGTGGGAATGACCACACGTATGATGAAGCAGAGGATTTTGGAGCACATGGGTACAATTAGGAATGTACAATCGGACATTTCTAGAATGAGGCAATTAACAACAGTAGCCCGGCATTTTTTCCACAAACACAATAGTTCCTATAAGGAAATTAAAGTTTTTGGTTTGGAAACAATAAACTTAGGGATAAGAGGAGGAGATGTCACCAAGGAACTCCTCAAGAGAGAAAGCAGATGGACCTATAGACTCAACAGTATGGCACCATATGGTATGAATGAACATATCAATTTTAGTGTATTTCTGTAGGACTCAAAATTTTTTATACATTTATTGATACATACTATACTGATCATATTTACAGATATTCATCCATAATTTCTCTCTCTCTCTATATATATATATTTATCTTTGTACCAATTTTTAAACTAACATACAATCTAATTTTCGATCACTTTCAAATAAACAATTTTCACCATTTTTCATTCACCTTTCATCACTCTTTGAGAGATTACTATAATCCTAATTTGTTTATTTATTTTTCACACTTATTTTTCAACTCCGATTATCACATCATTTACTCACTTCATTAACACATATGCAATTTTTGCATTCATCTTTCACAACACATCCACCACACATTGAATATTTTTTTCCCCTTAATCTCTTTTTTCCCCTCCCTTTTCTAATTTTCTTCTTTTTTACTTAAGTATTATTTATTTTTATATTAATTTTCAAATTTTTTGCACTTATAATATATATTTTTATTATTATATAATTTTTTATAATTATGTTTATATATACATACCAATCCTTCTACTGTTGCCTTACTATTATTATCTCTATATGTATGTCCCCTTGGGGGATGTCACCATTTATTTTTTACTCATATCATAAATACTTTTATGTCATAGACTAACTATGTACGATATGGTTACTAATCTCTTCTCATAATGACAGCCTTGATATATAATATATATATATGTAGCTATCTGCGTATAAGGAGTGGTCTATATTTATGTTTAAATTATATCTAACGTCATTTTTAATTCTCTTTAAATAGATTTGATAGGTTATCAAGTATGTCAATCAGTAAATGACTGATGACTGAATAGTACTAATCTATGGTTGGCTCTGGTATACATCAGATATGGCAGTTCCTGATAGGCCAACCAATGTATTTATGCTGTTACAGGGAACCCTCAGTACACAGGGCGTTCCTTTCTATGTGAGCAAGCCTCCGGCCGAAACGCGCGTCATTCAGGTACCTGTCAGCTGATCTAGTCACATGACCGCGACTGTGATCCCTTGCCGGCTTATACTCTTTCCGTTTGGACTTATTCACCCTTGGGCAGCAGATACATAGTGTCTCTCTGGATACTTGCCGGCTGACTGCAAACACACAACGGTCACCGCGTGACTTTGGAGCCAGACTATTCGACTTGTCTGTAGTTACAGACATGCGGCACTTAGCTGCTGAAAGGTTTGAGCAAGTTAGCTAAAACACAGTGAAATTTTCCCTTTCTCTTACGGTATAGCTCACACTGGGTAATAATATATCTCCTCTATGTCTTTCTCTCCTGATGGGGAATTGATTGTTCCTGGGTGCATTTAACCCTGCAATACCTTATGGTAACAGGATTTATCTACCACCTGGCAGAACTCTAACAGCTCCCACCAATGCTGTTGTTTCTATATAAACACTAGTCCCCACTCGCTCATTGCATGGCTTGCACACCTACCATGCAAAAGCAGAAGTGGATAGACATTCTGTATAGTGTTTTCTTTACGTTTTCAATTTTTTCTATACTCACTAACATTTATTAATTAATTATTTATTGATTAGAGCTGATTAAGCATATAAATCACGATATTGTATTGGAATCAAGTATCTTCTCTATGTCTTTCTCTCCTGATGGGGACTTGACTGTTCCTGGGCGCATTTAACCCTGCAATGCTTTATGGTAACAGGGTTTACCTAACACCTGGCAGAACCTTAACAACTTCCATCAATGCTGTTGTTTCTACATAAACACTAGTCTCCACTCTCTCATTGCATGGCTTGTACATCCTCCATGTAAAAGCAGAAGTGGAAGACATTCTTTATAGTGTTTTCTTTACTTCCTTCATGGTTACTAATACTAATTAATCACACATTATTTATTATAGCTGATTAAGCATACAATTTATGATATTGCACCAGGATTATGTGCATTTACAAGATAAAGGATTTCTTTCATTGGTAGAGAGTTCATATATTTGATAACCTCTGCTGATTTATGCAATTGGTTGATTTTTACTTTGGTGTCAATGTTTCCAAGCAACCATTTGACATAGGTGATACTTTGTCTCCCTTTAAATGTAGGTTTCTCCGATATCATACTAAGATTTAATGTATTAACAATATATCGGAGTGAATTTCAACTGTGGATCTCTCATTATTTTTTGACAATATCTTCAACCAATGATTATGTAATATTTATTTCATGTCACATTTGAATTCTATCTGCTGATTTATGCTTACCCAGGTGACAATACTCTTATGTATTTATACAATATAGGGGATATTATACACCTTCCAAGTGTATAAAATATATGTACCAGTGCTTTTCTAGTATCTGCATGATAAATGATTGTATACTAGTCATGAGCCCATATACATGATATAATTTGATTAATATTTACCTGTGGTCGCTAAAGTATACATATATACTCTCTCTTTTTCCCATCATTTAGGAACTAGAGAATTGCTCTATTAAATATTCTAGCCCATTTTTCTTATTAAAGAGGGAATACTTACCTTCCGAAATAAGATATTTACTCTAACACATTAATATATATATATAAAATTGTGTTGAGTTTACAGTATAACCAATTATAATTATTTTTTCTTTTCTTCTTTGGATGCTTTACACATCATTTTTTAAAGAGTACTATTAAAATTGTTATTATAAATATTCAATTTATCATTTTTCTATTCAATACTATTTTTCTCAAGAGTGCCCCACATAATAGTTTTCTTTTTACCTGCCTGTGCAGGGATTTGTTTGCAATTCAATATTTTTTGACTATAGGGTGCACCACCAACAACACTTATCTTTTGGCAAATAGTTCCATTTACCGAATATTACAGTTGGTTTCTTCTACAATATAAATAATCTTTTCAATACAAATTGATCTCCTGTGCAGAATCTTTTTCCAATAAACCCCTTTCCCCCTTTTTTCTGTGTCACTACAAATAGTATATAAGGTGACATACAGCTGATAGTGATAATAAATTATCAATCAAACCAAAACAATTAAAGGTTTGGTTGATTTGACTCTTTCAGTCTCAGATGCTTTAAACTGTGAGATCTTCAGTACAATTTTACTTATTCTGAAATAAACTGTGAAATAACCATATTATGGGGCATATTTATTAATTATCAAGTATTGTTCCGATAGTAATTTCTTATTGCCACCATAAGAAATAATTATCACCCGAATGTATTAGGAATCACATGCAGGATAGGAGCCCACCCCTGCCATGTGTTAGAAGTGAAGATATCACTAATGAGATCACTTTCCTTCTCCATCAGAACCCCGCTGCGCTACTGCACATATACAGTCTGCTGACCACACATGTGCGAGCGCCCATTGCCGGGCAGGGATCCTACACATCCCTCTCCCAATAACTACTGAAAAATGTGGCTTATAGGCTACAATGGCTGGCGCCATCTGGAGATGGCATTAGCTACTGGGGCCTAGCTCCGGAAATGTGAATCATACTGGAGCTTGTTATTCAGTACTTAAGAAGCCTCCCATAGAAACCACATTGGTCGCTATGAAGATTGACGTGACCACACAGGCGCGACCATTACTACCGGGCAGAATAATGAGAGAGGCGACCGCACACCATGATCATTACAAAGCAGTCGGTCAAATTCGATATCTGATGTGGTACTCCCAGAAACATCTGGATGGTAATATATATATATATATAAAACAATCCAAAGATCCGGCACTCAAATCGTACAGCTGTATACTTGCCGGGTGCCCTCCTCAGTCTTGCCTCATATGAATGAGGGAAGCTGTGTATACCGTTCCAATGGCGGCACTCCGTGAAAAAGAGCACACAAGTCAGTGCATTGATAACAGCAACGTTTCAGCGCTTTATTTTGCGCTTTTGTCAAGCCAACATAACATATGTTGGCTTGACAAAAGCGCGAAATAAAGCGCTGAAACGTTGCTGTTATCAATGCACTGACTTGTGTGCTGTTTTTCACGGAGTGCCGCCATTGGAACGATATATATATATGGCATTTGGATACAAAAAAATAAAATTATATATAGATATATTGTGATGTCTTGGGGTTAATTAGCTTGGTAGAGAGTGGTTTGGTGCAGTGTTTAGGTGCTTTAATGAGGGTCCACACACAGCTTTCAGGTAAACAATGGAATGGTGCTTTACTTTCAACACAGACAGGAAACAAAATAACAAAACACCTAGCCCAATCAGGGCAACTAGCTCACTTCTTCAGCCCTCTCTATGTAAGGTGCAGCTAGTCTGCAAATAAAAGTCCAATGTCAGCTTACCCCTGCGTCCTGCAGGTTAACCCAGGCTCCGGCCTGGTCTTTAGTTGGCTGGCTGCCACAGCCTCACAGTCTGTCTGGGTGGCTGTCCCTGTATCCTCCAGGTACAGGCCCTGGCTTCCTCAGCCTGCAGCTTCACTGTCACAGTCTGAGAGTTTTGTGGTCCCCCCTTGCCTCCTGCAAGGTTCAGACACAGGCCTTCTGGCCTCCCAATGGCTCGCTCAGCTTCACTGGGCTCTCTGACTGGTCTGCTTCATCAGCCTACACCTGAGCTCTATCCACAAGGCAGCAACAGGTGTATCACCACTCAGTATTTCAAGCCTGTGTGGGAGGATCTCTCCAATCCCACACAGAATCTGCTGCTCACCAACGCCATCTCTGGTGATACTGCCACTCTATATATATATATATATATATATATATATATATATATATATATGTAAAACATCGTGGCCTGTGTCCACCTGTGTTTTGTATAAATTCACAGTCCCATATGCTCAATTATATTGGAGAGCAGCTGCCTTGATTTAGGGTTTCACCACACCTGAGTTGAAGTAGTTCTAGGAAAGAAGGACAAGGAGCGCACACTTGTAATTTTCTGTAACACTTTACACAATATAAAAGCACATAGTCACATACATCTAAGTTAAAAGTAATCCATATGAACCAGCCTGTCAGTGATAAGCATGCCTCGGTCCGTCTCCACTGCTCCGAAGACCCATCTGCTAGTTTCACCAGGATCCGGCAAGCTTTATTCTAGAACAGACTGCTAGATTCACCAGTAAGCCGGGGCCCGCCGCTCCACGCTCAGCGATCACAACCCCCCCCCTTCAGAGCCGCTGACACTGTAATGTAGCAATTTGCATGCAGACAGGCTATAGATAGAAGAAGGCAGCAGCTGATGGTCTGACATGGAGCTCTCCACTAGTGTATGGTGGCTTTTCAGGTGCCAGGAAGGGGTGCCATGTATTGGGTGGCCGTGACGGTACACTCCAGATAGTAACAGCCCTAAGTGGGGTGAATATGTTGTGGACAATGGAGGAGGTGCCCCTTCAGAGTGGGAGCCCGGCGGCAGGTGCCTCCATTGTCTCCCATAGTTCTGCCCCTGCAAGTATGCATATGTACAAGACCTCACACAGAGCACACGGAGCCCTTAGCATAATGATAACAGCATGTGTCCATATACTGCCGCCCCAAACGCGTTTCATCCCTATGGACTTCATCAGTGGTCGATATCTGCAGCATCACCACACTCCCTGCACTTAACCCTGAACCTCCTGTCCAGGATCTCCCAGTGGGGAGAACAAATATATTGGCAAGTATGCAAATAACGCTCATTTACAAATTTTAAAAAAATGCAAGTTCACATTACTTTTCTATTTGTACCTAATTGTTGGTCAAATGACTTTCAAAGTACACGCCCAAATTTCCGGACTTCTGGAAATACCCCTCTAATATCGGACAATACCTTTGTGTGTGTACAGTTTGTCAGGAAAACACATAAAGTAGATAAAAAGTTGCAGGCCCCAGTGCCTTAAGGGGGTGTGGCCATTCAGGGGCACATTGGAGACGCTACAACCCTGGTAGGGGCATGGCCAGGAGGACCGTAAGGTGGGCAGTGCGGCCAATGCCACAGTACCGTGGGATCTGTACTGACACTCGGGCCGTCCCTAGTTGCCAGGACCACGCGGCACGCATTTTTCAATATGCGCGCCGCTCAGGGGGTGGTTGCGGCACAGGGTGCTCCGGCTACGTTGCGTACCCAACCCATTCAGGGCAACCCAAATGTTGGCTCTGTGCATCAGCCCTCCACCAGCAATACGGCTCCTAACAGGTTGATCATACTTGCCAACATTAAGGAAGCCCCTTCCCTTTAGGGGACAGCCGGGGGGGAGGGTGCATTGAGTTATGGTAATCGTGGTAATGCCCCCGCAATACAAAGTCGCAGTTAATGGCACTGAAAAGGGGTAGGCAAGAACGAAGTGACGAAATTCAGTGCAAACCACGTCATCAAGCACCTGTGACCTCCTACTTCCCTCGGGAAGCGCGTAGCCAAGGACGTATCTTTCTATTGGCCAGAATGGCACTCGTGAAGCTGGCCTACCCCTACTCTCATGGTTGCTGCTAGATCCTAGTTGGAGATGGGAGGCTGGGAAAGCCCCCTTAAAATCAGTATCTATAGTGCTGTAATGGGATTCAAGATGAGGGTGTAAACCTCACCCCAGTATCTACAGCATGGTCAGACATTAGTCAACTGATGACTTTCCAGCCCAGACCAGGGAGGGTACAAACTAAGGAAACAGAGTGAAAAGTGATAAGGTGCCACCCAATCAGCTCCCAACTGTCATCTCACAGGCTGTGTTTGAAAAATGACAGTTGGGAGCTGATTGGCTGGTACCTTATCACTTTCTTATCACTTTTCACTCTGACCTAACACTGCTTAGTAAATAGACCGCTAACTAGTAAATAAGAACTGAGCTCTGCACTGCCAACTGCTGGCTGACACCGGTATTACAGTCTATTGCCAACAATACAAACAGCTTTATTAGCTAGGTGGTCCCCGGACAGTTGCAATCTACGCCCAGCCCGGTCCCCGCCTTCCAGACCTGTTTTGTGTCCGCGCTTACCTTCCCCAACCAACATGGCGGATGGGCCTGCCCGTGACGTCATCAACAGCTGCCGGGGACAGTTGTCACAAGACGTCAGACAGAGGGGCCGGTCGCGGTGCTGCGGATGTCCTGGCAGGCGGCTCCCGGGGCTCCGGTGCACGGGATGGGGTGCAGCCTCTGAGCCGAAGGGGCCGCTATGGACGAGTCCGGCCGCCTGGGCGGGCTGGTGGAGCTGCTGGAGGAGTTCTCACGGGCTCAGTTTCGGGCCAGGGACGTGGGCGCTAAGGTGAGACCCCCGGTGCTGGTCCCGGGGTGCCCGGGTGTATACAAAGGGGGGTATGAGGAGCGGACGGGAGAGCTGCGGGTACGGGCTGTGCAACAGCGCCCCCACTGGCCGTTCTCGCACGTGACATCTGTCACACTCCCTGATGCGCTGTGGTGACCAGGGGTGATATGGGGTCAGCAGAGCAAGACACCCGCCCACCAATATGCTGGGTGCTGTAGTGCTCCATCCTTTCTCAGGAGCTGCCTGCACAAGAATCTGGCCCGGGCCCCTCCTGCAGTAACACCTCATCATTATTATTGTACAGACAGTTATTCCCAATGTCAGGGACATGACTGCTCTATGTCAGCAAGACCAGATCTGTCACCTCATTTATTGGTTATATCTGCCTAACATGTCACTTTCCCCCAGTACCCCTTCCCTTGACGGCAGGGGTCTCCTGCTAGGTACCCCGACTGGGAATGAGAACTTGCTGGAGCATCAGAGCCTGGTTATGATGAGTCGCAGGTGCTGCCCATGGCGAGTTTTAGCATGCGCCATGGCGTACATGTGCATCTATCTACACGTATCTTTGGGCGTTTCTGGGGCGGATGGATCTCATTCGTTCGTGTCTGTCTGTGAATGGGTGTCTTACTAAAGTGCTGGTTTTTAGAAGTGGAGTTGTCGCCCATAGCAACCAATCATATTCTAAATATCATTTATCTAGCACCAATCTCATTGGTTGCTACGGGCAACAACTCCACTTCTAAAAACCTGCACTTTAGTAAATACGCTCCAGGATGTCACTTGGGTATATGCACCGAAGAAAACTGTCAGGTGGGCCTGTAGCCAGAGTTGTGTCCTTTTCTGAAGCTTCCCTATGACCAGGGGATGCCGGTTGCAGACTGGTCTCTTGCACCCAGCTTGGAGTAGGGTTAGGGTAGTGGATAGATCCCCTTCTGTAGATGTACCCTGACATCAGTTACTGTCCAACGTCATTCCCTACTATTTACGTGGACATAGAGGGGGAATATAAACCTGTGGCGAGTGAAGAGAGCCACCGTTTCTGAAAGTGCGGCGAGCGGACACATTTCTTCTTTTGGTGGCCTTTATGGGCATGGAACCACACTTCCGCCCTCACTTCCGTCACTTCCAGGTACATATACTGAAGGGGATCTAAACCTTTCCGTAGGGTTAGTTCTGATGATAGAGATGATCGAAAGCAGGGGGCGTTGCAGCAGAGATCTGTGCGTCTCAGAATACGGGACTCTGCAAGATTCCAAATGCGGCCGCATAGGGAGTTGTGTGCGTTGCAGAATCAGGCCTTCTATGTCTTCTTGTCACTGTGTGGACACTCTGTAACAGTATAAGGTCCAGTATCCCTGTATTATCTTAGCCAGGTGCCTATGTAGCATTTAAGGAACGCACAGGTGTTTATGCCAAATTCTGAAATTGTGGTTTTAGTACAGTATGTCAATAAGTCCTAGTTAGCGCTCTCTGGCGCCATAAAACAGTAACGTTATGCAAAGGGATCTCTACACTGACTTTTGAACGAGTGTTTGCTTCGCGCAGAATTATGTCAAATTCAAGGTTACCTGTTGCGTTCACAATAGTCAACACTTGGTAAAATATACAGTAGCTGCTTTGTATGGGCTTGTTTATTCAGTCCCTGGTAAAGCATTCTTATTTGTTATAGCACCATTATAGTGCATTGTTCCAGAGGTTACCAAACTCTGCTATTACAGGCCACGCTCTAAGGATATCTATGCTTGAGCACAGGTGAATTAATTAGTATCTGAGTCAATTTGATTTAACCCTCTGGACTCGAGCATGGATATCCTTAAAACCTGGAGTTTGGGAAACTCTGCATTATGCTATATTATGGATATGTTAATGTATCTAAAGCGAGATTAAAACACCTACAGTACGCTTCAGTGAGAGTTTTATTAACAACTGTGTGTACTGTATGCAATATAACTTTGAATTATGCTGTTTATGAGTGTTTGGGTGGAGTTATCTAGTTGTGCCCTCTTGTGTACTTTCACACTCATAAGCCGATGCTCCTTGATTTATTTTCACTTTTAAACCAGAACCATCTTCAGTCATATTTGTATTTATTTAGCGTAGTGATTTCTGTCTCCTGTGACTCTGGATTTCGGTAGTGCTGTGGGTCAGTCAGGTGACTTGAACATCCAAAAATTGGTTCTAGACTCTCCGCTATCTTGTTAGAGAAGTGAAAATAAGATTTGAATGCATCCTTCCTATTTTTTTTTTTGTCTGCTGCTCCTTTTTGTTAATGCTTTTATTGTTAACGTTGCATATTCAGCGCTGGCTATCTATTCAAGTCATTGTTTAGCTGACTAGTATGTTCCTGTATTTTTGGTATTAGTTTGTGATCAGGTGTCCTCTTTTTTTTATAGTTGTTTTAAGCTGCATTGCAAGTCCCTTGGAATAAATAAAAATGTACCATTCACTTGAGTCACACACAGTGGAGGATAGTTCTGCGTTAGCCACAGCTGTGATAGAGGGGAAAGCTTTGGGGTACCTTCTGTTTGATAATGGAGCAGACTTTGCTCCGAACCCTCTTAAATTACGTAGATCTAAAAGCTAATTATCTTCTATCCCTGCCAAAGACGAAGCAATGGTTAGTTAAAGTGCTGACGCGTATATAAAAATTAGACTTTTTTTAATTTTAGAAAGGACCATAGTAGTTTCGAAAGCTTGAGCTATAATTCTGCTCAGTGAGCCAGTACATTGCATAATATTACAGCTGGATAGAGCAGGGGACCTCCTGCCTCTCTGTGCCTGATGCTGGTTTCTAATGCAGGCATTTGAGAATTGGTGCTGAGGATAGGATATTGCAGTCACTTATTTGTCTGCTTTAGTTTTGTAAACTGCAACAGAAGAATAACGTCATAGGGTTTCTCTTTGACACTTATGTCCTTTACCTGATTCCCATTGACTATGTTTATATTTTGTTTTAAAATTTTTAAGTATATGGGGTCTGCTTCATTACATAGACGGACATGCGGGATTAAGTATAAAGCCGCGGAGAGAGATAAAGTACCAACCAATCAGCTCCTGTCACTTTCCAGGCTGTGTTTGAAAAGTGACAGGAGCTAATTGGTTGGTACTTTATATCTCTCCAAGGCTTAGTACATAGACCCCTCAGTCTCCCACAGTTGACAATAGGCACCGGTACAGGGGAGAGGATCTCTCTCTTGCCATTCACCATTGGAGCCAATGTGGGGCCATAAGGATGGAGGTCGGGAGCAGGTAAGATCTTATTTTTATTGATGTCTCCAACTTTATCCAAAGCTGTTTTAGAATTGGGTGGAGTCCTGATGAGAGGCAGCCAAACATGAGTCATCCGGTGAGTTGGCCCAAGCACCAAGGACCTTGTCCAAATTTGTATAATGCATGAGAGGCCCAACTGGAATAAGGTCCAGCCATTCAGCTGCTCGCACTCTCTGGGACCTGTTTGGTGGTCGGCCAGCTGTACTCGCGTAGGCTATAATTGGTCATCCTCACAGTTCATTTACCCGCATGCCTAGTAGCGATCCGATCGGGTTATAGTGCTGGCCTCGGAGACGCACATCCTGCCATATTGTGCCAAGTGTCGGACACTGCTGCCAATGTTGCCGCTTGTTCGACCAACACCAAAGGGGTCTGTTTAAAATAAGTATTTTTATTATTTACCAGCATAGCCTGTTACTTTCTTGAGTGCTTAGTAATTTCTGGATTTAGGGGTGGGGGGGGAGACACGTGGGCACAGTGAAATGGGCCCTCTTTCACTTAGGGGGGCGAAGGGCACACTACTACACTGTGCAGTCCCATGCATGTCTAAGACTCAGACGACTGGTGGAGAGTCGGATGATGAGTGGGGCGGTGCTAACGAGAGGGGGAGGGCTAGAGGAGTGGGGGCGTGCCCTGTGCCCCCAGAAGACTTCAACTGGCCCTGCAGTCATAGCAAGGCTCACACAATGGCCATTTGGTCAGAAGTCGGTGGTGGTTATCTGTGAGAGGGAACTTGATGAATAGGAAACTTTGTTCACCAGTTAAGTCCCTTTTTATTAAATTGGTAAGCCCTCTGTATTTATGCATCTGTCAAGTACATCGTAATCTAGGAAACTGTATACCGAATTTATAATAAATATAATTACTTTAGTTCTATCGATATTCAGTATTAGGTGTATATAGAACAGCTCCTCCCAGTTTAAACGGTTTCATGAACAATGTTGGGTTATTATTTTGGCATTACCAGGTGGTTCCTGTCATGCTGTTGTTTCTGTGTGAGCTTTGGTGACCTGAACAGATGTGTTCCCCCCCCATGTCTCAGGTGGAGAGGATCGAAAGGCGCTGCTTGGAACTCTTCGGCAGAGACTATTGTTACAGCATCATCCAGAACCCGAATGGCGAGCTGTGCAGCCACTACCCCAGGCAGATCGTCTTCCTGGAATACGAGAGCACAGAGGACGACAAAAACACGTATGTAATAAACTATTTCCTGCCTTTGGCGCTCCGCTACGAAATTAGCAACTTGCGAGAGACTATCTTATTCCGTCCTTTTTTCCATGGGGTCTTGCTCTGAAAACATTATAGATTTGATGGAACTTCAAGGACTTGGCGTTTACGCTGCCGTTTCGCGCTCCATGAAAGATGCTCTTTCCATTGAATTTATTTTTGTGTTGCTTCTGAAATGTGCCGCTGTGCAGGCAGGGGGCAGCACCTCACTGTGCTGTAGATGTGCACATTTCAGAGAGCTTATAAAGCACTTGTTATCTCCTATCACATCTGAATTATTACCTACCCTGCTGCTGTGGAATGCGGGAGGAATGTGCCATCACTGCTTATGCTGTAAAACCCATTTGCATTATTTAATTTACGATGTAGGCATCCAGTCCGGTTTGACACCACTGCTGTCGAAGAGTTTCTGGATAGAAGTACAGCACATTTTAACAATTTTATCTGCACTGTTTCCAATTTGGGAGCAAAGATTGAATATTAGATGACTATTCAATTGATCAAATTAAATGTCTATGCTGTGTGGTATTGCTGGAGCTGTGTGGTTTAAAAGACCATTTCATCTTGGTTGCAGGTTGAATTGTAGATGATGGATATTAAAACTATTCCCAAATCTCTTATATTGCCCACACATATGCAGATCACATCATTTCTGACAAAACTGGCCATTCGTTGCATAGGGTTTCCCAGTTAAATGACTACTCGAAATCCAAGTGGATTTAGTATAACCAGGCAGAACAGGTTTCACCATCCAATCATCCGTACGGTAGGCTACGGCTACAGGAATCTGAGAGCACTTCTCCTTGAATTCTCAAACACTGTAATGCTTTGGTTTGGGCGCAGCTATTTTTTATCACCTGTCTGACTGAGTCTTAAGCTGGGTACACACTAGACGATGTGTGTACCCGACCGACGCACGATACATATTGCTCGGTCATTTTACACCACATGATCTGGTGAGCGGCCGCACAAAATGTCATTCACCAGTTCCTACCACAAGCATGGGGTCGTTCATCAAATTGACAGATTCAGCAGAATGTAGGCCCGATCTGTCGGTGCGATGAACGACCCTGTGGGAGCATGCATGGTCGGTCATATTGCATACACACTTGCCGACAGGGACGATATGTCAGCCGGATCGGGTGACATATCAACTCTTGTGCACCCAGCTTTATACACATAGAGGTGTGAAGAGGCATTCTTGATTTGATTAGGCTTTCCGTGTCATCCCTTTAAGTTGGGATACATAAATGAAGGCACTTTATACACCAGCGACTGATAGTCGCAATTCTGCGATCCCCAGATGCCGGGGTCAGAGGATCGGTGAAATCAAACGTCTGATTTGCCTATCACTATCAAAATATGATTGTGACTTGCAAATCGGTGACTTTTAACATGTAGAATTTCACTGATCCTTCGACTGCTCGGTGAACATCGAAGGTCTGAGGATCGGACAATCTGTCGGCTGCTGTAGGGCCCATTTCACCTGGTTTTTAATCGACCACAGAACCTGCGTAATTCACGTGTCCCGACTTAAGGGAATGATCTAGCAAGCCTAGATTTGATCAACACATGTTCCAGGTTTTACAACCCTTTAAAATACATGGTGTGTGTAGACTTTTAGAATGCATTTAAATGTATAGTATATATGGAGAGCTGACAATATAAGTGCACACAGGTTAAGCTGCTTGTACAGTTACTTTATTATTTTAATTACATTTCCCTTTATTCATTATCTTTAAATCGGGCTCTTGAAGTTTTATTCACTGGGATTTGTTACAGGTTTGAAAGTACGGTGCAGGTCAGCAGGTTGCAAGACCTTGTCAACCGCAGCAAAATGGCGCGTTGCCGGGGACGTTTTGTCTGCCCAGTAATTCTTTACAAGGGAAAGGTAAATCTTTTTGTTTATCGACCTGTACTCATTATTGCAATTTCTTCTGCATTATAACAGGCTACACTCACTGCACCTATCCGCTGGTCCATGATCTCACAGAAGGTCCATTGATTATATGGTGTAATATTGTTTTTGTTAGGTGTCTCTCCCCTCACCCCCCCCCCCCCCTCCTCCACTCTGATGCACCTGTTCTTCACAGAGAAGGTCTTTTACCTGGTTTCACGAAAGAACGCTTAGGTCTACTCCAAAGGACCGGCTACAACTGGCTTAGGGCATTAACAAGAGACTCTTGTATTATCGGAGGGGTTCTTCTAGTTGGCACTTTTGCTGAGGTTTGGCTTCAGCCCTGTGCTGAGCCTAATTTTTAGTTCATAACATTCACACTTCAGTTCCGTCCTTTTTTTAAGTGCACACAACCCATAAGTTAAAAAAACCTTTGCACATTCAGAATATACAATACAGATGTATCCGTACACATCTTTGCTGCAGTCGCGCTAAAAAGCCCCTCTCGGCGCACCAGGTCCTGCGAGACTCTAACGCCAGGCGTCTTTATGTGCTGAAAATGCGTCTAAAATGCGATGTGACTCGGACACCCCAGGAGACTGTTCTGATTAATATGACGTGCGACACTTGTATATCTGTGTGTGACCGAGTCTCTGTATATGTTGCGCTACGATGTAGCGGGCGAGGCTTTTGTATCGCACGTTCCGTTGGTCTTCATATACAGACTCAGGTGCGCACAGATATGCAAGTGTCGCATATCAAAATAATCAGCACAGTCCGCTGGTGCGCCCTAGTCGCTTCGTATTGCGACTTAGACGCATTTTTGCCCCCCCCCCCCAAAAAAAGACACCCCACGCTAGCAGAGTAGCACGGTACCTGCTGGCTCACTCACGCCAGGCAAGTCGCACTGCGCGGCGTATTGAGGCTAGATGAATGAGGACACATCTATACATTCTTTATAGACCCGAGACCTCTCTCCTTCTGTGGTCTGCGCGAAATGATAACATCTGCGGATTATAATCTATGTATCTTTGTAAAGTTGGGAACGGTCTTGTTTGTTATCCATGTAATCTTACAATCTTTCTTCTACTATCTATGGAGCTACGGAACCCATGTGGCGCTTCTATAAATAAAGATATTATTAATGAATCTGAAATGCACAATAGTTCCTGCTGGCGTAATAGCCGAACATAACACATTATCCATTTGTTTCCAAAAAAGGGAAACAAAAAGTTGGTTCCCCTCTATATGCTCTGACCTTGTGTATTTAGTCTCCTGGCACCCCCCTGGTAATTCTTAGTATGGTTGGAGGGGTGAGGTATAAAATGTCGACACTGCTGAAATGTCGTCATGATAGAATGTTGACAAACCGACGTGGTGGCCCATCGACCACTTAACTGCTCCCGACCGCAGCAGTGGCTTCAGAAGTGGCTTCTGTGTCCCAGCAGTCATATGTGCAGCAGTTCTGGTGCAGACATATGGCAGTATGACGGTGCAGTGAGTATTCTCCCCCTAGTGCCTAAACCCGCAAGGTACAACAGAGGAAAACTTTTCACCTGTACTTACTGAATGAAAGTTGTGTTATTGTTTGATCATAGGGCAATAACTAAAATAAGGGGCACTCACGTTTTCAAAAAGAGGACTTTTCTCTGAGGTTAGGAAATAACCTTATGATTTACTTAGCTATTTTATGTTCATACTGAAATCTATTTATACATTGTTTTTTATTTTTCTGTGCTCCCTGTGCGCGAGACGCCTGTCGTGACATAGACATCCCGCCACGGTAGCAATTCGTAGTTCATCCTGATTATCACGTCTTATTCACAGCCTAGCCACACAGAAAGTCTCTCGCAGTGTACCAGACACATTAAATGAGTACTTGTGTCACAAAGCAGTTGGTCTAAAGTCGCAGAAACGATATATATGGCGCGGGTCGCTGGTATCGCAACACTGTCTTCTGCCTTTTTTCCCAGATTAGCGACTTTGTCACACACAGAAGTACATGATATGCCAGCGTGAGTAGTCTGTTTAGCCTTGCTTGGTATTTTTGTCGTGTTAGTGATTCCAATAAGATACATACTCTATTTTAAAGTATCTGGCAGGACCCTTGGCACAGCTGAGTCACAAAGTCTGCGGCGCCACAAACAGGGCTATTTGGCGCGATTTGAGGATAGATGTGTGTGTGTGTAATATATATATATATATATATATATATATATATATATATATATATATATATATATATTATGTATGTGTATATAAAATAAATTATGAGCCAAAAGTCATTCGATGCTTTCAATTGTCTGAGTCTCTGGTCGTAGACCAGTGGTTTCCAAACTGATGCATTAAAATGTTCTAAAAGAATGGATTGTATTATAGTATATGTCCTCACTATAAGTCCTTAATTCTTGTTGCAGCACATTTGCAGGTCGGCGACACTGGCTGGATGGGGAGAGCTATACGGACGCACCGGGTATAATTATATTTTCTCAGGTTTGTTCACTCCTTTTATAGAAAAATAACGGCTTTTGGTATTTCCATTTTTCTATTAAATGTACAGAACGGTAATATAAAATCGCGAGCTCAGTTTCTGGCTGCAATATTCAGCGGATGATAGTGCTACCTTTGTGTCAGCAGAATTAGATTGCTCCTATTTTATCCATCAGAAATGTGTATGCAAGTGCTCTATGTAATAATACAGTGAACGCATGGCGGGATGTATATTTCTCCTGTGCATAGCTCACTTCCTGCCTGTAGGTCTGTGGAACCCTGCGTAAGGTCTGCAGCCCACCAAATGTAGTAGCAGTTAAGTGGGCAATGGTTCCAGTTACGGCTGCTGATGTAATGAATGGAGTATATGTCAGCAGGGATTTGGTGTGGAAGCAGACCTTCCAGTGGTGGGGTGGGGGGGGGTCAATGACATGGGTTTGTAATGCTTTCATTTTCTGCTGGTGACCTGTGGATTTCCTGCAGGGGGCTCTGATGACGCATGGGCAGATACAGAAGTAGTGGAGGATGAAGCTGCAGCAAGGTATGTGCGAAACGCGTTGAGTTTTATATATTTTTATTCAAATTGGTAAAAGCAATCCTGCATAAAAAAAAAAAAAAAGTTGACAAAGCTTTTACTATATAGAACTCCAGTCAATTCTGTTTTAGAATGGATCATTTTTGTGTATTATGTCTAGTTGTGCTTTAATTATATCTTCACTCATTCTTTATATGGGAGCGAGCCGCCTTTATAATGTTACATTGATCTAGGGTTTACCACCTTATGTGGAGATGACCACTACAAATGCCCAACTTCTAATTTGGTGGACGTGACTGTGGCTTTTCAATTAAAAGCGAAGCCCTTGTTGCGTTGCCAGGGCGGTATGGAAAAGCTGCCAATGGTGACACATCGCAGGCACAAAATAGCTCCTGTTACTGCGCTGTAAGAGGACCCTGACCGTGCATATTGCACTTTGTGATTTCACGCACCTAATTTTTTTGTGGGGAGTGGCATCAGGGCATTCCTAGATAGACCTTGAGGGAGTTCCCTCATCCACCTTAAACTACAAAAAAAAAGTTTGTTGCACAATATTTAAAGGGTAAGGTAGCGGAGAGGTAAACTGCGTTGGTGTTTTCTGGTTAGTGAGGGTCCACAGATGATCACTATGTGTGCTCAGGAGGTGCCGGACATCTGGATCTATTTCAGGGGTGGGGAACCTTTTTTTTCTGCCGAGGGCCAGTTTGATAGATATAACATTATTTGCGGGACGGTGATGGCCACACCCCTCCGTGTGACATAATACGGGGGCGGGGTCACAATCGCCAGGGATGATAGCAATGCCCGTAGCATCCTGGTAATGCTCCGGGGAACTGTAAGGACAGCGGTGTGACCATCTGAAGCTTCCTAAGGACACTCCAGGTGGCACTGCTGCATAGATTCTGGCTGCATGGTGCCATTCTAGGCACCCTGCTAGCCAGATGAGGCTGGCAGGAGAAAAAAGCTCAGAGGGCCAGACCATATGATTCCGGGGGCCTTATACGGCCCCCAGGGCCTGAGGTTCCCCATCCCTGCTCTATTACATGCTTTCAGCTGGATGGCTTTTTTTCCCACCACCCAGGTGAATATACATGCCCAAATAGCCACGGTATTAAATATTTAAACCCATGAAAGTGACATGTAATTAAGGAGTACTCCCCCGCTCTTCAGTCTTCACTGACTGAGTTATGACCTGAATGAGGCCTAAACCAGCCTGATTTAAGAGCAAAGTCTAAATTATTGAAACAAGTGGCCCTGCTAGGTAACTAGTATTTAATTTCCGTCATGCACATTTCCAGCTGCACTTGGGATAGATACAAAAGAGAAGTAAACTGCGCTGAGCTAAAATAGATCAGAAATATAAATGGTATTTATGCATTGAATGTATGGATCAGTAGCTAACCAAATGTGACATTAAACACATATCCAATCCCAATGGTAATATAATATCCAGACAAACAGAAAAACCCTACCAAACCAATGCAATATTGATATAAAGGAATTTATTTATTTATTTGAAAAAGGCTAAACCATAAAAAGACAGAAATGCTGCACATGATTTTATGGTTTAGCCTTTTTCAAATAAATAAATTCCGTTATATCAATATTGCATTGGTTTGGTATGGTTTTTCTGTTTGACTGGATATTATATTACCATTGGGATTGGATATGTGTTTAATGTCACATTTGGTTAGCTACTGATCCATACATTCAATGCATAAATACCATTTATATTTCTGATCTATTTTAGCTCAGCGCAGTTTACTTCTCTTTTGTGTATACCTTTTAGGGATTTAGTCAGTTATCCTAAACTGCAGCTCGCATTATATAGACAGTCCCCATTGTTTCAGTGCGCTAGTACTCTCCGTATTTGTTATGCCTGGGATAGTTGGTACAGACACATTCATGAACGGGAATGTGGTCATTGCAGCGAATTTGTACCAGGCGACCAGAGGCACAGTGTGTATAGATAGCAATGTATTGTGTGATACATTAGTGACATTCATCTACCAATGTGCCCTCTTCTCCTCTCACCTCATCTACTACATTGCCTTTGAATTGTAAGCACACCTTGGCACAGAAATGTTATGTTTTGTCTATATTGCTTGTACAGATGTATACGTCTTTGCTGCAGTCATGTTAAAAAGCCCACCTCGGCGCGCCAGGTCCCATAAGACTCTGCTAGCGTTGGGTAACTCCCCTTTCATATGCACCCACAGATACTGACGCGTTTCCCCATATAGCATATCGGTTCATCAGAGGGGGAAACGCGTCAGGTCTGTGGGTGCATATGAAACTTTATTTTTTATTTTTTCCCCCTATACGTGAGCAGTCACTCCTAAACCTGTTGCTAACTGGATATCGACAGCCAAACAACAACATTTGGCATAATGCTTCCGTGTACATCAACTTGCTCCCTGAGGAAGCCTATATTGGTGAAATGCGTAGGGTATTGATGCCCCTCTGCTACAACTACCACTACTTACCTGCTGTGTGCCTATGGTTCCCCCCTGCAAGACCAGCCACCACCCCTTTCAGATAAGCGACCTTTTTCTTTTTTAATTTTAAACCATATGTAATATTTGTGTTTCACATTTATATGAATAAAACTGGATGCTAATTACATTACGTTGTGGACACCATTCACTCATAAGGTTGCTGTCCAAGTATACACGTGGGGCGTTCTGGAGTCTGAGGGTTCCCCGAGGCCGCTTCATCACTCTGAACTGTGTTTGGACGATGGGATTCTGCATTATACGCTTATATAACAAACGTACATAGGGTACGGGCGATAGTCAATTGTTCTCTATTTTATCCGATTGGATCACGAGATACAACACCATTGGGCGCTTGTCCTTTCTTTTCTACTACATCAACGTGCCATTCTACATTGCTGCTTTACCATACTAATACTGATAGCGGGCGCACCCGCAGAAAGAAATCCTGCCATCCGACAACTCCAGCCACAGGAAATGTCCTTGCTACACTGACACTGTAGACATTGGAGTCTGTGTCACAATCATATCTAGCGGCTGTGAATGAAAGCAGGACCCACAGGGGTTCAAGCCGACATCTGGACTCCGTATACGTTGCGGGTGAGCATTTAATATCACACAAGTGCCAGTTCGTGCCTCCGCTACATCTCGAGGCTATAAATGAAAGCAGGACCCGCAGTGGTTCAAGCAGACATCTGGACTCCGTATACACACTGGCTGAGCAGCTAATTATTACTACAAATTGTCAGTCGGATTACCGAACCCTGTGGTCAGTGATTGACTGGAGAGGTGGTCCGCAGAATTATATCCTATGCATAAGGGGTTAAAAGATATCTGGATTTTGAGAAAAAGCCCATTTGTTCTTTTGATTATCCACACCATGGTTAGCCTGTTGATCAATGGACTATTATATCGGGATCGGAATGAAATGCATATCCGGCGGTTCTAATCCTGACGCTGGAACACCGGCGGTTCTAATCCCGACAGTATTTTCCTATTCACTAACTTAACCCCTCCCTTAGGGATGCCTAACCCTAACCCCCCCTGTAAGTGCCTAACCGTTAATCCCCCCCCGGGAGCCCCTAACCTAACCTTCTGTCCTCCTGCGAGCCCCTAACCCTCCGTCCCCGCAGCTGTCCGCGTCCGGCTTAACTACGATCGGGATGCCGGGCATTGGGCTCCCGGCATAGGTAAAATGACAGGCGTCAGGATTTCGACTCCTGTCATTAGACCCTTGCCGGGATTAGACAGTAGGGATGCCGACGGTTGGCATTTAGACCGACTGCATACCAGACCGTTGCAATTAACAGGATAACTCCTACTATTGGTTTTATTGCACATCAACAATCTGTCTGTCTGGTTAACAAATTAGTTCACAAAGACGCTTTCCTCATCTCAAACAAATCATTTAACTTAGAGGATTCTAATAACATAAAGTGTGTAATGTTACATTTTACCTGAAATGTTACAGCGGATTTGTGCATAGATATTTTGTGTCTAATCTATATGGTAAGAACGTTACATTCTGGAAGTCTTAACCTTTTTTTAATGTCTCATTTAGTGGAACATATGCTATAGGTGTTTTGTTATTTTAATAAATGTAATTTTAATTGAACACTTGTGGCTGTTTGCGATGATGTTGAACGCCTTTAAGCGATATACCGATATAATCATTGACCTAATTACCAAGACTTTGTGTACTTGCACTGGAAACAATGAATCCGATAATTATCTCCTTTTTGCGGTTTACAGCCATGAAACGTAAATTATGCGTATTCATTATGTAAATTCTTTGTAACGTTCTCAACAATAGCCGCGGAACTTTCCAGACGGTGATTCATACAGATGGAAACTTCTAAATTCACATGACAGAATGACTTCCTAATATGCACTATTTATATTTAAATGACTGCTAAATGTAGGACACAAGTTGGCGGAAATTAGAGTTATTAATACCATGCACGAATATCAGAGGTGAAGATCTTTCAGATAGTTTTGATTGTGGGGGGAGGTTTCATCCCGCGCACAGCAGACTTCCTGTCAGTAATCAATTGAAGAACATGGAGGTCAGCCTCTCTGAACATTGATCTTTTTTTAATTTTAAATGCAGTCTGAAATCATGAGAAGGCATAGAATCCACTACATATATCAGCGATTGATGCTAGTAACTCTTTTATAGTAGTCTGGTTTAAGTATTCATTTTAGGGTCCTATTTTCTTATTAAAACTATTATTTAGTAGAACATGTAAAAATATGAAATGTTTAAATCTGTATTCACCTTTGTCTGAGCGCATGCTGCTATGCGCTTCCGGATTCTCTGCGAGGCCTCACTATGGGGCTTTGCTGGTTCTTATTAGACTGTATAACAGGAAGTCTGGTGTGCACAGACGCAATGCTTCCCTCTCACAAAGCCTGATCACAAACTTGTTACTTGTCTTTGCTGCAGTCAAGCCAAGCAGCCCCTTTCGGCGCTCCTGGTCCCGTGAGACTGCTAGCGCCGGGCACAATGCGTTTAAGTCACAGTGCGATTTTGACAAGAGAGCACCAGCAAACTACGCTGATTCATTTCATATGACACTTGTATATCTGGGTGCTGCTGAGTCTCTGAATCTGTATGCGAAGTGACTACAATATAGCGGCCACAGCTTTTTTTCTTTCCAAGTTCCGTTGTGCTTCAGGTACTCGTAAAGACTTGGACGCTTTGAAGGCAAGAAAAGACGCCCGACGCTTGCAGAGTAGCACGGGATCTGGCAGCTCACTCACGCCAGGCAGGTCACGCTACGTGGTATATTGAGGCTAGACGTAAGCGGCTACATCTGTATATGAAATCCTGATCCCATTAAAATACTCTCCTGTCCCAAGTTGTGAAGGATCAATGTCACTGCGGCTTTTACTGTAAATTAACTGTCAGTACGCGGTTTAAGGTCCTTTTTTTTTTTTTTTTATTTCCCCTAGGAATGGTGATGCTCAGCTCTTCGACAAAGTCCGAGGCCATGACATTAAATTGTTAAGATACCTCTCCGTTCGCTACATCTGTGACCTAATGGTAGAAAACAAGAAGGTGAAATTCGGCCTCAAGTGAGTTGTCACGTTTGCGGGTGGTGGTGGGGATACTGCACTCGAGCCATAAGGGTGCTTGAAGATTGTGACACCAAATTTGTTTTGTTTTATTTCTTCTACCCAGTGTGACATCCTCTGAAAAGGTGGATAAGGCTCAGCGATATGCGGACTTCACGCTATTGTCTATCCCTTACCCAGGTAATGGACTGTGCATTACTACGGTGTTGTGTTTTTGTTTTGTTTTTTGGTACAGATCTCAGTAAGTGTTTAGATTTCAGGTGTACTAAAATAGAAGTACCTCAAATAAAGTTATGAAAAACGAAGCAGCACTTGCATCTCGGCGCCTGCACTTCTCTGCAATGTGTAATGGCAAAGCGAGTCGGCGCGTCTCGTCATCTGGGAGCTGGAAATGTGTCTTCCTGCAGTGATGTCACAAGGCTTTTCCCCCAGTAGAGGGCAGTCTGGAGGCAGCGAGGGAACCTGCATCAGGGATCTTCTGCCTGCTAGCACTAAGCACTATAAGATTAACGTAATGGTTATCCTAAGAGTAGCTCTACAAAGTCAGCTGGCGTCCTTACTGTGGGCAATAAGACCTATCAAATGAATAAGATGAAAATGAAACCAAGCTAAAGACTTTAATTACAGTCATATCACCCCTTCAAATTTAAAATGAATGCACATTCTGTATAGTTTTACTTGGGAGATGATCAGATAGATTTATCTGTATCTTATTCCAACATACTGCCAAAAACTATGCTCCCCTTTCCTGAGAGAGCCATATAAATTTCCTTTTGCTTTCTGATTTTAACTAAGCTCAAGACTTGGGCGCATATTTATTCAACTAAATTTGCGGCAGTCTTTAAAAAAAAAAATGGAAGTGTTCGGAGGCTTGCCTAATTTTCAATGTAGTGTGGCCACTATTATTAGGGTACTGTGGTAAATCTGCTATTTTTTAGCAAAAGCATTCCCCATTGCTGTCTATGGGGACTATGATATTGCTAAATTTAGTTCAGAAAAGCTTAGGTTTTTGGCACCGGTCCCTAATGGCATATGTAGATGGTGTTAGCCTATTGTAGTGTCTGAGCTACTGTATCACAAATAGTTTCAGAGAGAGATATTTGGGCTAACTGCCCGCCATCTTTCACGTGTGCGGTAGCCTTGATGGGACCGTACCCAGAGGTAAAGTTATAGGGGGCGATTCAATCCAGAGAGATGTGAATAGCACTGGGAAGGATTTCCCTGAGCTATTCAATTGACTGCAATGTTAACTCCGACTAAAACCACTTTAGGGCCATATTCAATTAGTGGTGAAAACAGACCTTTTTTTTGCCAAAAAAGAAAAACTTTTCTCCATCCCAGACCAGGAGGAAAAAAAAAAAGCAAAATTCCTATTTTTGACTAAAAATGTGGGGATTTCTTTCAGAACCCTTTGGACCCCCCTCCCCTCCCTAATGATGATGATTTTTTTTTTTTATTTTTTTTTTATAAATAGCTTCAGCGTATTGGGTCTTATTTTTTTTTTTTTTATAAGATTTTTTTTTTTTTTGAGGGGTGGTATGGATGCATCAAGTGTTTTTTTTAAACATCGCACGCGGTCGCAGCAGGTGGTTTTTTAACGATTTTCAAAATTGCATTTTTACGACACAAAAATATACGTGCACCCAATTTACGTGGAACAGTCATTTCCTGGAAAAATAATAGCTTTCTATCATTTTCAACCATTTTTATTTATTTTATTTTTTTTTCACCCAAAATTTGCACCGTCGTTTTTCGCCAAAGTACGTTCCCTCCGTGTGTGTCTGTTCTTTCCGCTGGTATGCGCGATGTGTAGCGCTAATCCAGAGTAGGAAGATAGTTCTTAGTGTTCCTACTCTGGATTAGCGCTACACATTGCGAATATCGGCAACTAAAGGTAGGCAGAGATAGGGCAAGCCAGTTAGATCTACCTGTAGCTACCCGCTGATAACCTTGCCACTGGCAAACTTTGGAACCCGCAGCAAGACACACTTATAAGACTTTCAAATGTACAAACGAGCGGCTAGACATTAACTAACCCTATTTTTTTTTTTTTCCACAGGAATCGCGCTACACATTATTTTTAGCCATATATTATTAACAAGTGCTCCTTTCTTTACTTATTACATTGTTTCAATTTAAAAGTGAGCTGCTATTTCTATATTTTGTTTTGGTAGTGCAGCAGTATACATTTTATTAAGCTGACTACTGTGCCACCCTGCAGCACCAATGTCCTGTTGCTCAAAATAAGATAGTAGATGTTAGCTTTGATCATTTGACACTGGCACTGTATTGGTGAAAAATATGAACCTGATTTATTATTGCTAGGTTTATTGTACATGGCACAAATGTAGTTCTGTATTGGGCATTATGTATTCATAGTTTCCAATGTCCTTTCTTACTTGTAGGCTGTGAATTCTTTAAAGATTACAAAGATCGTGACTATGCTGCAGAAGGCCTTGTATTTAACTGGAAGCAGGTAGGTCTTGTTCTGTGCTGGGGGAAGGTTGCTGAGAGAGGTGGTCATGCTGCTCACTGTCGTTCTCTCTCTGCACTATACTGGGTGGGATGCTGGCACTCATTATCCCGGCAGTCAAAAATACCCATGCCGACAGTGTTCGAATACCGACACCTGTCGGTCGGTATCCTAACCCTCCCCCTCTCTCTCCCCAGTGCTTAAATCTAACCACCCCCTACCCGGTGCCTAAACCTTACCCTCCCCTCTTAGTGCCTAACCCTCCCCCTAATGCCTAATCCTAATGCCGGGTACAGACTAGACGATATGTCGTCCGATATGCTGGATCGCCCGTTGGACCTGCATGCAGGTCCGACGGGCGACATAGTCAGCAAGGGCCGGTGTTCTAAGCGCAGGCATACCCTTTGTCAGGTTACTGAACATATCCCTACTGGGCTTCTCTGTCTAACATCCCCCTATGGCACACCCTTTCTAGAGTGCCTTATTTTACCTGACAACCAGTATGCATTGCCGATTTCTGTCCTGGCCCTAGAAATGTATCTTTGTATAAGGTGCCTCCCTTATTGAGATAAATCCCACCAACATGATTGTACACACTAGATCACATGACCATGCTGCATACACTAGATCACATGACCATGCTGCATACACTAGATCACATGACCATGCATTATTTCCCAACACCTCACGCCTGATCTAGTTCCCACAATTATCAAAACCTGACACCAGTCCTCACCAAAGAACTTGAACAGGACTTACCTGAGCAGCCACTACAGAGTCCAGCAGAGCAAACAGTGAGCAGACATGCCAGCCCTGACCCTGAAGGAGCATTAAGCACTTCTTCCTATCGGTACAATTCACTGTACAACACAAGTTTTTTCTTTCCAAAAATGAACCACTCTTATAGTGATAGTACTCATTAATGTTCAACTGTTTAAACAGCCTATTGTGAATGTTCGTCTGTCACTTAGGGCGTTATTCAATTAGTTTCGTACCCGGATTTTTCGCCTACATCGTGTCTTTTGGCCGTGGAAACTTATCGTGCGCGTCCCCGCTATTCGCCATATTCAATTCCAAAAAGACGCAAAGACTGCAACACGCGAAGTCAGTACTGGCGGAAAGTGGTGTCGGAATCTGAGAAAAAAAAAAAGATGCAGTAACATTGGGGATGAATGTAGTAGTGCCCGATTAGTCCTAATTAAACTGTTTGGGGTACTTAAGTTGGTGCAATTGCCTCTAATTAGCGTCTTTGCACAAGTGATGAAGAATGGCATAAAGCTTTATTTCGGGAGAAAGTAAGTAGCCCCAGCAAATTTGGGGTACTTGAAAATGGGCGCAAGCATATTTTAAAGTCGCTAAAGTGAACGTTTAAAAAAAACGTGAAATACGCACCTGTTGCAAACTCCTGCAATCCCAAAAACACCTCCCCCATACTTTCAGGACCCCAAGAAGTCTATTTCGCTACTTATTATGCTTGTACCCCCACTTTGTACTTTTTCGCCCACCTTTGCACCCCAAAATAAAAAAAACTGCACTACTTTTCTCCGCTATTCAGAGGTGAATCTTTTTCGCCTATTACGTTGCACTGACTTTCCGCGTTCGCGAAAAGTATTTGGAATTGAATACGGAGATAAGTTTTCGACTGGCAAAAAGTCACAATCGGTGATACTTTTTTGCGGATCTCGGCTTTTCGTTTCTAATTGAATACGGCCCTTGAATAAGTCTTTTATCCAGTTAAATGTTTAGTAATTAAAAATAATTCAACTGAAACATCCTATTCTGAAGTATTTCTTCCTCTAATGGTGGGTACACACTGGGCGATATTACTGAGCGACTGCACGATTACGACATCGTAATCATGCAATCGCTCAGTAATCGTGCACAAATTCGTGCACTTTTATGTCGGAAACGACCAGCGATGCGCACTCCCGCTGGTCGTTTCCGACATTGTCCACAATCTGACAATGTCGTCAGGTTGGTGCACGTTCGTGAATGCCGGGAAGAGAGCCCGGCGCTGAACGATATCGTTAATGATATCGTTCAGCTGGTATGCTCAATGTCATGAAGAAATTGAGCACAGCCTCCCGGGGACACACTACACGATATCGCTCAGGGAGCATATCGTCTAGTGTGTATGCACCTTTACTCTGCATTTGAGTCACCCTACATTATCTCCACATAGAACTATTTTGTCACATCAGGGCCCATTTTATAAGGGAGATATACCACTCCCGGGTGTGCAGGTTTGCTCTGGTATATGCACGCATTGGGTGGTTGAAAGCACGAGGCCCTCTTTTGTATATCAGAGCGCAACTGCATACCCAGGAGTGGTATATCTATATTAAAAATATATTTTTATTAAATGTGTGTGTGTGTGTGTATATATAATGTGTGTGTGTGTGTATGTATGTATATATGTGTGTATGTATGTATATGTGTGTGTGCGTGTGTATATATATATATATATATATATTATAATATTATAATATAATTAGGGATGTGCAGGCTCGGTTTTACTCTGTTCTTATCGCCACTTTACCGCAAATTCGGATTTATTATATTGGCTATCCAAAACACATGATAGGCGATAGCCAATAAAATGCCGTTTAAAGATCCGAGTAAAACCGAACCCGCTCACCCCTAATATATATATATATATATATATATATATATATATATATATATATATATATATATATATATATATATATATATATATATATATATATATATATATATATAAATATTATGGTAAAGGCGCCAACCCAATAGA
Organism: Taudactylus pleione; assembly: GCA_031769625.1. Taxonomy (NCBI): domain Eukaryota; kingdom Metazoa; phylum Chordata; class Amphibia; order Anura; family Myobatrachidae; genus Taudactylus; species Taudactylus pleione. Next base: position 3,268,617 of record JAUIMM010000132.1, on the reverse strand, counting down.
TGTCCACTCTATACAACAAGACTGTTATAAATGTGTGTGGCAACCGCACTCCCTTTTAAATATCAGGTGTCAGACTAACTGCAGTAGGACATTGAGTTAATTGCCCACAGGTTAAATTATGTTTACATATAGTCAATCCAAGCGACTGGTGTATTGAAAATACAAACCATAGGTAATCTATATCGACTTGTTTAGTGAAATAAAGTGCAAAAATGTGCAATATATATACGTGCTATATTAATAAATATATAGTGAATTAAAGTACATAAAATAGTTTTAGCTTCCAGAAATAGCTTTAAAACAATTTTATTCACATGTATAAAAAAGAAGGGCCAAACCTACATCAACAAAATCAATAAATCCGCACAGATTAATTATAGCAGCAGCGGTTACTCTACAATGGTGCAAACAGTGCTGAATAGTGCTATGTGCTGTGCAAAATGTATAAACAATCCTCTTGTTGTTTCATACAGCTTTCAGATAATTAATGTACTTAATACAGGTTGAGTCACCCATATCTAAAATGCTTGGGACCAGGGGTATTTTGGATAACGGAATATTCTGTATTTTGGAATATTTGCATACCATAATGAAATATCTTGGGAATGGGACCCCAATTCACACACAGAATGCATTTGTGTGTTATATACACCTTATACACACAGCCTGCAGGTCATTTTATACAATATTTTCAATAATTTTGTGGCTCAAGAAAAGTTTGTGTACAGAAATGAAATTAATTTATGTTTCATATACACTTTATACACACAGCCTGAAGGTAATTTTATACAATATCTTTAATAATTTGTGCCTTAGACAAAGTTTGTGTACATTGAACCATCAAAAATCAAAGGTTTCATTATCTCAGTCATGCTGAAAATATTCCGTATTTCGGAATATTCTGTATTTCGGAATATTTGGATATGGGAGACTCAACCTGTAAATACCATAAAAAGCGTTCACAGAACTATAGGTCAGTCCTAAAAATACACAGAGGAAAAGAAATTACATATTTAAAAGTAATAAAAATAATTAAAAAAAAGAAAAAAATGTTTATCTGATAAAACAGCTAAAAGTTAATAAGGCAGCAGGAAGAGGCAGTTTCCCAACATTGTTCATCCACTTAGGACTTCATCAAGGGATATATATATATTATTGCATGCAATTTTATACCAATACCTGTGCAACAAAAACACTAACCCTAAATACCTAGGACACTAAGCGAATATGTATTTGGCTACATTGTGATTAAGGTGCAAAATTCGGCAAGAATTGTGACATTCCTGGAGTGTCTGCCTGTGGCGCAGCGTCTGAGTCGCACCAGTCGTGTTTGAGGACACATCTGTAACGTGGAGGCTTCTACTGAAATTGTTACGCTTTATTCACATTTAGTATTCGTGTAGCTCATAATGTGGCTGCCTCCAATGTCCCTAGACCAGGGGCATTCAAAATGCGGCTTTCCATATGTTGTGGAACTACACATCCCAGAATGCCCTGCCATTGTCTTAACATGTCCTAATAGCAAACATTGTGCAAGGCATGCTGAGATGTGTAGTTCCACAGCAGCTGCAGGGGCCGCATGTTGAATGCACCTGCTTTTAGATGGATGGCCCGACAGCCCTGTCTGTGATGGCTATAGTGCGAACTCTAGAAGGTGAACATCTGTCCTCTGTCGTGTGTACAGTATAACATACCCTTTCTCTGCAGGATTATGTTGATGCCCCGCTGAGTATCCCAGCCTGTCTGACGAGGCACCTAAACATTGACTGGAGGGAATACCAGGTAAGCAGAGCAGTCTTGAAATGCTCATTGTACTAATCTGTTCTGTACAAAACACGTGCAGCAATCTGCAGTCTGACATGTTCCAGTGAGGCACTCTGAGCTGCTGTTCGCCCTTTCTGGTCCCCTGAGGCTCTGCTCAGCGCCACCATGGCAGACAGAAGGATGAAAGGACAGCACGGTCAGGGGCAGGTCTCCTTAAATAACGCTTTGTGTGTTGATGGGGCAGGTTTCCCTCTATACACAGCCTCTGGGATATTCCAACAGAAGCCTGCATGTGCAGAGCTCTGGAATATGGGTCAGCACACTGTAGGAAGCGCTGTGGGCAGGTAATATTAATGGGTTTTGGGTAGACAAGTCCTAATTGAGGCTCATTTCACAGGTGCCTCGTTCAGCCTCCCGGGAGGCTCTGCGCACTGTCATGTTCTTGTGTTTTTGGTTTTTTTTGTTTTGTTTTTTTCTTTAAACTCTTTCAATCGCAATCTGTTGTGCTGCTAACGATTCTAATGATCTCCTGTTTTCTGACATGAAGGGCTTAAAGCGCAAAACGCATCACGTTCCACCGCCACAACTTTCGCAGCATATAAATGATTTTAACCACAATAATATTTTAACCCTTTTCACTTTTAAGAACTCTTATCTCAAATGATTTCCAAGGTCGTTTTATTGGTATATGCTCTACCTGACGATTTTATTGGTTTGTGGCATAGCTTGGAATATTTTTGAATTTTAAGAAAACAAAAAAATCTTCCCCCGCCCTCCCCCTTGGACTATAACCTCTTCAGGGTTAGGAAGTCTTTTCTTTCACCTACTTCAACAGCAATGGATGTTGTAGATTTTTTTTTTTTTTTAGCAGGTCAAGTGTTTGCCAGACCTGTGCCACACGAACTATGATTTTAGTAATCTTTTGACAGGCAGAAAGTCAGAATTAGGGCAGCGCCCAGCAGGCAGCCGCCGGCAGCAAAGTGCTGAGTGAGCACTTGTCGGAGAGGGAATTGGAACGGATACGTATCCAGGGAATGGGCATGTGAAGGGATATGTATATATTCATTATGGATGATTTTTTATTTTATTTTAATTTTTTCAAATTTAAAATGAAAAAATTGGGAACAGGAGGTGAATTAGTGATCCATCACGGTAAATATATAATTTAGCGAAAAGAAGAAGTATACTGTTGGTGATGCATGAAGGGTTGTATAATAAAAAACAAAGATATGGGGGTGGGGCGGCAATGTAAATGAATTGACGCGATGGTTTCCTGTTTATGCTGATCTCATCGTGTAGTCTAACCCAACTTCCATTTGTTGCAGAGCTGGGATTTAGTAAAACAGACGCAGAATTACCTGAGGCTGCTCATTCAAATCATCAACGGGGATGGTAAGAGGCCCTCCACATGATTTACTGTCATCTGCCTGCTATGGGCTTTCTTGCCTTTTATGTTTTGCTGAATTTGTGACTAAAGAATGGTTTGAAATTAAGGGGTCTACTTACTAAGCAGTTTTAGGGGACAGAGGAAAAAGTGATAAGGTGCCAGCCAATCAGCTCCCAACTGTCATCTCACAGGCTGTGTTCGAAAAATGACAGTTGGGAGCTGATTGGCTGGCATCTTATCACTTTTTCCTCTGTCTCCTAACACTGCTTAGTAACTAGACCCCTATAACTGACCTAAATTTGTGTCTGTGTGTGTTTCTGCTAAGGTTCCCAAACGTGGTCCCCAAGGCTCCCCAACAGTTCATGTTTTACAGAGATCCATGGTTGAGAACAGGTGGTTAAATCAAATTGACTAAGGCTAATTAAGTCACCTGTGATTAAGCATGGATATCCTTAAAACCTGGACTGTTAGGGTGCCTTGAGGACAGAGTTTGTTGACCTCTGGCATAATGTTTGTATTTGGCTAACCTAAATCAATCAAGGTCCCAGTTATCGTATTTCTTGACTCGGTCATGCCTGTGTTCCTGACAAATAAGTGACTGTGACGCCTTTAATGGTTTGATACGGTGTCTGTCACATGCAACAAACATAAAGCCTAGCCCTCGGGTGCTCATATTTGATAAAAGTACACTATGTATTTATGTGATGTTTCAAGCTGGCTGGATTTCTCAGGACAATAATGTAGTGTTCATTCAAGCACTCTCTGGTCTGTATCTCAGCAGTTAGTTGAATCAGCTAGTTGTGCTAGAAGCACCAGAGCAGAGAGCGACATCCCAGGCAAGAAAGAGACAGTGCACAGGTTTGTGACTGGTGCAGGGTGCTAGATTGAACACTAAAAATGGTACAATAACACCATGTACTACATAGAGCAAATTGTTAAAGTCCAATTTGGCACCAGAGCTTATCTGTTGCTAAACAGCATGTGGCAGCAGAACATCTGTAGAGCAACCGATTCTACATGTAAGTCAGCCCTTGTTACTTGACTCTTGTACACTCCAGGCTTGAGCAATTAACTTTCCCTGTTGTAAGGGGATGTTAATGCATACATACATACATACATACAAGCTATTATGCACAGACATTTTGACATGTAGGTTTCTGTTTGTTTGTAGATAACAGTGGGTTGCTGGTGCACTGTATATCTGGCTGGGATCGCACGCCGCTGTTTGTCTCGCTTCTGAGACTCTCGCTGTGGGCGGTAAGTAGAATACATGTCATGTGACAATACATTGTGCAAGTAAAACAGATTACCTAGCACTCTAGGTGCTTGTTTTGTTATTGTATATCTAAATCTAATGTGACCTTGCTTAAAGCAATTAACAACATGTATTCCTTGAGACGCTGAGATATTTTAATTGTACTAACATTTGCTGGGGGAGGAGAGTGTTCCCTAGTACAACACCATCGGCTGTATCAGGCTGGAGAGTTGCTGACTGCAAGTTCTTCAGTGGGCAGGAAGTTTGGTGTGCGTAGGAAAACCCCTTCCTCCAGCCAAAACCTAATCTTTTATATCTCAGGTCCTCATGTGCTCTTGAATCAATTACCTATTTTTATTGGTTATGTTGGTAGTAGCTCTTCCATTTAAATGGCTGCAGGTACTAGAGCGCCTTAGGCCTTGTGTGAGTGTGATGACATTGACAAGTGCGTATGTGAGAGCGTCAGGAGTTTAGCAGGAGAGAAGAGTTTGATCATGATGAAAGATTTATTTTCCTCTATATATGCGGCTTCCCGCCAGCTACGACATTGAAGAGCACTGTAGGGGGCTTGTACCTGTCTAAAATGATTGACAATGGAGAAGAATTGTTGCATCAAGGTAGGAATGGGGATAATGGATCTAAGGCACCAGATTGAAAGAAGCTCGTGGCCCATTAAAAGCAAGAATCGAGTCGAGCGTTTTACATCAGACCACAGAGCTGGAGAGTGATAATCATATTATTCTGAGCTACCTTTTATGTCTGCTTATAACTGCATTGTACTTATGGTCAACAAAATTAAATGTTCTTTTTAATGTACTTTTGGTTGTGTTGTGCGAGATTGGAGGTTGCAGTTAAAATCTATATAATAATAGAGGATGGACCGGTCCTACCTCCATCATGCGCAGTGGGAACGACTCCTACCATAGCAACAGAGATAAAACGGACTAGCAAAGGAGACTCTTGCAGCAGAGGGGTGGTGGGGTTGGCGTCAACGCCTGCCTTATATATATATATATATATATATATATATATCATTTAAACATTGTCTTGTGTGTTTGTATAGTTCCTTTGTGTCAACCTTTCAAAGAGTGTCTTTGTAAAAGTCATAGGGGACTTCTAATATCTGTCACCTACATTTACAATCATACAGCATTCCCTACGATTCGCTGGTTTATAAGCAATGACCTTAGAGCTGCCGAAAACTTTCAGGTAGACTTATATTTTTTTTTCTTCTAAGGTTTTAACTTTGCGCCTTTTTTTTTTTTTTATCTTTTTGATCTTTTTTTTTCTTCGCTCCAGAAAAACCGCTTGTAAGACTACTCTTTCAATAATTCATCAAATACCGTGAATCTTTTGAAAAGTTAAGTTCAAAGAACAGAGTCTGACTCCTTATTAATAGTTTAGTGTACAGGTTTTTGGAAATTAAATGAACAATTTAATAAAAAAAATTTTAATCACATTTTTTCTCTTTTTAGTATTTTTTTTTTTTGTATATACATTTTAATCATGTTTTCTCTTAAGTTAAAAGAATGACTGATCAGGAGTCCCTAAAATTGTAGTAATTGACAGTCATTTGGCGGAATGGCCCCCATCACTTTGTTAAACAGACTTCATTCTTAATGGGTTTGTTCTAATCTTTTATATAGGCTGCGCTCCAAGCCCTCTTACCTTTCATGACCACAATTTGGGTCTTTTTTTATTGTTTTTCCTTTATGCCAGCAGGATAATTATTATTGATGTCTTCGCTAGGCACTTTGTGAGCAGATGGGTTAAGCCTTATACTTAGAGCTGAGTGGTTCGGTTTTACTCAGTTATGTTTGGATCTTACAAACGGCAGCATATTGGCTAACCGCCTCTCATGAGTTTTAGGTAGCCAATAAGATATATCCGAACTTGCGCTAATTTGGCAAAAAGAACCTAGTGAAAACCGAACCGCTCATGACACCGGGCCTGACTCCTGGTTGAACACAAGTCGGCCACATTGGCTGCTCCTATGAATAGCAAGTATTTACAGTTGGCGCATCTATGGGACCTCACTGCCCTACTCCTCCCCCCCCCCACCCCCCCACCCCATCCTTCCACTTTTGAAAGTAGCAGTCATCGCTATCGGAGCATAATTGCCGCAGCCTTATCCTTGCCTCTGAAATCAGACGGATTTCTCCATGCGAAATACATATGAATTATCAAATCCCGACAGCGGCAGACCAACACGGCTGAAAATCCTGATCGTCCCCAGGTAAGTATCAACTAACCTAACCCCCCTAACCCTCCTTAGGGGTGCCTAACCCTAACCTTCCCCCCCAGAGCCTAAACCTAAACCCCCCTTCCCCGTAGCCTAAACCTAAGTCCCTCGGGGGGGGGGGGGTGCCTAACCCAACCCTTCCTCCCCCTAGCCTAACCCTAATCTCCTGGGGGGATGCCTAACCCTAAGTCCCCCCCGGGAGCCCTAAACCTAACCCTTCCCCTCCCCCCGAGGCTGTCCGCAGCGGTGCCCGGCATCCCTTCGATCGGATGGTGGGCGCCGGTCTCCCGGCGTCGGTAAAATGACAGACGTCTAGAATTAGACGCCTCTCATTTAACCCTCGCCGGGATAAACCAGTCGGGAAGCCGGCTGTCGGGCTTACGTCCGCCGGCTTCCCGATTGCATACCCTCCGCGCGCCCACCTACTAATCTACCTGCAATTCAGCCCACATGCCTTCAGAGCGCTTACCTGGCAAAATGCCTTGTTCTTCCCAGTTACACGAGCTCAGCCGCAAGTGGAGATGAGGCTGAGATACGCACATCGCTGAATCTCCACACACCATGATACCCACCTGCATGGTATTGTTGTTGGATGTGTGTGTTTGAGTCTCTTGTCCGTTTACTTTCCAAAGGTTCCTTCTATTTATATTTGTGCAATTGCTGGTCAGCGTCTGCTGTTATGTGTCTTGCATAGTGTTATGCATGGGTTTCTCTGTAGGATGAGGTTACAATGGACATGATGCAAGCCAAGTACAAATCGTATAGCATGTGAGAAGGGTGTATACATTTCCCTGAGTTACATCATGGAGCCATCATGGATTTCATTGAAATGGATTCCCCACTAATCAACACAAAGTATCCGTTAATGTGCCGCCAAAAAATAATAATAATCCAACTACTCGTAGCCAGTGTAATCTGAATAGAACTCTTGCCAACAAGTGTATATATTTTGCTTTCATTATTTTTCTCTAGGAGAAGACGTGTATTAGAGAAGAGCTGGGCATCTTGCCAACGTGGGGGCTCATAATCAGATTTAAGGCCCGATTTAATTGTTTTACATGTGTAGTACATTCTTCTGGGACCTGCGTCTCAGGATCCCGGCGGTCAGAATCCCGACCAGGTTACGATGCCGATACCTAAAGGTAATTGGTCCTTACCTAACCCTCCTTCCCCGGTGCCTAAACCTAACCTCCCCCTCCCCCTAGTGCCTAACCCTAACCCCAGTACTTGCCTTTGGGATTCCGGAGGTCAGCATGCCGGCACCGGTATTCTTACCACCGGAATCCCATCGGTCGGGATTCTGACCGCATCCCGTTCTCATGAGCCAGGAGTGTTGGCTCAGAATAACACTGTTACACTGACAATTTGTGTTAAATTGTTGCTTTCCAAAAAGTAGCCATTTAATTTGCGCCTGGAAACCACCATGTTGAGACAACGCCCTAGGGCAATGATTTAGGTTTGTAGATTCCAGTCTGCTAGAACATAACCAGAATGGCATTAAAGTTGATTGCTTTTGTAGGATGGAATGGTCCACAGCACCTTGGAGCCTGCAGAGATCCTGTACCTGACGGTGGCCTACGATTGGTTCTTCTTTGGGTGAGTCAGTGTAATGGGTTCTCCTGTTATGGCTGCACTCACAGTTGGCATTGCATGGGGGTTTGTGCCACCACCTGAAATTCCAGTGGTGGAATAAAGTTACATTAGGCAGCGTCTGGCACTCTACCACCCTCCTCATGGTACATCTCTGTTACCTAAGCCAACATCCACCTATATCCTAGCTTGTGCCGTTCAGGCAGCTTCTGTTCCGGAAAACAGGTTGTGTGTAAATCCACAAATACAGCAGAACTTTATGGCAGCGTGACACATGCAACCAACCACTCTTTATGGAATGTCTAGCAATTGGTCATGATTCAGAAATTTATGGGCATCACCTGTGTTGACAAACCATATATATCAAACAGGTTCCATAAATCTTGAAACTAAAATTTTTATTCAGGTGAGTAGATCTATAGTCCAATGAAGAATTGCATGTCCTGAGACGGACGTGCGCATTCTAAGCGGGCACCTTCGTGGGAGAAGAGTTTTTGTGCAGTTAAAGAAATAATTTCCGCCCCTGATGTGAGCTTCTTTGTTTTGGTGGAGTTAAGCCGCATGTCCACTACACGATATCGCTCCATGAGCAATATCGTGTGGTGCGCTCAATGTCCTTAACGACATTGAGCGCACACACTGAGCAATAACATTCACAATATCGTTTAATGCTGGCACCCTCCCTCATCCCCGAACCTGCACAACCTGACGATATCATCAGGATGGACAGAAGGTTTGAGCGATGAGCAATGTCGTCAACAACCAGCGGGAGCGTGCATCGCTGGTGGTTGACTGCATATCCACTTGCCAATATAATGAACGATATCATTATCGCTTATTATATCGGCTAGTGGATTCGCGGCTTTACTCCTCTGTTGTCACTGGTTTTGGGGAGCCTGCCGCATGTGCGCACAGGAGAACTGGGCACAGTCTGCTCTTCTGGGTGTGCTCAATATAAATTAAACTGTGATTTAGGATTTGTCTTTAAAACAAGTGACAAGTCAGTGTGTGAAGCGTTTTGTTGAGCTGGGTACACATTGAGATGACTGGCAATCATACCGATGTTCAGGGACATCCTGGACATCGCATGATTACCTGTACACAGTATAGGGATTAATGAACGATCACTCGTTCCGTCCTTCCTTAGCATACATTAGGTCGCACGCAATATCGTCAGGTTCGATGTGCAGCTCGTCAATCCTGACTATGTCACTAGCGACTGAGGGCATCCGCATATTAAGCATACACACTGAGCGATTGTAGGCGATTTGTGGAAATGGAAAATCGAAATGGCATCGCTCCAGTGTGTGTATAAATGCGCTTGTTTGCTGAAAGAGGAAGACAGGGACACAAAATGGACTAATTATAATAGAATATTCTAAAACAATTTCTAGCTCAGAACTGCTGCAAAATTCCTGGAAAATTCCCCTTTTTCATCACATTATTTTGTTACTAGTATTTTGGGCCCTTCATGTGCCAGGCCTGGTGCATGCAAAATTGCCTCTGCCTCTCCAAGTTGCATGGGGGGTGGAAAGTTGGCAGACATAGGGTCATCCAAGTAGTCTCATTCTGGGACATAAGTCTCCTACTTTGGGGGCACAGGGGGTACAGTAGTTTGGTGACAGTGTGGCTTGGACATGGCAGACAGCAAAAGAACCATCATTGGCTGCACTGGGAGCTTCCAGCGTGGTGCACGTGTACCGTCTGACACTCGCTGTGCATGTAATGGACACACTGCTTTGTAGGATTACATAGTAGATGATATCATCTCTCTTCCACCCCTTTAACTGAATGCCTAAACTATGTACAACACTTGCACTGCAAGACTCATGGGGGAAATCTAGGCCCAATTTCTCAAATCAAGGCAAGCATTTGTGCTGTGGTGGATGAGGATGACAGAGAATGGGAGTACCACCGTCATGTCAGCCACATGTAACCCTCTTGAAGTGTGCTTACCTATCCCACACTGTATTAATGGTAATATCCAATGTATTGTATCTTGTTACTGAGGTTCTTCCCAATTGTAAAGCGCTGGTGAATCTATGAATGTGAATAAATAGAAATGGATGCAATAGGGAAGTTCTTCTGTCCATTCCCAAATAAAAGGTACCCGTCCTCTGAACCATACTGTATATCCAACTGAGATCCTGTTTGGTGCTAATTATCTCTTATTTTCATTTCTAGGCACATGTTGGCTGATCGTCTCAGTAAGGGTGAAGAGGTAAATGTTACTCACTATAAGCCCTTCTCCAGAGCCTGTATTTCTAACAGACCCACATTTCATCATTACCATCTCTCTAATGGTGCATACACACGCTCAGATTTAAAGGACGATTTAAATGATAACAATATCGTTTGATCGCTTAAATCATTCTTTTTTTGCCCCCTCAAACGACAAAACAATGCGTGGGCACGGATGGTCGATATCGATGTCGACCTCCACCCGTGCATGCAGGCCAACCTGGCCGATATCGACCAGGTTAGCCTAGCGTTCCCGCTAGGCTGTTTTAGCGGGGCGCGGCGGCCTGCCCTCCTTCTGGAGGGCAAAAAGTGCCCTGCCCTCACAGCCTGCGGGTGCCGTCTTCACCCGCAGGTCGCAGTGTCCCGCGGGTGGGGAAATTTGCGGTGACCCGGTCACCGCCGGAGAATAGACGCCGGGCGCATGCGCCCGACATCTATTCTCCCTGTCGGCAGCGCTTGGGGGCTGCCCGGCGTATCCGTAAGTGCCGGGCACGCCCCCAAGATTGACGAAAAGGGGACGCGTCTTATAGACACGCCCCCTTTTAATGGCCACGCCCCCTTGTACGCGCACGGAAGTGCCCTCTCTAGCTCCGGTGCCCTGCCTGCCGCCGGAGGTAGAGAGAACACGATTAGCCTGGTTACTATAGGTTCCCTCGATTATTGATCTAAGGTTGTTATAGTAGTTGGGGGTTGGTGCATGTGCTGGATGTTTGATAATGATCATCCAGCACATGTAGGACGATCAGACAACGATATCTGATCGTTGTCTGATCTGACCGTGTGTGTACAGGCCATTAATCTATATATTTACTAGTTACATAGTACACAAGGTACCATGCATTAAGGAAACAAAATCGTAGGGCATAGTGACTGCTCCTCTTTAATGGATTATTTCCATAGATCAGGGGTATTCAACGTGTGACCCCTCCAGCTGCTGTGGGACTACACCTCCCAGCATGCCCTACCACAGTTTTGCTTTTAGGCCATGCTAAAACCGGGGCAGGGCATGCTGGCAGGTGTAGTCCCACAGCAGCTGGAGGGCCGCATGTTTGATTGTCCCTGGCATAAAAGCTGTGTGTTTGTTTAGATCAGCGTTTTCACAACTCTGGTCCTTACGCACACCTCAGCAGCTCATGTTTTCAGGATCTCTTTAATCATGGACAGGTGACCTGGTCTACTTGGTTGGGTCAATAATTATCCTTGCAGTTTCCACGAGCAGAAATTGGGGATGGGTGAGGACTGGATTTGTGAAACACAGGTTTTATATGATTATACAGATGTTAGACTGGTTTTATCAGCTTAGTCACCAGACCTGTTTGCACAAAGTCTGCAATGTGACTGTTTCTTTCATGAAATTAATATGAGCTGTACCTGTGGCTATTTTTTCCTCCATCTTAATGACTTGTTGTTTTTTTTTACTCTGCTGCAAAGCTACAGGCAGCTGTATTATTGCTGGCTAGTTACTTAGGACCTCACTCAGAGTCGGTCGTAAGCGGCCGCTCGGTCGTACGCATCCGATGTTTCCAAACCACGCATGCGCACGGTTAGTTGTGCACATGTGCGTACGAGACCTTGCGATCCAAAATGCTGTAGATCGTACGGCTCACGAGCAGGAAGTGGCTTCCGAGAGGTGACTGACATGAAAGGCCGTTTGTGGGTGTAGACGGGGGTGGTGGTCTGAAACCGCAGACGTGCCTCAGCGTTTTCAGGGCGTTTTAGGGGCGTACATAAATTACCTGCTATGACCGACATAGAAGGCCGGAAGTAGTAAAACGTCGCTCTGCGAGCAGGTTCGAGGCCTGGCTGATCGTACAGCTTGAGGTTGGGTATGTGCTCTCGCAAGCCTCAGAGTACAATCGATACTATCGAATGTTATTGATGTTAGGATTGATGTTTCTATTTTGAGCTACACAATGCAAGCAGCTAATAATCGATTGAAGCTAATAACACTGCTAATTGGCTTGCAATTGATTCGGAGGGTTTGCATTAGCAAATAATAAGAATGAATAAATTTCATGGGGACGGCTTTTTCTATGCGTTTTTTATTTTTGTGGGCATCAACACAACACAAGCGGCCGCAACCATCAGAAGAAAATTAACATACAGCGACTGACAACGACTTACTATCGCTAGCTGCTACCACTCACTAGCTAGAGGAGGTGCATTGTTCACGTATGGGCGTCGCTTTGGTTGCGACCGACCAGCCGTGCGATCGCTTCCTTTTTCAGTTTCTCGGTTGTTAGGCGTACGACCGAGCGGCCGCTTACGACCGACTCTGAATGAGTCTCTTAGAGCCAAAATGAAGTGCAGGAAATGCCTGCAGGTGAGAGCAGACTGCTGTGCAAGGGTCTCGCTGAGACAACCTGAACCTCCTTATACGGAGATTACAAATCAATACTACAGACAAAATCTTTCATTTTTATATTTTAAATTTGCAATATTGATTAGTGCATTTCTGCTTAACATCCCATCAGCGGGGACCCCCAAGTGTCGGTCATCCATTATTCTTGGACTCCAAAAGTGGGGGTAACAATGTATAGAGTATCTAACAATCCAGGTTACTACAGAGCAGGATTTCTAGTTGCCTATTTGTCACCTTCTGTGCTTGTATTGTGATGTGTATAGTATTAATCTGGGTTCCGCTGCCTAGTCCTGAGTATCAATATATAGAGATGGGAGAGAAGATCTATTCAATAATTCGATTAAGTATTATATCACGGATGCTATTGAGGAGAATATTTGAATCTACAGCGCTATAGATAGGTGACACCTCATACAGATGTGTCATACACCATGGGATATATTTACTAAAAGTTGTTTTGTTTTTTTAATTGGTTTTGATCGATTTTAAATTGATCAACATCGATTTTTGTGTTTTTCTGGGTCTAAATCACACGTTTGCTAACAATGATTTTTATTTTTTTTTTGTAAGCGTAGTTGTGTGATATAGCCATTATTATTATTATATTTTTATGTATAGGGCGCCACAAGTGGTCCGCAGCGCCGTACATACAGTAAAAAGGGTACACAGAACATTACATTACAAAGAAACACAACATTAATTAAAATAGACCTTTAGTAAATCTACTGCCTAGTCTTTGGCTGGAGACCTCTGCCGTGACTTAGACATTCCACCACGCATAGCGATTCCCGCACTTGAGTATTTTTCCCTGAACCTTACTTCTTAATTTGCTAATTGAGTACTAAGATTCAGAGATGTACGCTTACCCGATGGTTAGCGCACATCTCCGATGGTGGGAGGATTGCGCATGTGCAGGATGTGTACTCCATCTGCGAGTCCGCTCGCAGCGCCTCACAGCCGCAGCCTGATTGACAGGCTGCGGCATTTGTGAGGCGGAGCGGGGCCATTCCTGGGCAGCGTTCCCAGAAACGGGGGCGTCCTGCCCCCATTTTCCGAGATGGACGAGGCGACTTCCTGGCCTCGCAGGCTGGTCAGGCTGCGGTAAGCTTCAGCTACCACGGCCTGGCCGAAGGGACAACAATCGCGACTGATTGCCACGATTGTTCCAATGGTGGTCCCAGGCTGCGACCTCTGTCGCAGCGCTGCGATCACGCATATGCAGCAAGGAGGTGTCTGACGCAGCTGCTATGCGAATATATGTAAATGTGGCCGATGCAGAGAGATGTGGCACAGCCATATTTCTTGTGTGCAGGATTGCAGGCGCAGGGAGTGACACGAAAGGTTTGCCACCACTCCCCGTTACCTCCCCTAAACTAACCCTGGCTGTCAATCACACGGCGCGTAAAGTCACTGCGAGGGACTAGGGTACAGTATCTTGATGTGTGCGCATTGTGACTCAGATGTATGCGCAGATTTCCGATAATCGCTCAACTGCGAAAACATCACTAATGGTGTACAAAGGGCCTGATTCATTATGGATCACAACTGCGATTGCAATAGCGATTACGCACGCAGTCTCACTGCGATAGTATGCTAATCCACTGCGATTGCTATGCCGCTGCAGCACAACATAAGGACGCCCACTTTACCTTACACACATCCGTATCCTTAGCAAGACAGCAAAACCATCGGTAACATCTGTACCATCGCAGCCTCACGCACACTTGCACAAGCTCTGACCTTACTCAGAAATAGCTAACTTCATTGCACACTGTCAGGCTAATTTATGCACGCCCCTGCAACGCTGTTGAAACGCACTGGCACGCCTGCGTTTCACCGTCCCGCCCACCGTCTCCACCCACAAGCGGCACTTCCTGTTGATTACTATGCAATGGGTCTGTGTAGTCACTGCGATCGCAGTGGCTGGTTCATGCACTGCGATACATGAGCAGGTCGCAACAATCAGCCGATTGCATGCGTAATCGCAGTTGCGATTGGTAATGAATCAGGCCCTAGGTATTTAGGATTAGTAAAAATTGGGGCTATTTGACACGATTTGTGGAAAGATGTGTTTGGCCATATCGATTGATGACCTCTTTTCCCAGAGACCAGACGTGTTTCATACATCCATACTTTCTCAATAGTTTAGGGGATTATTCATCAGTAACAGCTTTTATACTCTCTTAGGCACATTATTATTATTTGCTGATTGTTTATTCACTTATTTTGCATGTAATTAGTCACACAAAGTATTTATTTACAGTACTTTATACATGGTGTTAAATTAAGAATGCGTTTTGATTTATAAACTGTTCTGCTCCACCTACATTTCATAGGGGCCGATTGTAAATTTGTATTTAAAACCCTTCTATTGGTCATATAATGTGAAGTTTAAGAAATATAAAATAAAAATAAAAAATATTTGTCCAACAAGCAGAATAGGTGATCATGATAAAGTCTATTGAAGCACTTGAAATAGTTAGTTTAGATCATGAACCATTTTCTTTTGAATAGTGAAAGTAATAAAAACAAAAAAAATATTAAGAGATTTAACCAAGTGAATGTTCATAACCCATATTTAATTCCTAACTTGAAAGTACAGAAAAAGTCGGGATGTAGTTATATTGCCGGCAGATTCGATGCCGGAATCCCGCCGCCCGGCAAAATCCTGCAACCCCCTTAGGGATTAGGATACCAGCGTCTGCATCCCGATCATAAGATGCCTGAGCCAGGTAAGTCTTGGCTGGGGGGGGGGGAGGGTTAGGGTTGGGTTTATCCAACCCCGGGGGGATTTAGGGTCAGGCTGCAGGGTGGTTGGGGTTAGGCACCCCCCGGGAGGTTATGTTTAGGGTGCGGGAAGGGGGGGGTTAGGTTTAGGCACCACCGGGAGGAGCTGTTAGGGTTAGGCACCCCCCAGGAAGTTTAGGGTTAAGCACCACCTAAGGGAGGGTTATGGTTAGGGTGGGGGGGGAGAGGGGTAGTGATTGTATACTTACAGCCCCCGTCAGGATTCTGACTGTTCGTGCTGACACTGTCTGTATTTCATAAGGTGTATACACGCGTGACGATTTTTTTGAACGATTTGTCGTTAACGACGACGTAATCGTTAAAAAAATCATTCAGTTTCTGAGTTATAACGACGAATGATAATCGTTCAAGCGTGCTCCCGTTTGTAGTTATCGTTCATCGTCAATTTCAGACTGTCCAACATAGTGATTTTCATTAAGGGAAGGAACATTTTTCATTCATCATTGTAAAAATCGTTCATTACACTTCAAAAAAGGGAAAATCTGACAGGTAATCGTTGGTTACAAAATCGTTGCGTGTGTATGCACCTATACCCATCCCGAAAAAGTCGTATTGGTGCATACACACGGTCACAATGAATTTTAAAAATCGTTCATATCTGAAAGGAAAATCTGACATGTTGGCAACAATGAACGACATCTGACGTGTTTTCAGTCAGATTTGGTCGATTTTATTAATTTTAATACAGGCTGAAATCGTTCAATCGTTTGCAAATCGTTCACTCGTTCATCTGACATATCTGACTGTGTGTATGCACCATTATAACAAGCAAAAATAATAATAATAAAAAAAAACCTCAGTAAATTATCCTTTTTTCATGGATTTGCTTTTGGAATTCAACTTGCAGACCCACCCTAAAAAAATTTCAGAGAAGAGCTCCCAATCTTATACAAATTTTATGTCCTGGCGTGTTAACTCCAATAGAGATTAGAAACATTGTAATGTGCTCTGGGCCTAATTCAGACCCGCTCGCGAGCGCTGAGCGCTCGCAAGCCGGTCGATGTTGCACAAGTGCGCACGACGGAGGCGGCTCCGTCGTGTGCATGCGCGAGACCCGAATAACGACGGCCAAGCCATCGTTATGGGTCTCGCACCAAAGGGGGCGTGCTGTTGATGGTGAATGACAGCACGCCCCCTTTGGTGGGTGTGCCGGGGGCGTGGCTGCCCAGACGGAGGCGTTCCCATGGGAACGCCTACCGTCTGGGGCCAGCTCCACTGACATCACTAGTGATGTCAGTGGGAGTGCTTTTGGCTCTGATAGAGCCAAAAGCACTCCAGGGCTTGCGGCAGCGAGACCCTACCGCAAGGGTCTCGTCGCAAGCCCGATGGTCGCGATGGTCAAGACCAACATTTTGGCAGCTCGCTATAGCTGTGGGTGGTGACCCACAGCTATGCGATCGGCCAGAAGGCCGCTCCAAAAGGTAGGAGGGGCGGCCCTGATTCAGAGCGCGCGCTCTGTCAGAGCCTCCGTCTCTGAATCAGGGCCTCTGTTTTAATCGCACACATTGCAATGCTTGTCGTCCTATTTTTAATGCAAAGGTCTTCATTTCATATGTTACGGCAGAGAAACGAAATTGGATATGAGTTATTATAACAAGGATCTTTTTGTGCATTAAGGCCCTCATTCAGAGCCGTACGCTCTGAGCAGAGCGCACGCTCTGAATGAGGGCCGGGCTCCATTTTCATTTCCACAGGCTATACGAGCGCGCATTGTGATGGTCGCGATGGTCGAGACCATCGCGACCATCGAATTTGCGAGCCGGAGCCTGCCGTTGAGGTTTTCAACCGCAAGCTCCGGAGTGATTTTGGCTCTATCAGAGCCCAAATCACTCCCACTGACATCACTAGTGATGTCAGTGGGCCGGCTTCTGACGGGAGGCGTTCCCTTAGGAACGCCCCCGGCAGGGAGGCACGCCCCCGGCACGCCCACCAAAGGGGGCGTGCTGTCAATCAACATTGACAGCACGCCCCCTTTGATCGGACACAACGAGCGAAGGACTTTCCTTCGCTCGTCGCATCTGGCGCATGCGCACGACGGAGCTCCCTCCGTCGTGCGCATGCTCAGTCCATAACATCGACCCACTTGCGAGCGGACAGCCGCTCGCGAGTGGGTCTGAATCAGGCCCTAAGTCCCTATTTTTTTTATGAGAGAGAGATTTGTCATGTTTTTCTGTTAATTGTTGGTTGATTTTTTATTTTACCATTACATTTTGAACTTCTGGTTTATAATGTGTTATTATAGATTTTGCTTTGGTTTAATATATAGTTTATTCATATATTTTGCACTTTACAGTTGATTCAGATATAACCAGCTAAGTTTAAAAGGTGTTACTGTTGAATAATCCCATTAAACAGTGAGAAAGCCCTGTTGTATGAAACGCGTCTGGCCTCTAGGGATAGAGTTTAACAGGAGAAGAATTCTGGCCAGACTTCCAATGACGTGATCTGAGAATAAGTTCGGATTCATTTCTATCATGTACCAAATAAAACTAACACATTCTAGAACCCCCTTTTGCTCACCGTATAGGAGTGATACCTTTTATTTGTTTTTTCTTCATTGTTAAATTGTTTCTCTTAACAGGTTTATTTTGGACCATAATGACCTGCAACGTTCTGATGACAAAAGTTCCAAGATAAATCTAAATAGCCGACTTGCTGCAGTTCTTGATTGCAGAGTTGATTTAATGCTACTGTTTGATTGTGAAGTGTGTTATGTAAGGTCTGACTTACATGTACAGTATATATTTTGTAATGCTGGTTTAGGATGGGGGCCATTAGTTTTGTCTTGTGGACCAGAGCCCTCAGCTCTTGCCGCATTCCTCATTATAATGTCTATGGAGCCTGTTCCTGTTAAAGTGATGCGTTCCAGTCTCTTGAATTATGGTTCAACACACAAGATGGCTTCCTCCTCTGTGTGTGAGTGACAGGTCAGTGTTAGATTAGATGTAGGGATATTCTCCCTTGTGCATCTTCCAAGCATGGGGAAACTGGAACTACATATCTAATAAGAATGGCGGTCTTGTACTATGCCCTTTATAATTGTATATTGTAGAACATGTATTGCTTTGGAGGACTTGAAGATGGACACCTGTCCTATCTCCTGCTGTGAATTTGCCAAATGAACATTGGGGCAGATGTATTAAGCTCTGGAAAGTGATAAATTGGAGAGTGATAAACGAGCAGCCACTCCGCTCCCAACTGTCATGTTAGACTGTGGCCGTTTTCAATTAGCGGCGAAAACTGACTTTTTTTCGCCCCAAAAAACTTCAACATTTTTGCCAAAAAACAGGCGAAGACGGCAACAGGTGAAAAATAACTGGAGAAAAGTTTCCTCCTTCCCAGAACAAAAATATGCAAAATCCCTATTATTGGCAAAAAATTTGGAGATTTTTTTCAGAACCCTTTCAACGCCCCCCCGTTTTTAACGTATTGGGTGTATTTTTTGTTGGGCGGTACGGATGCGTCAAGTGTTTTAAATATCGCACGCCGTCGCAGCAAGCGGTTTTTTTAACGGTTTTTAAAATTGTGTTTTTCGACACAAAAATATACTTGCACCCATTTTTATTGTACCCCCAATTTACGTGGAACAGTAATTTCCTGGAAAAAAATAGCTTTCTTTTTTTTTTTTCGCCCAGAATTTGCGCGGCTGTTTTTCGCCAAAGTACGCAACTTACGATTTTTTTTCCCCCAGTAATTTATCATTAGGGGGGGTGTCCAAAAGGTTCTGAAAGAAATCCCCACATTTTTAGTCAAAGATAGGGATTTTGCTTTTTTTTTCCCACCTGTTGCCATTTTCGCCTGTTTTTTGTCGAAAATTTTGCCCTTGTCCGTTTTCGCCAATGTCAAGAAAACCGTCCGTTTTTGCCGCTAATTAAATATGGCCCTGTGTTTGAAAAATGACCGTTAGGAGCTGAGGAGTAGTTTCACTCTTCACTGAGCAACTTATATACTGTATGTCTGTGTGCTCGAGCCTCAAAGGAGCTACTGGCTTGTGTTTGCAGATCTATTCATATAAAGTTTCCCTACGCTGACAGCACCACACATAGGGCCTGATTCAGAGCCGGACGCTCTGACAAGAGCGCTCGCTCTGAATCAGGGCCCTCCCACCTCCTGGTCTGGCAGCTTATGCGAGCGGCCAAAAAGATGGTCGTGATGGTCAAGACCATCGCGACCATCAGGCTTGCGACGAGACCCTGCGGTAGGGTCTCGCTGCCGCAAGCCCAGGAGAGCTTTTGACTCTATCAGAGCCAAAAGCACTCCCACTGACATCACTAGTGATGTCAGTGGGGCCGGCCCCAGATGGTAGGCGTTCCCATGGGAACGCCTCCGTCTGGGCAGCAACGCCCCCGGCACGCCCACCAAAGGGGGCGTGCTGTCAATCACCATCGATAGCACGCCCCCTTTGGTGCGAGACCCATAGCGACGGCTTGGCCGTCGCTATGCGGGTCTCACGCATGCGCACGACGGAGCTCCCTCCGTCATGCGCACTAGGGCACCATCGATCCGCTTGCGAGCGCTCAGCATCAGGCCCATAGTTCACACTTGCGATGCTGTTGATCATAAACTCTTATTTGCGAATAGTAATTTCAGGCATAAAGAGGCTGACTGGAATGGCGTTACTGGTCAAGAAGTCTGTGCTTAGGAAAATACCTCCCCACACAGTCGCCACTGTCTCTGATAGATATTTGAATGTTATTTTTATATGAGCAAACTTGCATTTTACATTTTATTAGTCCTTTTAGCTTTCAATTTCTAGACTTTCACCTAACCAAACTGATAACCTTTAACGTGCAAAGTAACCGGGCTTTTCTGTTTTCTACACAAAATACAGCATGCGAATAGTGCTATACAGGACAGAGTACTACATTTAGGGGGTCATTCAGACCCACTCGCGAGCGGCGGTCCGCTCGCAAGTGGGTCGATGTTCCCCACTGCGCATGCGCACGACGGAGGGATCTCCGACGTGCGCATGCACGAGACCCGACGAGCGAAGGACTTTCCTTCGCTCGGAGTGTCTCATCAAAGGGGGCGTGCTGTCGATGGTGACTGACAGCACGCCCCCTTTGGTGAGCGTGCCGGGGGCGTGCCTGCCAGACGTGTTCCCGGGTAGGTACCTTTCAGACAGATGCGGCTACCCGGGAATTTGGCTGAGACAGGCCAGATTCCCGGGAATCTCGAGATGTCTGAAAGGGTTATAAAAGTTATTTAAAATTGAAAGAAAACAAAATTAGAAGACCCTTTTCAGATGTAGTTAATTCCTCTGTTCTGAGTTTTATTCATGGACAGCAGGGAACAAAATGGTCTGTGCTCTCCGGATGGTAATAATCTACAGCAGGGGTCTTCAACCTTGGCCCTCCAGCTGCTGTGGAACTACACATCCCAGCATGCAATGCCACCTTTTTGATATAACAGCATGGTAAAACTGTGGCAGGGTATCCTGGGATCTGTAGTTCCACAGCAGCTGGAGGGCCAAAGGTTGCATGGGTTGTAGCTGGGATCTGTAAGCTCTGGCTGCAGATACAAAGGGTAAGGTTGAAGCCCCCCAAATTAGACTGATCCGTTCCGGGCTGAATAGGGTTCTTGCGCTTTTCCGGTTGCACCAATCAAAGGTGGCTAAAGGGTTACAGTGGGTGAATTTATTTCTAAATAAAAATCCAATGTTTCAGTGTTATGGAGGCCACTCGCATAAAGCTCAAGATTGCGCAAATCCAGAGGTTTAGTGAAACGGCTGCGTCTTAAGCGACTCAATGTAGTTTTGTTTCAGATCCTATTAATATAGATTGTTATATTGCCATTTATTTATTCAAGTCGTGTTTTATATGATTTTACTAATTCAGTATCTGGTGCAGAATAACAGTTTTTTTTTTTTTTGTTTTGTTTTTTCTTTCTTGCTTTTACCTTTATCTGTTTGGCCTGAGATCACGGTAATTTCATGTAAATACACTGGGGGAGATGTATCAACTCTCTTAAAGAGTGGAGAAGTTGCCTGTAGCAGCCAATCGGCACCCAGCTAGCACTTATCAAGTACATTCTATAAAATGGTAGGTAGAAACTGATTGGTTGCTGTCTATAGAATGATAGGTAGAAACTGATTGGTTGCTGTCTATAAAATGATAGGTAGAAGCTGATTGGTTGCTGTGGGTAACCTCTCCACTTCCCCTTTCTTTAGATGACTGGATACATCTCCCCCACTGTATTTTCCCACAGGTGTGTTGTGTGTTCCGTTCCTAAAAGATCCTTGCACAGCTGTTAGCTTTCAGTTGGGGATGATCATAGACACCCAGAGCTATGGGCTACACTGCCAACGACACGGTAACAATATAGTTGGCTGTTTTGTAGTACGATGAAATGAGACAAGTGGTGGAGGGGAGAAAAGCCGCTCCTCCAATTTTTATAGGTTTTTTTTTGTTTTTTTTTTTTTTTTAATGATTTGTGCAGAAATTGAAAAACTGTACCTGCCCTCTTTTAATATAAAGATGGTACGAAGGACCTGATTCAGACCCGCTCGCTAGGATGCGTTCACTCATAGCCAGACGCAGTGCGAGAGATCGGGAAGCGTTCGTTCGCTGCGCTTAGACAGCCCAGCAGAGTGAGTGACCGGAGAAGCCGGTTGTGGGGGGTGACAGGGGGCTGGCCATTACAAACGAGGGAATGGAGGTGCGAACGCAGGTGCGCCTGAGCGTCTCAACGCCGTTTCAGAGGCTTGCATAATTTAGAGACAGCGTCATAGTACACGTCACCTGGCTGGATTTTACACTGAAGTGCATGCGGTAGGGTATAGTCAGCCACAAGTGCTGTGATTGCATCCAACGGTACCCGATGTATCGATGGTTGCGTACACTTCCTGTAGATGACGTGCGCAAGTGGGCATCTTAAGACAGTCTTGTGGGCGTCTGCATACACAAAGCGATCGCACGCCAAGACATAGTGGGTGTGCTAATGCCTTGCCGTGCGATCGCCTGCCTTCACAAATTTGCATACGCATTGAGCGAGCAAACTCATCTAGCGAGCGGGTCTGAATGAGCTCCTAAATACATAATCACTATCTCTGTATTTTACTGTGAATAACTTTCTCGTGTTGGTGTATGTGTTCTTCTCTCCCCTTCCCCTCCCTTCTTCCAGATATTTTTCTTCTGCTTCAATTTTTTGAAGCACATCACTTCGGACGAGTTCTCCGCGTCGGGGAGGAAAGCACGGTAAGCGCACACCTAGCGCACGATAGAAAAATCTCCTGACCTCGTTAGCGAAGCCAGCTTGGGGATATTGATGGAGGCCATCAAATCTCTAGTGTCCTGACCCAGTTTGTTTAATCTATTCTCTGCTGCGGAGGCTCCCAGCCTGGGACCTGCCTCACTTGGAGGTGTGGATGGAAGCGCGTGGTGCACTGGAAGACGCGGCCCAGTTCGTAACTAGATGTGGGCTTTTGTGTGATGCACGGGGAAAGGGGAGGCACGTCGGCCTTAATATAGCAGATCAAGCCGTCTAAGAATTTCTACTTTTCAGGGATAATTTTTGCCTCTGTTTTTGCAAATGACAATCTGCAAATGGAAGTAACGGATCTATGGCTGCTGCCGGTTTTGCTGAACTTTAGACACATTTTTTAAAAATAGTTATTCCAGGTTGTGCTTCCTTTCTCTGCTTTTCATAGTCTCAAAGCTGTACATGAGCTCACACTGAGGACTAAATTACACCCTGTACTGAAGTGTGTGTATATGTAATACCATTTGCCTTCTGAGAACATGTTCACTACATACAAAATGCACTGTAAATAGAGTCTGTGCGCCTCCCCCTGTCACGTACCGGCATGCCATGTTACTTCATGCTGGCATATTAATGACAAATCCTGATGCCCGTTCTCAATGTGCTTTATGCAGTCCGCGCAGTAAAACCGCACCGCATGCAGAGCACACATTAGGCCATTAGATATGAGAACAAAACCTAAAATGGGCCGATCTCCCGTTTTGTTTGCTGAACCAGTTTTAGAGCTACCTTACTAGTTTACTTTACCCGTGTCTCAGAGTTGCCACAGGTCCATGGTGAATTGGTAGGCTACGTGCTTGGCACGGTGCTGGCGATGGTTCAACTTTTTAGGATCATGCAAACTGTAAGACTGATTTATGGGCTGAGAAGGTTTTAGAAAGGGAAATGTCACTGTTAAAGGAAAACTAAAGGCAAGAAAAGCGTTTTTACATTTCAGTGTAATGGAAGTTTCCGTAATATAGGTGACAGATGTACAGCCGAGGCCAAAAGTTTTGAGAATGACACAAGTATTGGTTTTCACAAAGTTTTCTGCTTCTGTGCAACCCCACACATGAATGGTCTCAGGTTGCTTTACTGTTGGCATTCTGGCAAACGCCAAGCATTGATTAGGCAAGAATGGGCGGCCATCAGTCAGTATATGGTCCAGAAGCTGAGTGACAGCATGCCAGGGCGAATTGCAGAGGTCTTGAAAAAGAAGGGTCAACACTGCAAATATTGACTCTTTGCATAAATGTAATTGTCAATAAAAGCCTCTGACACTTATGGAAGGAATCGGTATGATTTACCGCCGACCGCATGGTTCAAATCCCGACAACGGCAGCCCGGCAGGGGTGAAAATCCCGATCGTCAAAAGGTAAGTATTCACTAACTCTATTCTACCCCCTAACCCTCCCTTAGGGGTGCCTAACCCTAATCCCCCCCTAAGTCCCTAAACCTAACCCCCCCTTCCCCGCAGCCTGAACCTAAGTCCCCCCGGGGGTGCCGAACCCTAAACTCCCCCCGTGGTAAGCCGGAGGTCGAGCTCCCGGCGCAGGTCTAATGACAGGCGTCGGAATTTCGACGCCTGTCGTTAGGCGGTTGGGATTATGTCTGTCGGCTTCCTGACTGCTTCCATTATGAAATGCTTGTAATGTTGCTTCAGTATACCATAGTAACATCTGACAAAAAGGTCTAAAAACACTGAAGCTGCAAACTTTGTGAAAACCCAATCTTGTTGCCATGGCTGTATATGTACCCTATGTATTTCCTCTAGAATTCCCTTTTTTTAAAGTAGGCAGTACAAGTATCTGTAAAGGCATGAATCTAGCATAGAGCGGACAGCTGCTGAGCAGGTAACACAGAATACTTTGAAATGAAACAAGCTGGGTAAGACACTCCAATGTCTGCACAGCGGTGTTACCCGAGCAACCATACTAAGCAGTATTATTCCATAGGCAGCCGGGAGCTACTGAAGCTCACTATTACAGTTTGTGTTAGAAATGTTGTGTTTGGAGCTACAATCTTCTATGGCAGGGTTCCCAAACTCCGAGGGGGAGTTATCAAAGCTTGGAGAGAGATAAAATACCAACCAATCAACTTCTAACTGTCATTTATCTAGCACAGCCTGTAACATGAGTTAGGAGCTGATTGGTTGGTACTTTATCTCCCTCAACTTTCTCTCCAAGCTTAGTACATCTCCACCTTATAGTATAGTATAGTATAGTATAGTGTAGTGTAGTGTAGTGTAGTAATGTGTGATAAATCTCTCTGTCTGTCCTCAAGACACCCTAACAGTCCAGGTTTTAAGGATTTCCATTCTTAGGCACTGGTGACTCAATTAATACCTGTCAATTTGATTTAACCATCTGTGCTCTAACATGCATATCCTTAAAACCTGGTCTGATTGGGTGCCCTGAGGACCGAGTTTGGAGAAACCCTGCTCTAAAGTGTGATCTAACAGCGAACGCTCCTGTAATGCTACCTACTTCTGACGCTGATGTGCCCTTGGATACAAGAAGTAATGGCTTTTTCTGTCCTGCAGGCGGAAAACTTCACAGCCGCGAGACCCGAGCTTATCATTGGATGATTTCTGTGCACTAAGTAGGTGCCATGAGTTTGATTGTTTTTTTTTTATTTGGTTTAGAATATATAGAACGATCTTCCAAGCCGAACATTTTTACATTGACTGTGTTGAGATATTTCTATATAAATACCAAACAAGGCAGCAGGATCCGTGCTGTATTCCCCTATTTTCAGAAAGCAATAACAGTCTCCAGAAACGGGCATTGGGTAGTCACCGGATCACAAGACTTTCCCAATGCTCAACTGGGAGACTCTCTACTTGCAGCAGTAGACTTTGAGTGAGGGGCAGCTGAGAGTCAATTCTAGCCTTACCACATCTATAAAGAACCCCTGCTGTAATGTGAGCAGGCAGCACCTAGGCCGTCGGGCAGGGTGTACATGTCCTGCTAGGTCAGTGTTTGCTAACCTTGACACTCCAGCTGTTACGGAACTACATAACCCAGCATGCACTGCTACAGTTTTGCTATTAGGGCATGCTAAAACTGTGGCAGGGCATGCTGGGATATATAGTTCCACAACAGCTGGAGTGTTAAGGTTAGCCAACACTGTGCTAGGTCGTTCTCCATGCAGATGCTGTCTTTCCATTCCTGTAGCCCTGCAGTCAATTGCAGTTCCTTGCAAGTGAAGTTTGAATTAAATATGAAACACATTATCAAGGATCCTTGTCACATTGTTCTCTATTGTATGGGTTTGAATATGATATATGAGCGAGGAATAAATAGTGAGAAATGACATGTATAACCATAGCCTAAATGTACAGGTTGGCCTCTACTGCATTATCCTATATGATGGAAATAAAAAAAAAAAAAATCAATAAACAAAATCTCCCTAAATGGTACTTGAGTGACCAATAAAACTATATTCCAATATGGATCACTGACACTATTGGCTCTACATAGGGGAGCTGCTGAGCCAACCCACACTCAAAAATAATATTAATAATAATAATAAGAAAAAAGACTAAGGGGCCTATTTATCAATTTATTTATTTTTTAATAGATTGCTGTGGAAACAGTAATTTCTGCATAATTAATAGCCTAACGCAGGAGATTTCACAGAAATCTCCCTTAAAAGGCGCATTAGCGCTGCATACCGCAATCCCCATTATCAGTGAAGACTGCAGTCTGACCCCTATGTACCATACTTCAAAAAGCTTGGCCCCCCACTAGTTTAAACTATCTTCATATGGTGTACACGGCTTTCAGCCTATGGAGGTTTGTTGGCAGGTGAAGGATCTTCCGATCACTCTCCCTCAGCCTCCGTCCTGCGCAGTGTCAGTTTCCCCCAGAGGAGTCTTTTACAAATTGGGAAAGACTCCTCCAATATGCTGGGAAAGTAACTCGCAGGGACATCGGTTATCGCTACCGCTGTCCCCGTGGGTTAAGTTTAGTACATAGGGCGGTATTCAGTTAGTTCGCACCCGCGATAGTTTCACCTGCCGGAGTTTTTGCCTACACGCGTATTTTAGCCGTGGAAACTTATCGTGCGCGCCCCCGCTATTCGCCGTATTCAATTCCAAAAGTCTTGAAAATGGAGACACACAAAGTCAAAACGCGCGCAAACTGGTGTCCTGAATCGGGGAAATCAGCCTGAACCCCCTAGTAAGCTACAGATACATTGGGGATCAATGTGGTAGTGCCCGATTAGCCCTAATACAACTGTTTGGGGTACTTAAGTTTGCACAATTTCCACTAATTAGTGTATTTGCACAAGTGGTGAAGAATGGCATAAAGCAGTGTTTTTTGTAGGTGAAAATAAGTAGTCCTGGCAAATTTATGGAACATGAATATGGGTGCAAGCATCTTTTACTGTCTCTGAAGTGAACTTTTAAATAACGTGAAAATGCACCCCCAAATAATGCACCTGCAATCCCCAAAACACTTGGCCCCTTCTTAGTGCACCCCCAGAACCTTATTTCGCTAGTTTGCTAACTTGTCCCCCACTTTGCACTTTTTCGCCACCAAATTCAAAGTACTTTTTTGGGGTGTTAAGGGTTTTTTTTAAGTTTTTTATGCAGTTGTCCATTGAGAGTCTGTCCCAAGGGTTCTGAGTGCTTTCCCACCTTTGCACCCCCAAACAAAAATTTTGCACCTCTTTTCTCCACCTATTTAGAGCATAATCTCTTTCGCCTATTACATTGCATTGCGTTTCCGCGTACGTGAAAAGCGGATGGAATTGAATACGGCGATAGTTTTCCGACAGGCGAAAAGTCGCAATCGGCGATACTTTTTTGCTGATCTCGGCTTTTCGCTTCTATTTGAATACGGGCCATAGTGAGGATATTTTCACGCCAAATAAAAATATCTGTCGCGATGCAGATTAATTTCCATGGTGCCACGATTTTTACTACAAAGGCCTCTAAATATGACAACGCTTGTCAACTGATAAATAAAAAAGTGAGAATATAAATAAGTGCAATGCAACTATTAAACCTAGTGGATAAATGTATTTAAAAATATAACTATACAACCATAGATCTGCAGATCGAATAGATCACGTAAAAGCAGTAACCATTATGCTCCATAATCTTGGGCACAATCCTAGCCTGCTCCTAGGAGAAAATATATATTCACTCAAAACGATACTACATTGAGAAACAAGTTATTAAATCCTAGCTACAGTCTGATCTAGTAAAACAAGCTCCCAAAGATGCTTCGAATAACAGTTAAATGTAAATTGTTTGCTTGAAGCTAAGGGCCTCATTCAGTCCCGCTCGCAAGCGGGTCGATGGTGGGGCACTGCGCACGCGAGCCTCGGAGCGAGTGAGAAATTCACTCGCTCCGGGGCTTGCTACAAACGGGGCGGCTGTCGATGTTGATCGACAGCTCGCCCCGTTTTGTAGGCGGGGAGGAGGGGTGGCTGGTCAAACGGAGGCGTTCCTGAAGGAACGCCTGCCGTTTGTGGACGGCCCTACTAACATCATTCGTGATGTCAGTAGTGAGCTTCCGGCTCTATTTGAGCAGGAAACTCACTGGGGCTTGCGGAAGACGAGACCCTACCACAAGGGTCTCGTCGCAAGCCCAATGGTCGCGATAATCGCGACCATCACCTGGCCGCTCGCAAAAGCTGTGGGTGGTCACCCACAGCTTATCGAGCGGCCAGGAGCCCGGGTAAAAAAAAAAGCGTCCGCCCTGATTCAGAGCGAGCGCCTCTGAATCAGGCCCTAAATACGCTCCTAGAAGATCTTCGAAGGAGCAGTTCAGGGATGCAGGGATAGTCAGCCCATAGTGAGTGGTAATACCATGTAGGAAAATGTCATTCATCCACATGTGACAGTGATAGAAAACTTGGATATCTGCAATATTCTTAAATCAAGAAGATGGGTGATCCACGAGTGAGTGAGGTCCAGGCAACTCTGCAATGTGATGCGACTAGGTCGCACCAGTAGACTGTGATTAATGTGACACTTGTATATCTGTGTGCGTCTGAGTCTGTATATGAAGCACAACGGAACTTGGAATGAAAAAAGCTGCGGCCGCTACATTGTAGCGCTTCATATACAGATTTAGAGGCTCAGTCACGCACAGATATATAAATCAAATAAATCCGTACAGTCTGCTGGTGCGCCTAGTCACATCACATTGCTACTTAGATGTATTTACGGCAAAAAAAAAAGACGCCCGGCGCTAGCAGAGTCTCACGGGACTTGGGGCCTGATTCAGAGCCGGACGCTCTGACCAGAGTGCTCGCTCTGAATCAGGGCCCTCCTACCTAAACTTGGAGCGGCCTCTTGGACGCTCGCATAAGCTGTGGGTTACCACCCACAGCTTATGCGAGCGTCCATGATGATGGTCAAGACCATCGCGACCATTGGGCTTGCGACGAGACCCTGCGGTAGGGTCTCGGTGACCGCAAGCCCTGGAGTGATTTTTGGCTCTGTCAGAGCCAAAATCACTCCCACTGACATCACTAGTGATGTCAGTGGGGCCGGACCCAGACGGTAGGCGTTCCCATGGGAACACCTCCGTCTGGCAGCCATGCCCCCGGCACGCCCACCAAAGGGGGCGTGCTGTCAATCAACATCGACAGCACGCCCCCTTTGGTGCGAGACCTGGAGCGACGGCTTCCCCGTTGCTCCCCGGGTCTCGCGCATGCGCACTAGGGCACCATCGACCCGCTTGCGAGTGCTCAGCGCTTGCGAGCGGGTCTGAATCAGGCCCTTGGTGCACCTAGAGGGGCTTTTTGGCGCAACGGCAGCAAAGATGTGTAGGGACAGATCCGTAAACGTCTTGGTTGGAGGAGATCAGTTGTTAATGAAGGCTCCTCTGCATTAACTATGACTAGTCTGGCTATGAATCCGGTTCAGCAGACGATTTGCTGCTATACAGTAACACATTAAATAGACCTGTCTTGCTCTCACTCTCTTGTGAGTAAATAAATGCTATACTTGTGTACATTCGCTAATGCTGACCTGTTTAGTTATGCAAATATAGCAGCAATTTGTGCTTACTTGCCGAGACCTCTTGATAATGCTCAAATTAAATAAATTACATACATTAGGTAGGTTGGTTCGTCTTATGCTGAAATTCTTTCATTCCTTTGTGTTCTTTGTATATTATCAGTATTGTGAATGTTTTGTTTCTTTATTACATAGAGACTAGCTAAACATAGCTTTCTAAGAATAAAGTCTTAGCATGTCTTGTGTCTTCTCATGGAAAATAAGTTGCATTTGATTTAATTTTATTTCATGTATTTTCTAACTGGACGTTGCTACTTTCTTTTATGTGGCTTTCGTTCTCACAAGAACGTCGTATCTATTGGAAATACTGTTCAGAAAATGTTCGACTTCCAATTGTTTAGGGAATATACAATATGTTTTAATCATCTCCTAAGGCAAAGGTTCCCAAACCTCACCATTACAGTCCCATGTTTTCAGGATATCCATGCTTGAGAACAGGTGACTTAATTAGTACCTCAGTCAATTTGATTTAACCATCTGGACTCAAGCATGGATATCCTTAAAACCTGCACTGTAATGGGAACCTCTGTCTTAAGGTGTTGTTCTTTGTTCCCTTTACCAGGACCTAGAGACCGTGGCAGTGCCACCAGTCTGAGCAGCGACTTCTCGGTTATTACTGAAGACTCTCCTAGTGCCTTTGGAAGTTCAAACTGTGATGGTGTAGACCTGATGACCTTCGGTCCACAGAGCCATGCAGTCTGGTAAGTGTTGGCTCTGTTATTTGTGGAAACATGACAAGCCCTTCTCATATATCCTATCTGGAGATACAGTGAACATTTTGGTAAGTCTGGTGCCTCCTAGAGATAAGACTCTCCAGCAAGTACATGCATCTAGTGATACTGATTGTGCCGTGACATAATAGAGCTAACACAGACATCGGAACTCATTCTCTAACCAACTAACAAATATCTACATATCCGTGTCTGAGGAAGGGAGCAGCAAACCCACGAAACGCGTAACCTGTTTATGCAAAATTGTCTACTTGACAACATTTAGTTTATATACAATGTTGTACTAGATGGATTTTTGAACTATTCATAGAGCCGTGATTTATTTTCCAAAAATTTAAAATTTATTTAAATATAATTCATATAATTGGACTGCGTGAGTGATCTGGTAGAACCTGCGTCTTCAAGGATTCTTTTTGAATTACTTAAGCAAAAAGAGCAGTGTTCCCCATAGTTAGACTTCAGTCCAGCTCTAGTTATAGTCAGAAGGGACTGAGCGTGGCTGACGCGTTTCTCAGCAAATGGCATTATCATAACCCCATCCCCTGTGCATGATGCCGAAAATCACGCCCATAATCCAACCATAATGACCTCCCCTCCCTTCCCCTGAGGTTACCTGTATTTCCCAGAGAGGAGAGAAGAAAACGCGTTAAATATGGTCTAATCCTAGTGTATTGTTTCCATTAGGCAATTATTGAAGATATGGAGACTCTCCAAAGTCTACAAAGGTTCCCATTAAATAATGGATGACCGTGAGGAGACAGCAGTATTGTTTTCTATTAAGTGCATCAGTTTTGTGTGTAACAGGTTTATTACATCGGGCAAAGTGAGCCTAGTATTACATTTATCAAATGCAAAATGCAAACCACCTAAAAATCTCTAGAGGTCCTGAAGACTGATCGGTGGGAAGCCATATAAATAAAGCCCTCTACAACATCCGTATACAGTACCTGATGTACCTTGCACCCTCGCATAACTCTCTTCACTAGCAGAACCATACACTCTACCAGGTGCTTTTGCATAGAAGCAGGTGGGTGCTGTCTCAGATGAGCGCTGCACTATGGGTTTGCACTATAGCATCTCATAAAGGATCCTCATTAAACTGTAAACTAGTTAAGTTACTGTAGAAAGTACTGATAAATGCCTAAGCCCCCTTCTCCCCGTCACAGAAGGCTACATGTGGCCAAGATGCAACCAAAAATATAAGTAGGTCTGTAAGAGCTTTAAATGTACAGAAATTGTTCCTTTCTAGGTGTGAGCCAATTAAAGCAGGCCTGTGTTGTTTTGTTTGGGCATAGGTGCTTCTGTACATGCAGTACCTGTGTGGGCTATAGATTATTACTTCTCCCTCTTCCCCCACTGTGCTAGTGTACCCAGCTATTCCCTTACATACAGGCTAATATTTGTGATTCTCATAAGTATTGTACAATGTTCTATTATTCTCCCAGGCAACATATCCCGGAAATTACTGACTGTAAAAACTTCTATTTTCCTTACAGACAGAAATAAAATGAAGTGTAAGAAATAGCTTCCTTCTCACTCCTATTGACTTATTTCCAGGGCCTGCTCTTCTGGTCTTTTATTTCATAGGTGTATAAACTGTGGGTTGGGGTCTAAAGTGGGGTATCTTATTCTAAATTTGGGGTAACCTGACAGATACGTAATTTATCCTAATATAATAAGAATGTTGTGTCTGTTTGTTCCAATCCAAGTTGGCGCGAAAACTACTCAACCGATTTTCATGAAAGCTGCATAATTTTATAGTGGAAACTCCTAGAAATAACCTGCACTTTGTTTTATCTCAATCCGTCAAGTTCAAGCTGAGCAATAACAAAAATAACATTTATAAACATCATCAATGCAAGAGATAGGTGTGGCACCATGCGCCGGTAAGGGGTGGGGGGAGAGGTGCTTTGTTCCCTCGCTCACTTGAATAGGAGAGGCTACATAGCAGTCTGTACACAGGGCACACAGTGACAGAATAGGATAGGCTACATAGCAGTCTGTGCACAGGGCACACAGGGATAGGATAGGCTACATAGCAGTCTGTACACAGGGCACACAGTGACAGAATAGGATAGGCTACATAGCACTCTGTGCACAGGGCACACAGGGACATTGGTGAGAGTGGTGGGTGAATAGGATAGGCTACATAGCAGTCTGTGCACAGGGCACACAGGGACATTGGTGAGAGTGGTGGGTGAATAGGATAGGCTACATAGCAGTCTGTGCACAGGGCACACAGGGACATTGGTGAGAGTGGTGGGTGAATAGGATAGGCTACATAGCAGTCTGTGCACAGGGTACACAGTGACATTGGTGTAGTGGTGGGTGAATAGGAGAGGCTACATAGCAGTCAGTGCACAGGGCACACAGTGACATTGGTGTGAGTGGTGGGTGAATAGGAGAGGTTACATAGCAGTCAGTGCACAGGGCACACAGTGACATTGGTGTGAGTGGTGGGTGAAGGCGCTGCTGGTCACGTGGGCCACTCCAGCCACAGAGCCCCTATGCAAAGCAATACAACTAGGACATCCCTAATAAAAAATTTTGTTTGCCAGAAGCTATTTCATCATAGGCGAAGCCACAGGCAACAGCTAGTACATTATATGAGCAATCTCTTTTGTTTGGGGTGTTCCATCTAAGTGGGGGAGACTAGCGGCGCTCTGGTAGATGTTACTACTTTGTGTTGCTTAAAGAAGTTTTGTTTCACCTTCCATGGGTAACAGGCCTGCACTGAGTGTTTCCAAATCAATTCAGTCATTAAACATTTATTCACCTGCTCTTCCCCACCATGCCAGGAAGAAGACTCATACCTCATCCCCACAAACTGTAGTTTGGGACCGGACCCAGGTGGCTGCAGAAGACCATTTGCTTCAGCCGGCAGCCAAGTCCTCCAGCTCCTCCTCTTCCAACCATTCAGACATCATGCTGAGAGCCGGGAGTAGTCCCCTGGAGGTGCCGCAGTGCAGGTGGGACAGAGGGCGACCCTTTCCTCCGTACGTCTAACTTCTATTTTATTTTTTCTACAGTTGTATAATTAAATGAAGAGCTGGTGATTTCACTGAGGGCAGAGTGCTAGCCAGCAGTCTCCTCTTGTGCAGTCTATATGTAGGTCCTGGCATTGTAGTCATTTGCCTGGTGTAGGTCAATGCTTTCAGTGAAAGCCTCCATTAGACTTTTGTAACCTTTAGAGGCTAGTTATGAAAGAAATGAAAGATTCCAACTTAGTTATAATTCTTAGGAGGGGGTTATGCAATGGGTTCTGAGATTACGGAACCAGTTCTAAGGCAAAACCAGCCATGTTGTGGTGAGTCTGTTATCTTGGAACCTATCACAGACCGTAACACCCTTAATATTGTAGCTTAAAAAGTTGAAAATTAATGAATTGGTGTAAAATTTTGTTTCCTAAAGTTACCTGATCACCAGATTTTGCAAAGGTCCTCCTATAATTGTCAAGTCAATGTTCTATACAACAAATTACACCCAGTTCAAGATTGTGGTTTCATTCTGTTAAGTAAATTCATTTCAAGCACTATCTTGCTGCTTCCTAGTGTTATAACACCGGGATGGGTACGGGATGCCGATGGTCAGAATGCTGACGGATTTCTGTATTATAACATTTACCACAGCACTCCCGTCCCACCGCCTAACCCTAGCACTCACATCCTGCAGCCGGGATGTGGTCAGGATACCGGCGGGCGCTGTTCCGCCCACTGAAAACCCGACACCCACATCCCGACATGGGACTAAAGATAGGTGTCGAAATCCCGACGCCTATCATTAGCTCCACTACTAAATCCCGACACCCGGCATACCGAACGAAGGTAAGCCGGGTGTCTTAGCGTGTAGCCGTGGGTTAAGCGTTAGGGACCCTCAGGGGGACTTGGGGTTAGGTACCCCCCTGGGAGGTTAGGGTAGAGAAAGGGGGGGATAAGGGTTAGGCCCCAAGCATCCCTCTCCCCCCCCCCCCCCCCCCACCCCCTGGGAGGGTTAGATTTAGGGTGTGGGGTGGGGGGGTTAGGTTTAGGCACTAACGGGGGGAGGTTAGGGTTAGGCACCACTAAGGGAGGGTTAGGGGGGGCAGAGGGAAAGTGTAGGGTACTTACCTTTTAGTTGTCGGGATTTCGACCCGCCGGGCTGCCACTGTCTGTGTTTGATCCGATTCCCCGCAGCCTAACCCTAGCACTCCCACCACGCAGCCTAACCCTCCCCTCCCACAGCCTTACCCTAACCCTCCCCCTAACCCTAATACCGCTGCAATCTGTCGGCATCCTAACTGTCTGGAAGCTGACTACATCTCATTGCTTAACAGGAACCATGCTGCCATGTATTGGGTGTAATGAAGCCTGTGCGGCTTGTACGGGTGGACCATAGTACAGATGTGTCCTCAAACACCTAGCCTTAATATGCCATACAGCACGAGACGCCCGGTGCGACTGAGCTGCTCCGAGAGTTTTTAAAATTGTATGTTTTTTAAATTGTTGCGTCTTATTCGTATCGCAAACACAGCAAAACACCACTTACAGTGTACTACAGACGCTGCACAGGATTGGTTATAAACACATACAAAGTCACAGATGAAGCTCAAGGGAACTTGGTGAGCAAATGAGCTGCGGTAGCGCTTTGTATACAGAGTCAGACTCATTCGCGTACAGATGTACAAATGTCGCACATCAGATTGATCAGTGTAATCTAGCCAAGTAGTTTTGTTGCTTCCAGTTTTACTTGTGTGGATAAGACTCACACTTTGAGTGAAAAAGACGCTTGGCGCGGCCGAGTCGCCCATGACCTGGCGGTCAGAGATGGCTGTTTGGCGAACTGAAGCAACAGAGTATAAGCACACATCTCTACATTTGGGCAGAGTCGGCTGGGCCATGAATGTGGCTTCTTAGAACCATAGACCGCCCACCGCTCACCCTGAACACTTGTGTATACAAGACCAATGCTTTTGAATTGTCCAAGTACACAACAATGTGCTCCATGGTGGGGTGGTCTTTAGGACCATTTTGTCCCTGTCCCTGCTTTCACCCAAAACCTCTCTCCCTCCGGGGGCAAGGGCTTTGAGTGCCCCCCCTACACTGCAAGGCTAGGCTAAGTCCCTTTTTGGTCTGGGATTCATCAGATTCCCACAGGGTACAATATCTTCTGACCATTCCTCCAGAAGAGAGAACCTTGAAGGTCACAGTGAAGATCTGAGTCTTAGGACTATCCCACTTCCCCTAGATTGATGGGGCATGGGCCCAATAAGGACCACTACACCCCACTAATGTTCTGTGGGGAAAAGAACATGAATGAAGTGACATAAATAAAGCCTCTTAGCCTTTCAGGTGAAAGTAGAAGAATTGCTCCTTCCCAGTGTGAAGGCTATAGCCCATAGTAACTTTCACTCACGCCCTGGGGCACTACATCTTGGGTTTTCAAGCTATCGGGCTGCTGGACAGAAGACTAAGGTAGTCTGCTCATTAAAGGAGTGCCCTGTGTTTTCCTCCTATAAACAGAACTATACATGACAAAAGGGTGAGTAGCGATGTGTATGAACCATCGATGGTGACCTATTCTCTTGAGCAGAGTTCACACCATAGCTCTAAGCTTTCTGCTGAGCCAATGGGCCATTGACAGTCTTTCGTTGTTCTGTTACATGCTCTAGGTACTGTGCACAATAATATTTATGGAAGTTCTAAGGTAAGTCCAACTGGGATTCATTTGACCTCTCCATTGAAATGGACACACAACAGGATCTATGCATCGCTCTATTACCCTGTTGTTGGTGTTGTAGCAAAAGTTTAGCTGATGAATAGCTGCTCCTCCAAAGCTATTGGCACCAACTTAAACAATTGCCTGTGGCTGAGCCGCCTTGTTCTATTGGCCTAGCACAGGTAGTATGGCCGTTGTTACCTGTCACCTCCATGCTGTATACACTGTTTGGGCACCTGTCAATTTCGGATTGGGCTTTCTTCCCTTAAGCATTAAATAGCAACATAGGGCTGTCACCTACTTCCTGGCTGTGTGTCCCCCGAAAGGTTTTCTTATCTTAATCCCCACCCACACTCTGATAATGCCTTCTGTCCTTAGAGATTCACAGCACCTGTACGTGGAACACTGCTGTGCATCCCACTGGTTCGAATAGCCTCCTGAGATCTTAGCCTTGTGTATGATTGTATGATGTAGGAAACTGAGTTAGAAGTATGTTCAATATACCAACGGCATAAGCCGGCTCCAAATGCCAATATACAGTGTAGATTAGTTAACAGGGGACCGCTCTAACGGGCTGTAGTCGGCATCCCAGCATGCGGGATGCCGGCGGTCAGAAGACCGATGCCGAAATCCCGACACAGATCGGAATCTCGGCACCAGTATCCCGAAAGTAAGTATCGGGTTGTTAGGGGAGGTTAGGGTTAGGCATTAGGGGGAGGGTTAGCACTGGGGAGGTAATGTTAGGATTAGGGTGCGGGGAGGGGGAGGTTTAGGTTTAGGCACTAGGGGGGTAGGTTAAGGTAGGGGTTAGATAAATACTTACCGCGATTCTCTATGGGTGTCAGGATGCCACTGTCGGTGTTCTGACCAGCGGCCTTTTCCGACAGGTGGGATTTCATACCCAACCCTTTCTAACATATGAACAGCTGGTAAATAACCTACAGTAGTCTGCGTTGAGTACAAATCTGGTGAATCAGTGTAGCTAGCTCCTCACAAAGTACTGGGCAAAAAACTGGGCACTTGACTGTACAGAGGCAGATATTCATCCAGTCCTGCCCCCAGCTTCGTTGGGTATATAAATAAGGCGTCAGTGACCTGAATTTAGAAGGTTGCACGTTTACAAACTTTGGTGCATTTGCATATTGCATTAATAAACATACAGGTGTTTCCAAACTACACTTCATTCAATGCCCATGGCATACAATGATGCATAGCTGCACTGTGCCAATGTATTACAGAACTTCTAGTTTGGGTTGCATGTTTTAGCTGTGTTGGAGGCATGTGGCCCTGTAGCTATTATGTGTGAAGCTGAATCTCTCACTGCCAGTTGCTGTGTATTTCCAGCTCCCATAGCAGCACTGCGCCCCAGCACCAGCAGAGAATTGGCTTGTGCCGTAGTGATAGCAGGTGCAGTGTGTTCCGCAGCCCCTGCTACAATCCGGCACACATCCCCATTCCCAATGTAACACGCTAGTAACAGGCAGCTGAATAATGGCTGTGCTCTATAGCAGCGGTTCTATCTACAGCGCATGAAATACTGTATGGGAATTGGGGCTGAAATGAGGACACGGAGCGAAGTGGATGTGACAGCTATTTACAAAAATAAGTAGTAAATGAGGTCATTCCTTTTTTGGGATTGTGAAGAAGGGATGCACACACAGCTTGTACATCTATTCTATTTTAAAAAATCTCTTTAAAAGCATAATATACCCCAGAGGTAGTTAAATGGACCTGTATTTGGGAACAGCGTCATACAGTCATAGAACAGATTACATTTTTTTATAAATAGCCTTTAAACTTTTCACCCACCTGTCTGGAGGGCCAGATTTTCAGCATACAGTATCAGCCATACTATGTGACCCATTACCTGGGCAAACGGGTGAAAGAAACTGTTTTTAAACAAAAAAAAAAGTCTTGTCCCCTTCTGGTTACAGGTTTTATTTCAAATCCAGACAATAGGGGTCGTTATAAATGGTAGAAATACAATGTTTGGTTTTTTTTTTGTCTGTCTGAAGCATTTCTAGGTCTTGTCCACGTCAGACTTTCTAACCTCTCCGTAAAACTATTCTGTATTGTAATCTGCGTACAGCGACTTTTTTACAGTTTCTTCTATGCAAATATTCCAATTTTTTACTTATTCCAAATTTAGGGCGAACACCTTTGTTCATTTAAACAGATTTTTCCTGTTTACTCTCCTCATCACGACTTAAATTATTGATGAATGAAGAGACTTCAGAACAGCCTTTGTTGTGTGTAAGAAGGGGTTTAGGATCTTGGTTAAGGTACACTTAGAAATTCACCTGGAAGATGTAAATAACATTCAATATAAAAATATCGGAATAGATAATAGTTTTGAAAAAGCCTTAACAGGAGAGGCACCCTGGTATGAGGTCCTCTCGGTTGAATAACATTGTCCTGCATAACAAAGTCTTGTCTAGGTCTACTTGTGCTTAATCCAATGCTAACCATCCAGGTTTTAAGGATAACCATGCTTGACCACAAGTGACTTAGGGCCTGATTCAGACCCACTCGCGAGCGGCTGTCCGCTCGCAAGTGGGTCGATGGTGTGCACTGCGCATGCGCACGACGGAGGGAGCTCCGTCGTGCGCATGCGCGAGACGTGCTGAGCGAAGGACTTTCCTTCGCTCGTTGTGTCTGATCAAAGGGGGCGTGCTGTCGATGTTGATTGACAGCACGCCCCCTTTGGTGGGCGTGCCGGGGGCGTGCCTCCCAGACGGGGGCGTTCCCAAGGGAACGCCTACCGTCAGAAGCCGGCCCACTGACATCACTAGTGATGTCAGTGGGAGTGATTTTGGCTCTGATAGAGCCAAAATCACTCCGGGCCTTGCAGTTTAGAAACTCAACCGCAGGCTCCGGCTCGCAGTGGCGATGGTCGCGATGGTCAAAACCATCGCGACCATCAACCTGCACGCTCGTATAGGCTGTGGGTGGTGACCCACAGCTACACGAGCGTCCAGGAGGACCCTCCATAATTATGGAGGTGGGCCCTGATTCAGAGCGAGCGCTCTGGTCAGAGCGTCCGGCTCTGAATCAGGGCCTTAATTAGAACCTCAGTCAATTTGATTTAACCTTCAGTGCTCAACCATGGATATCCCTAAAACCTGAGCTGTTGGGGCGCCTTGTGGAGTGAGTTTGGGAACCTCTGGCTTAATCCATAACTCACAAGGACCGCCTCCATCCTGTCCGACTCCTCCAATTGGATGGTGCCTTTTGCACCTTTACATATAGCAAATCCATAATTAATCACAAAAGAGCATTTGTGTTGCGGTTTTCTTGAAACATTCTCTGTTTCACAAGACTCCTTGTTGAAAGTGTTTAAACCCATACAGTACTAGTAATTCAAAGGCGCTTTACTATAAAAGTAATGTACTGTACAAGTAACACTTGCGGCACCTTTACAAACTCCACGTAGTAACGATGAATTATCCTGGATTTACGTGTTCACTATATCCTCTGTAATGTCTGCATTAGGAGTAGAGCAAGTCTAATGTAATGTAATACCTGTTGTCATTTAACCTGTATCAGCTGCCTTGAAGATTGAATGTTTATCTTTTTTGTGTGCTTGTCTGCATATGTATATTTCTTACATGGCCTTCATTTAAATGCTGCATGAGGTGTAAGATGGGTATCCATGAGCGGCAAATGCACCTATATTCCTGCTTTATTGCTCAAAGCTTCTTTCCAGCACAAACCACCCTGATCTTTATATGTGCCCAGCGATGGCGTTGACCAGTGTTGGGCTATTACAATCAGTAGAATGCCCTCTGCAGCCACCGGACGTGGCCGTGTTATACAAACGGTCAACACAGTGACAACAGACCCCCTTGCACATGACTGTCAGTGATGACTTTACAGGGTTAGGCTGCGGTTAGGATTGCCTTAGGGCTCTAACATTGGAAATAAAACATTATGTCAACATACCCTCTGACATGGATCGTGTCGACATTGCATCTGTCAACATAATGTCCATGTCGCCCATGTCTGCTTTCTGGGTGTTGACAGTGTGTACTACAACCTGTGCAATGCATTAATGGCTGTTGAAATCCCGACGCCAGCATCTGGAAAGGTTTAAAGGTTTAACATACCGACACTTCTTGGCGGTATGCTAACCCTTCCCCCCCCCCTAGTGCCTGAACCTAACCTCCCCGGTCCCTAACCCTCCCACCTTAGAGCCTAACCCCGCACCCTAAACCCCCCACCCCCAGTGCCTAACCCTCCCCCAAGTGCCTAACCCCGCACCTTAAACCTAACCCCCCCCCCCTAATACCCCGACATTTACCTTCGTTATCCCAGCAGTCGGGATGAAGGTGCCGGTAAAAGGAGCATCTGCATCCAGCCCCCGTAAATTAATGGTGTGCTCCTTGTACTGATGGCAGATCTGGGTTCCCACCTAAGCCACAATTCCTAAACGCAAAACGGGAATGCACTCCTTCATAGGCGTTTGATAGACAAGCTGAGCGATTATCCTTAAACCGTGCAAGCGTCTTAAGTCGCACTGAGAATGGGTAAGGGTACATTACCATAGTGACTGCAGCGACTACTTATTCACAGTGTGATTGGCAGTCAGGGAGCCTTTGGGGGAGGTAATGGCGAGTGGCGGAAAAAAAAACGCAGATGTGTCGCGGCCGTTTCATGGGCCTGTCTCACCCGGCGTCAGCGTTCCCATAGGCAAGGAATATGGCTCCTGCCTCTCAATTCTCATGGCCATTTAGCTTTGCACAGTTATTTTGTACGCTTGGTGAAAAGGATGGTAGAGGGACCCAGGCAGCCACAAATAGTTGGGCACGCTATTCCCCATAGCTGGTACCAGGAAGAGCTATTGTTCTGTGTTTGATGGCATTGGTCTGTAATGATTTCACCTGCACTGCTACTGGAAGCTTCTATGTTGGCAATGGATTTTTCGGTCTTCCATTAATCAACAAGTATACTGTATTAGATCATATAGAATTCATCAGCTAGCTGGTTAAATCTAGTAGACAAGGAGCCAAGGAAGAAGTGCGGCCTTTCAGATCTGTAGACCACCATTAAAAGATAGGCCAATGGTAGACAACACAAGGGGCTTATTACCTTTTTTGAAGAAGCACTATAATACTGATATTAGCCTGGAAACTAAATATTGTGAAATGGCTGAGAAGCCCTCACTGTCTAGTCACGGATTAACCTCATTGATAGACTGACAAAGCACTGTGCTCGCTCTGGCACCGCCATCTAATTACAGACTAACCTGTTAGATAGACCTAGAAAGCACTGGGTTTGCTCTGGCGCCGCCATCTAATTACAGACTAACCTACTTAATAGACATAGAAAGCACTGTAATCACTCTGGCACCGTCATCTAATTACAGACTAATATGTTAAATAGACCTTGAAAGCACGGTGCTCACTCTGGCGCCGCCATCTAATTACAGACTAACCTGCTAAATAGACCTAGAAAGCTCACTCTGGCACCGCCATCTAATTACAGACTAACCTACTTAATAGACCTAGAAAGCACTGTAATCACTCTGGCACCGTCATCTAATTACAGACTAATATGCTAAATAGACCTAGAAAGCACGGTGCTCACTCTGGCGCCGCCATCTAATTACAGACTAACCTGCTAAATAGACCTAGAAAGCTCACTCTGGCACCGCCATCTAATTACAGACTAACCTACTTAATAGACCTAGAAAGCACTGTAATCACTCTGGCACCGCCATCTAATTACAGACTAATATGCTAAATAGACCTTGAAAGCACGGTGCTCACTCTGGCGCCGCCATCTAATTACAGACTAACCTGCTAAATAGACATAGAAAGCTCACTCTGGCACCGCCATCTAATTGCAGACTAACCTGCTAAATAGACCTATAAAGCACTGTGCTCGTTCTGGCACCGCCATCTAATTACAGACTAAACTGTTAAATAGACCTAGAAAGCACTGTGCTCGCTCTGGCGCCGCCATCTAATTGCAGACTAACCTGCTAAATAGACCTATAAAGCACTGTGCTCGTTCTGGCGCCACCATCTAATTACAGACTAAACTGTTAAATAGACCTAGAAAGCACTGTGCTCGCTCTGGCGCCGCCATCTAATTGCAGACTAACCTGCTAAATAGACCTAGAAAGCACTGTGCTCGCTCTGGCACCGCCATCTAATTATAGACTAACCTGCTAAATAGACCTATAAAGCACTGTGCTCGCTCTGGCACCGCCATCTAATTGCAGACTAACCTGCTGGATAGACCTTGAAACAACCTGCTAGATAGGTTGTGAAAGCACTGTGCTCGCTCTGGCACCGCCATCTAATCAGAGTAACCTGCTATATAGGCTGTGAAAGCACTGTGCTCGCTCTGGCACCACTATTCAGTCACAGATTAATCTGCTAGATCAGTGCTTCCCAAGTGGTCCCCAGGACCCCACACAGGTCACATTTTCCAGGTCACCCAGCAGGTGCACAGGTGTAGTCATTACTCACTGACGGATTCTAAAAGATCCACAGGTAGCGATAATAATTTCACTTGTGATTCTGTGAGGCGATCTGGAAAACATGCACTGTTGAGGGTCCTGAGGACTGAGTGTGAGAACCTATGCGCTAGATAGACTATGAAAGCACTGTGCTTGCTCTGGCACTGCCATTTAATCAATAGTTACCCTCTTACATAGACTGAGAAAACACTGTGCTCTCTTTGGCACTGCCATCTAATCACTAATTACCCATTTATGTAGACTGTGGAAGCGCTGTACTCGCACTGGCACCGAATCTAATCGCCAGTTACCCTCTTATGTAGACTGTGGAAGCCCTGTGCTCGCTCTGGCACCGCCATGTAAGCACCAATTACTCTTATGTATACTGTGGAAGTGCTGTGTTGCACTGGCACCACCATCTATCACCACACCCTCTTGCGTAGACTGAGAAAGCACTGTGTTCTCTCTGGCACCAACATCTAATCGGAATCGGTATGAATTACCGCCAGACCTAAGCCCGGCGGATGAAATACCGACGCTGGAAGGCCGGCATATGAAGATCCTGATAGAGGTAAGGAAGACCCCTAACCCTAACCTCCCCCCTGGTGCCTAACTCTAACCTCCCCCCAGGGGTGCCTAAACCTAACCCCTCCTCCCCGCACCCTAAACCTAACCATCCCATAGGGGTGCCTAAACCTAACCTCCCCCCGGGGGTGCCTGAAGCTAACCCCCCTTCCCCTAGCTTGGCCCTAACCCTCCCGGGGGGGTGCCTAGCCCTAAGACACCCCAGGCAGTCCCTAAACCTACCCCCCGCCCCCATGCCCCTCGCAACTATCATCTCCCGACGCCCGGCTTGCCTACGTTCGGTATGCTGGGTGTAAAATTCGGCTGATGATAGTCGGTATTTAGACGCTTATCATTAGTCCCATGCCGGGATATCCCTGTCAGGAAGCTGGCGGTCGGTATTTTCAAAACGCCGGCTTCCTGACTACATCCCATCTAATCACCAGTTACCCTCATATATAGACTGTTGAAGCATTGTGTTTGCACTGGCACTGCCATCTAATCACCAGTTTACCATCTTATATACACTGTGGAACACTGAGCTCACCCTGTGACATCTTAAAACAAACCACAGAGCAGGCATTTTCTGCATTGAATTTTCTCACATGAGGGGACTCAGGGGGGACGGTGTGAGCGGGAAAACTAATCATAGGCAGAAGTCCTCTTGATTGCCACTTATGATTGTTCCTCTCTCTTGCAACCACCACTGGCTAAATATAATTGCAGACTGCGTGTATGTAACTATATTCACATATAATTATTCATAAACTAATATATGCAACCTTTTTTTAGTCATATCGGTATTTATTATTACAATTTTTATTGAAATTATCACTTACACTAAAAATACATTTTTAAACCTTATTAAGACACGCGTTTATAATGATATTGTGAATAATTTACCACAAATCTAGATGTTCTTTCAGGCCTTTTGGGAGCAGTGCTAATTTGCCTATACACTTTTTCACATTACAGCCGTCAAATCCCCCCTTATTCTAAGGGAAACGCATTGTGGCGCTTCAAGAAACTGTCATTTATGTTCTCTCAGCCGAGTATTCATTTTCCAGACCGCCTGACCAAACATGGTCCAGGCCGCATGGATCCTGAAGCGGATAATAACATTTACCGATCGCATGTGAAATTCACTACATGATAAAATTATACCCTTTATTTGGATGCTGCTTCGTTCCCTATGTAATAGAACAAACCTTTCCAGCCAGTTCT
Source organism: Taudactylus pleione (assembly GCA_031769625.1). Lineage (NCBI taxonomy): Eukaryota > Metazoa > Chordata > Amphibia > Anura > Myobatrachidae > Taudactylus > Taudactylus pleione. The sequence goes on along the minus strand of JAUIMM010000132.1, from coordinate 3,224,008 downwards.
GTCATGCACATATTGCAGTTCTCTAAAGGTGCATACACACACAACAATTTTTTGAACGATTATCGTTAATGATATCGTTTATCATTCGATCGTTGAAAAATCGTTCACTGTCGAAGTTAAAAAAATTAACGGTTATCGTTCATGCGCGTTCACGTTTGTAGTTCAGTCAGACTTGACCAACTAAACGCTTTTCATCAAGGGAATATGCAAAAATCGTTTACTAAAATTGTTCATTTACTAAATCGTTGTGTGTGTGTGTGTGTATACAGCAGGCTTGTCCAACCCGCGGCCCGCGGGCCGCATGCGGCCCAGGTTGGCTCGTAATGCGGCCCGCATACCTCTCAAGTGTCCCGGATTCAGCGGGACATTCACGATATGTCCCGCTGTTCCGGGATTGCTCACTGTAGTCCCGGCGCCCCCAGACCACGCCCCCACGCTCTCCTTCATTCACTGTGCCGCCAGCGTAATCACCAGTGGCGGGCTGGGCCGCAGCGTCATGCGGGCCGGTGCAGTCTGTGTCACTGTGACACAGACTGCACCGCGTGTGCAGCGCTGACCGGAGCCGGCAGCTTTGTGTTTGCTGTAATCAGCAGCCGCTGAGAGTCTGTCAGACTCTCAGCGGCTGCCGCTGCTCCCACTGCGGGAGCCATCTTCCGGCTCCCGCAGTGGGTAATGGGAGAGCCGTCGTCATGACGACGTCTCTCCCATAATGCAAAGCGGCCAGAGGAGCCGGTGGAAGCGTCGGGACCAGGAGCGGGAGTTTCAGGTAAGTGGTTTTTTTTTTGTTTTTTTTTATTAAGTCTCTCTCTACTAGGGGGGGGGGGATTACTATGGGGGCACTACCAAGGGGGGGGATTACTATGGGGGCACTACCAAGGGGGGGATTACTATGGGGGCACTACCAGGGGGGGGATTACTGTGGGGGCACTACCAAGGGGGGGGGATTACTATGGGGGCACTACCAAGGGGGGGATTACTATGGGGGCACTACCAAGGGGGGGATTACTATGGGGGCACTACCAAAGGGGGGATTACTATGGGGCACTACCAAGGGGGGGATTACTATGGGGCACTACCAGGGGGGGGATTACTATGGGGGCACTACCAGGGGGGGGATTTCTATGGTGGCACTACCAGGGGGGGATTACTACTGGGGGCACTACCAGGGGGGTGGATTACTATGGGGGCACTACAAGGGGGGGGGACTACTACTACTGGGGGCACTACAAGGGGGGGACTACTACTACGTTACTGTTATTTTATTTTATGTGCGGCCCAAACTAAGTTTTCATCTTCTAATGTGGCCCAGGGAAGGTGAAAGGTTGGACACCCCAGGTATACAGCTTAAGTAATTTCCTACATTTCATAAGATGTTACAATAGAATACATTTTTTCGACCACCTTTCCTCGTATTGCCGTTTAGTAAATCCCATTGATCCATATACTTTTATTGGTTCAAATCAATTTTTTTTTCCAAGTGTCAGTGATTGTAACATCTATTTAATTTGTAAGAATATTGGCTTCAGCATTAAGTTAAATCTCTTTATCCATGATCCTACGTAGACGCATTCATTGACCTTTTTACAAGTTAGAGGTTCAGGATGGATGCTACCTGCACTAAAGAATCAGTCTGGGGGTTTTATATATAATACCCCTTTTACACCAGAGCTAAAACCCAGGTTATTGTAGGGTTAAACCGGGTAGCTCCTTGGTGTAAAAGGGGAAAGGGTTGGATTGCTAGGTCGAGTGACCCAGCAATCCAACCCAGGTAACTAGCAGAGTTTAACACAGGAATAACCTGCGAAACCCTGCAGTGTACACGGCACGATCCGGGTCACGGTGCCGATTGGCCGGCCTCAGTGACGCCTGGAGATGACGTCATCTCCAAGCGTCCACTTCAACGCCGGAAAAGCCGGGTCTATGCAGACCCAGCTCAGGTGTGAACGGCGCCGGCTCGGGAAAATCCTGGGTCGGCGCTAGCTAAATTCCGGGTCTGATCCGGATTGGAACCCTGTTCCAACCTCCAGGTCAGACCCGGAATTTAGGTGTAAAAGCGGTATAAGTCGGTGGATAAATTTAGTATGACTTTCCGTTACAAAGACCATCTAGAAAGGTCACACTCTTACCACTCATTGAAAAATCACACTTAATCGAAGGATGACATTTATTACCCTCATCCATCACCAAATAAATTCTTCTATACCTTTAAAAAAAATCTATTAATAAGGTGTGGTTTTAAAATGATCAGTCAATTTGATTTAACCATCTGGTGTCAAGCATGGATATCCTTAAAACCTGGCCTGTAATGGCAGAGTTTGGGAACCTACACTATGTGATATGGGATATAATAAATTGTAGAAACTACACATTGTCTTGGGGGAGAGTTTAGATCATAGATTCCCAAACTCGGTCCTCAGGACCCCAACCAGTGCATGTTTTCCAGGTCTCGCAGAATCACAAGTGAAATAATTAGCTACACCTGTGGATGTTTTACAATGTGTCAGTGAGTAATGACTACACCTGTGCTCCTGTTGGATGACCTGGAAATCGTGAACTACTTGGGGTCCTAAGGACCGAATTTGAGAACCACTGTTTTAGATCCTTATGTAACTTTGGTGACGTATAAAACACGGTGTGGAAGGACGTGAATTCATGAGGAAATTGCATGTTTCTTTAGAAACAACATTATCTTTGGGTGCCTCAGTGAAATAAAAATTCAGTATAAAATCTATAAATGTAATGTTGGTGATGGGATTATTCTGCACTTCTTTTAAGACCCCCATATACCTACCGACATATTGTCCAATCCTGCGATCGGATCGGAAATGCTGATTCGCCAGCCATGTTAAATTTCACCGATTTTGCTAATCACGATCATATTTTGATTGTGATTGGCAAATCTGTGAAATCCAACATGATTTCACCGATCCCCTGAGCCGGCATCTGTGGATCGCATATCAATTAGTTACACAGCTCCTGAATTGTATCATTGTTTATCCCACGCAATAATAACGGCTCTTGTGTTTTCTGCCATTTTTACAATTACAGTAGAGGGATATTTTTGTGGGGGTTTGAAAGGGGGGGTGGGGCTTTTTTGGGGGGGATGTTTTATTTTCCCCTTTTTTGCTAATTTATCATTTATGTTCTTATTTATATTGGTTTTAAAAAAAAAAATAAGAAAAAAAAAAAACAAACAGCTTTTCCAGTTAGGATTCTCCTCTTCACATATTGAGCATATACAATGATTTGCAGTAGCAAATCTTAGAATCAGTTATTCTTGCCACAAGAAGTAGTTACTGTACCTTGTAATATTAACTAATTGCTGCTACAATGTGAAGTTGAATGGAGAGAGCGTTTAGGCTGTCAGATTCCTAAGGCCACCATAGAAATGGGATTTTTTTGTCCTTTTTCCTAAGTAACACTTTAATATGGTGTGTAATCTACAGTATATAGCTATGTGTAATTATGTGTTTGTAAGCAAGGGCTTTAGTATGATATTTATACTTTATATATGAATATATTGTGTACATGTTTTTTTAGATAGTATTTATATCAGTTATTTCAGCCTATATTTGTGTGTGTATGTATATAATATATTAATGTGTGTATGGTATTTTTTATTATTATTTTAACATGGTTCATTGATTATTGCTATTATATATTCCTTTTTTTTATAGTGTGGTAATGACTTATGCAACATCAGTGGCATTTTGAATAATTATAAGTTAGATATTTGCTACTTACATGTAATTGTATTTGCCTAACATATACAGTATTGCATCTTAATCTCAGCTTTGTTCGAAGCTGATGTGTATTTTTGCAGAAGCATTTCATGACATCACATCTAATCACAGACTAATCTGCTACATAGATTGTGTGACTGCACTCACTTCATGACATCACATCTAATCACAGACTAACCTGCTACATAGATTGTGTGACTGCACTCACTTCATGACATCACATCTAATCACAGACTAACCTGCTACATAGATTGTGTGACTGCACTCACTTCATGACATCACATCTAATCACAGACTAACCTGCTACATAGATTGTGTGACTGCACTCACTTCATGACATCACATCTAATTACAGACTAACCTGCTACATAGATTGTGTGACTGTACTCCATGCCCTCTCCATATAACACAATAACCTGCTGCTATACATAGTGTCAATGCACTATTCTTAGCCTTTGACAGTAGACACTAGGATATATATTTACTAAAGTGCTGGTTTTTAGAAGTGGAGTTGTTGCCCATAGCAACCAATCAGATTCTAGTTATTATATTCCAGAAAGTGCTAGATAACTGATGAGTAGGATTTGATTGGTTGCTAAGGGCAACAACTCAATTTCTTTAAACCCACCCTTTAGTAAATATGCCCCTTGTTATCTGATCACAAAGGGGGAATTATCCTGATCAGGAGTGCCACATGATCTTTTTGAGGGATGCCAGTTGTCCACCACTGAGCCAGCATTAAATGTATAGGCTACCTGCTTCTTCCAGTCTGGCACTAAAACGGTCATTTATTTTTTAAGGCACCCCCAGAGGCCAGGGCACAAAAAGGAAAAAAACAAAAACATTCAATGTGTGTATATTGAACAAGATTCCGTAGATTTGGCCAAGATCGTACACCATATTCTGCATCCTACAAGGCTTATACATAAATAAACCTATACACCTGCACATTTTATTAACTTTGGCGACTCATGGTCTTCGCTAATGTGGCGTCCTGTCTGAAGCCTCTTTAGCATATTTGTACTTTATTCCTATTTCTTTCTCCAAACGCGACTAACTGTCCTATGAGCGACTGTATCCTATGGTTTTATCGCTCTTGCTTGTGGCTGCTGCACTGGATGCCTTTAATCAGGAAATCCTGTTAATCACTTGAGTCCTCCTGCTTTGGGTGTGCTGGTTTCTGCATGCTCCTTGGCTTTGCATTATACCGCAATATCAGGGGAACCGCTGACCATCTCTCAGGAGAACCGTCCTGGCCCCCCGTTTCTGTTGCTCCACGCTGTCTGCACTTGTCTTCACTGATTCAGTGATCAGCTTCAGCCATTGCCGCCTCAGGAGGCATGAAAGGGAAAAGTTCTTCTGTCTTCTACTTTTAAAACAAATCAAAACTCCTCTCTCCTCTCTCCGCCGCAGATCAGCGGACCATTCCCTGCCTGGATCTTCCGTCTCCACAGACTATGGCAGCTGGCAGATGGTATCGGAGGGTGGGAGTGTTCATGACCATGGTCTACTGGGTGCCAGCACCTTCCTCCTCTTCAGCTTCCCCGATGAGAAACCGAACGGTGGCCTGTAAGTGGATCCAGAGTTGTCAGCTGCTCTTCTGTCCCGCCAATGAGCTGCTGACTGTGGAGCTTTTCATATTGTCACATCCAACATAAGTCGTGTTTGTGCACGCAGAGGCCAGCAAGGGTAAATGTGCAGGAACGGAGTTCTTCTATTGGGTTCTGCAATCACAAGCTGTCATCTGCAACCTCAGAAGTTCAGGAAATAAGGGGGTTGCTATAATGAGCTCGGCTTGGCTTCTAGCTATGGAATGTCCATTCTATAAAGTTATCTAAGGTTTATAATAAAAAAATAAGGGATTACAATCCAATTCTGATAGGTACAAAGTTCCTCGTCCGCTTATTTAGCTAATGCCGGCGATTTTGCCATATCAATTAGTTTAGTAGTCAGATAAGCTCAAAATACAGGGCAAAGGCTCTTAATTCCCTGCCAGGTTGTATGCTTTGAGTAGTACCCCTGGAGGAAAAACCTAGTTAAATAGAGTAGTTCACATGTGTATAATTATATGGGTTCTCCATTTATATCTTGTCTCTGTGTAACGTGTTGGGAGAGCATAACACGTGGTTTCCTGGCTTCCGCTTTCTCAGGTCTCCAGCTGCTAACCATCGTGACATCAACACCGTTGCATGCACAGTAGCCTGTCAGAGAGGAAGGTGGATTGGGAGAAGGTGTAGTCTTGGCCTCCTTTTATCTGTGTAAAACAGTCCCTGGTGGGCTTTGTTATGGCTAGAAGATATTATTGCACATTGCCCACTTAAGGCCAGCAAAGACCCGAGGCCGGTAACCTCCTGTCAGCCTAGTTGTTCCTTGATGTATAGCATCTACACACCAGTGGGATAGATAGGAAGTCAAGATTTTTGCCAGCACACTAACCAAAAAAAAAACCATTTTTGTCCTCAAAATTCTACACACAATACCCCATAATGACCACGCGCAAGAAGTTTTTTTTTATAATTTTTGCTAATTTAATTAAAAAAAATCACATGTACACAAGTATTCACAGCCTTTGCCATGAAGCTCAGAATTGAGCTCAGGTGCATCCTGTTTCCACTGATAATCCTTGAGATGTTCCTACAGCTTAATTGGAGTCCACCTGTGGTAAATTCAGTTGATTGGACATTTTTGAATTTTGAAAGGCATACACCTGTCTATATAAGGTCCCACACTTGACAGTGCATGTTAGAGCACAAACCAAGGATGAAGTCCAAGAAATTGTCTGTAGACCTCCGAGACAGGATTGTCTCGAGTCACAAATCTGGGGAAGGGTACAGAAAAATATCTGCTGCTTTGAAGATCCCAATGAGCACAGTGGCCAACATCAGCCGTAAACGGAAGAAGTTCGGAACCCACCAGGACTCTTCCTAGAGTTGGCCGGCCGTCTAAACTGAGCGATCGGGGGAGAAGGGCCCATGTCAGGGAGGTGACCAAGAACCCGATGGTCACTCTGTCAGAGCTACAGCATTCCTCTGTGGAGAGAAGACAACCATCTCTGCAGCAATCCACCAATCAGGCCTGTATGGTAGAGTGGCCAGACGGCAGCCACTCGTTAGTAAAAAGCACATGGCAGCCCGCCTGGAGTTTGCCAAAATGCACCTGAAGGACTCTGACCATGAGAAACAATTTCTCTGGTCTGATGAGACAAAGATTGAACTCTTTGGTGTGAATGCCAGGCATTATGTTTGGAGGCAACCAGGCACCGCTCATCACCAGGCCAATACCATCCCTACAGTGAAGCATGGTGGTGGCAGCATCATGCTGTGGGGATGTTTTTCAGCGGCAAGAACTGGGAGACTAGTTAGGATAGAGGGAAAGATGAATGCAGCAATGTACAGAGATATCCTGGATGAAAACCTGCTCCAGAGCGCTCTTGACCTCAGACTGGGGCGACTGTTCATCTTTCAGCTGGACAACGACCCTAAGCACACAGCCAAGATATCAAAGGAGTGGCTTCAGGACAACTCTGTGAATGTCCTTGAGTGGCCCAGCCAGAGTTCAGAGCTTAATCCAATTGAACATCTGTGGAGAGATCTGAAAATGGCTGTGCACCGACGCTTCCCATCCAACCTGATGGAGCTTGAGAAGTGCTGCAAAGAGGAATAGGCGAAACTGCCCAAAGATAGGTGTGCCAAGCTTGTGGCATAATATTCAAATAGACTTGAGGCTGTAATTGCTGCCAAAGGTGCATCAACAAAGTATTGAGCAAAGGCTGTGAATACTTATGTACATGTGATTTCTTATTATTTATTTTTTTTATTAAGTGTGCAAGAGTCTCAAAAAAAACTTTACACGTTGTCATTATGGGGTATTGTGTGTAGAATTTTGAGGCCAAAAATGAATTTATTCAATTTTGGAATAAGGCTGTAACATAACAAAATGTGGAAAAAGTGAAGCGCAGTGAATACTTTCCGGATGCACCGTATCCGGGGCTTGTTGATAAATTTTGGTGTTTGAGCACTATTCAGAAATAATGCACCAATACTAAATTCTAACTCTAATCCACACTGAAGTAGTGTAAAAAAAAATGCTTTAGTGCCATGCTTCTATATCCCACTAGCCTGCAAGATTGTTAAGACTGTAACCCCCACAGTTACCTATATAAATGGGCTGTAGATTTGAATCAACTCTTAAATTATGCCGAAAAGTGTTTTATTCTTTTTCAAAAGTTTGTGTACTTAAAAGCCTGCATCGTTCGGGAATACAGGAGTGAAACATTTATTCAGGCTTTTTTCCTGTAGGCTGGTTGGGGGGGCAGATGCTTGCACATGCAGATTTTGGACAGCTGGAGAGACTGGGGAACATCTGCTGCTAAAAATAAACACCTGGCACTAGAGTGATTTGTCAGCGGCCTTGCAATTTAGGAAAGTGTGCTTGGTCTAGCCGAGTCCCCACGGGCTTGGCATTGTATAACTGCGGAGACGCCACCACTTGCTCTCCTGTCTGTCCACAGGGCAGGAGCACACAGGGAATTACTCCACAAGCACTGGAAACGGGATGTTCTTACTGTGCTCTGCAAATCCACCTGGGTACGATATTCAGGCAAAACCCTAAGAAATGACTCCGCATTGTAAAAAATACTTTTTTTTTTTTTTTTCTACAGTTTAGATAACGAGCACAAACAACTCGCCTCTAGTTTGATACTGGCCTGATGATGAAACACCTTTTTGATTTTATTTTTTATGAAAGACATTTTTTTTAAAAATGGAGACACTCTCTGTGCATGAAACGGCGGCTCGAAAATATTGCATTTTATTTTTCCTTTTGTTGAGCAGCGCTAACTCGCCAGTCATGATCAGGAATGTCATGGTGTTCTCCAGATGGAGATTACATGGTGCGGACAGCACAGCGGTCCCTCCTCTTCCTCCTCCTGCAGCGCACGGTCTTGTGATTCAGTAGCGGCTACTCAGATTATGTGATTCTATGTGTCGCCCACTGCCCCAGCTCTGACTTGTGCCTCAGCTCTGACTGCTATTGAATAAATGGGAAAGGGGCTGGGAGCTGTAGGTAATGTTGTCCAATAATGCTGTGGTCACTGGTTTTCACGTCCAGTCCTCAAGTACCCTTAACAGGTCATGTTTTCAGGATTTCTCTCTGGAAACAGGTGGGGTAATTTAATGACCTAGCAAAATAGATGAACTTGCTTATTAATGATTAAAGAAACCCCGAAACATGACCTATTGGGGGATGGCTAATGGCGCAAAACCCCTGCTCTATGGCGCAACATTATTTACAGTGTATTGACTAAAACAAAAACCGGGAGGGGGAGAGGGGCGCAGAATACTGAAAGTTTGTGTGGCGATGCTTAAAATCAAGCATATAGCCATGTAATCTCCATATTTGTAGATTAGTAGTAGAGTGGCTCATTTATTTTCAACGTGGCACTGTCATAGGATGCCACCTTTCCAACAAGTCTGTTCAGCAAATTTCTTCCGGTCCACTGTAACTGTTGTTAATTGGAAGTGGAAATTGTCTATGCTCCTAGACAATTTCCACTTCCAATTAACATCTGTGAAGTGGTATGCTGCACAAGATCACCTAATGGCGTTGTCAAGGCCTGAAACACGTAGCCTATAAGAAAACGTCAGTCCTGCCATCCAAACTGACACTGCAAGCAACTTACGCGAATGAACCATTCATTGGGAGCTTCATGGATTGGGTTTCCTTGACCGAGCCTCCGGTCACCATGCACAATGTCAAACCTTGTCCGTATTGGTGTAAAATACCCAACCTATGGACTCTGTGATAGTGGAAACCCGTTTTCTGGATTGAAGAATCGCGCTTCACCACCTTGCAGGCTAGAGGCCGAATCTGAGTGTGGCAGATTCCAGCAGAACGCTTCCTGTCAACTGTAAAGTATGGTAGAGGAGGGATAATGGTCTTTGGGGGTTTTTTTATACATAGTTTGGTCTGTGCACCACCCTTCCAATGCAAGGAAATCAATGCTACAGCAAACTGTAAAATGACATTCTACAACATTTGTCTGCTTCCACCATTGTTTGAGGGAGACCCTTTCCTGTTTCAGCATGACCATTCCCCTATGCACAGAGAGGTCCTTTTAAAGTGGTTTGCAGACATTGTGTGGAAGAACTTGACTGGGCTGAAAAGAGCCCTGCCCTTGTCCCCCATCCAACACCTTTTGGGTGAATTGGAATGCTGTGTACGAGTCCGGTCTTATTGCCCAAAATTACTGATCCTCTTCTGGCTGAATGGGTACGAGTTCCAGCAGACATGTTCCACAATCTGGATGGAAAGAGTGGTGGAGGTCTTATATCTTTGAACAGGGGACAAAGTCCATAGTAATGGCTATTGTTTTGGAATGAGCTACTCAAAAGTATAAAAGGCATGATGCATAAAATATACAGCCGTGTCCTCATACACTATTGCTGCAGTCACGCAAAACAGCCCTCCTCTGCACGCCAAGTCCTGGGCGCCTCTGCTTGCCCCGTGCACCTTTTTTTACCCGTAATTGCATCTTCGTTGCAATCAGTTGTGACCAATTGCATCACGAGACTGCACTGATTAATTTCATATGTGACATTTGTACATCAGAGTCTGAATCTGTATACGAAACTTCACAATGCTGCAGCTTTTTCCACGCCAAGTTCCCTTGTGCTTTGCATACAGATTCAGACTCTGTCGCACACACCTATACGAGTGTCGCATATATTAATCAGTACAGTCGTGTGAAACTGTCACATCTGACGACGAAGATGCGTTTCTGGGCAATAAAAGACACAAAACAAACTCTACACCGCTGCGCGCTGCTCACTCACGCCAGACGTCTCGCGTCCCTTGGCATATTGAGTCCACATACTTTTGACTATGTAGCGTATATATGCACTTACTCTGTAATAAACACATGTTTTAAGATAACCCTGAGCCGTGCATCTCCCCCGTCACTAGCTGCTGGTAGTGTAGTATGTTAGAACCTAACCACTAATATCCTTGTGCTTGGTTAGACCACCTCTGTTGCTGCAAGTCCAGTGGGTCAGTACCAGCTGATCCTAAAACAGGAAAGCTCACAAATATAATATATGTATTGGACTGTGCTACCGGTGTGAAAAATGATATAGATATACTATAGTATTGTTTGACTGAGAATGAATATCCAAAAGGAGGCTTCTCTCAATAAAAATAAGTGTTTAATATCAGCACATATCACACACACAACACACACAACACACTAAACATTACAATAGTATGAATATAAAAGTTATCCTGATAAAAACAATTGTTAATAAGCATTAATACAACTCGTGATTCAATGTTTCCTACATGGTGTATTAGTCCTATTGGTCCAAGGAACCTTAAATGTTCGTTAATAATGAAACAAAAGTCTCTCACAATCAGAGATATAGATGTACAAATATATTTCCAGTCTGGTATTAATACTTAACAATTGTTTTTTATCAGGATAACTTTTACATTTATACTTTTGTAATGTTAGTGTGTTATGTGTTTGATATTAAACATTTATTTTTTATTGAGAGAAGTCTTGTCTTGGATATTCATTCTCAGTCAAATAATACTTTATATTATCTATAATTATATTGATGTAATATTTCACATCGGTAGCGCAGTCCAATACATATATTATATTTGTGAGCTGCTGGTAGTAAATAGAAATGTGGAAATAACTCTATTTGACCGTGACATTCGCTCATATCTGCAATTCTCCCGGCCTGCCAGTGACCTGGGAACGCTGTACTAACAGTGGGGCGGCATTATTACGGTAATTGAGGATGCCGAAATGAAAGCACCAGCTCGCAGAATATTTGTGCTCCATTAATATTGCCAATACCATTTACATTTTCACTTTTATCTATTCGGTATCGCCATTGTTTGAGTGTTGTGTTGCTCAATCCCGATCAACCATTTCCTTATGAACTAGAACATTGTGGAGTAATTTAATAGCATGGTTTTTCTTCCCGTTCCCCCCTCTATTCGCAGGCTGACCGCACAGACTGAACGGGCGGCACGACTAGAGGCTGTCTGGTCCATCTTCCGGTCTGCCTACCAAACCAGCATTGGCCTAAGGACTGTGTCCCCGAGCTCTTCGGGAGCAATCGGCGGCCTTCTGGAACAGTTTGCACGAGGTGTGGGTCTTCGCAGCTCCGGTGCCATAGTGTGACCTCCGCCAGGAACCTAGGAATATAAAAGCCATGTGCAAAAATCAGATGCTACAGTTTTTATTACAAGCTATATGAGACAATCTTCAAGACCTGTTGGGGCTTCTCTATTTTGGCTCCTAAACTGTGCGCTACAATTACCTTTTTTTTTGTTTTGTTTTCTCTACTAATTGAATAGAAGAGGAGCAGATATTCTAATCATTTAAATCTGACCAATCCCGCTGTAATGGTTGAAAGATTAAATTGCTTATGCGGGCTGATAATTAATAGTGGTTCTCACAACTCTTTCTCCCCCCCCTTTATTTTTATGTTTTATCATTTTTGGTTTTATCCCTTTAACCTACATCCACTGGTATGTAAAGCACTATGGGTGAAGATTGCAGCTTTTACATGGTAAAATGCTAGGATGACACTGCTTGTGGAATGCTTTAAAGTAGCGTGTGTCTCTCCGGCGGGTTGTGGAACTACAAGTCCCAGCATACATTGCCAGCCTGCCTGATGCAAACTGTCAAAGTTTTAACAGCTAGAAAGGGCAGGTTCCCCTACGTCCGAGCAAGACTGTTACAACCTGTTTTTGAGCCACATTAAACAAAGGGATTATTTTTATATCAGGGCTAGTGTTCTCTTTGGTCCATGGTATAATATTTTGTGTAAAGTAGCCCTGGCGATTTTGTAATGCGCGCTCGCTGTACCTGTAATATTTCTGGGTCTCCTCCTTATTCTAGACAGAGTGGTGGAATTCCAACCAACCCAAAAGGCTGGTAACGTAGCCTGATTTAAAGTAGTATTATTTTTATTTTTTTCCAAAAGGGAATGTGCACTAAATGACTTTTCTGCTTTTAACGTCTCTAATCTTTGTATCGGTTTCCTCTGCCCACATAATAATGCCAAAGATCGGAGTGTAATGATGTCTGTTCTAAGGAGCTTTCCCTCCACCCTGTGTATTATGTGTCATTCTATCCTCACTACTTACATGTCTGCATTACCTCCCGATCTGTCCACAGTCCGAGACCTATCTACCTCCAGCCACCTTCCCGTAAGGTCATTTATTATTCCATCAACCCTGGTTGGTTTAGTCATATTGGGGAAACATTTCTGAAAACTGAGACCCCATAAAATATGGGTGGGCATATAATTACTTGCAGCTAGCCAGATCATCAGATCAGTGCCCACAGCACAGAATGAGTGTGGCCTTTAGTACATAGCAACCAGTAGGTTAACAACCTAATTATAGCTAAAACACAATTGACTATCATGCATTCTATCCCATATATGTTGTTTTCACAATTTTGTTTAACTCTTTTTGGGTCTAACCTATAATTTGAGGCTTGTGGAAGGCAGTTAAGTGTACATACACAAGTATGCTGGGACTTGTAGTTCAGATCTGCCCTCCTTTTTGTTGCTGCGCGTACAACTTTTTCATACAGAGTTTTATTTCACATTGTATCCCTGTGATTAAGGTTTTCTGATATGGTTGCCAATTTTCTGTGAACACAATGAGGATTTATTTTTGTAACTTTTTTTTTTCTCCTAGTATATTTCTTCTTAATTCTGCATTAATGTTTTTTTTGTTGTTGTTTTTTTGTGGGTTTTTTTTGCGTGTCTCTTACCTAAAACGATTGTTTTTTTGAAAACTGTATTGTTCATCTGCAGAATTCCAATTTTGGATCTGAATGCCTAGAACAATTGATCATTTTTGTAAATGTAAAATCCTTTTACAGCTGGATTGAGTAAACTGGTTTATGTGAGACCGGTCTGTCCTTATGTCCATGGCACTTAACGTTGAATACTGTGACATTGCTGATATTTTATTAAATATGTACCCTGAGTACACTTCTAACACATCATTCTACTCGGGCCTTCTAAGGAAAAGATTTGCAGAGATTATATTTCAGGATTTTTTTATTTGTTTGCTTTTTGTCTTTGTATTTTTTGGTTAGCATGTACTGGGGGGATGCATCGCATGTAAAATCCGGCTTAGAGTTTGTGCTTTCAAGATACATTGCAGCTACCAAGAGACCAGTTCATAGAGCCCCTTAAAACCACAAACATTGCTCAGTGTGCAAAAAATGTTTCTTGCTAAATCTTTTTTTAAATATAGCTACACATCTCCAGTACCTAAAATCATTCTAAAACCTGATCAAACCAACAGCTCTGTCTACACCTACTGGTTCCTAGTAATGACACTGGCACCCGTATGTGTAGTGATGGGATGTAGTCACCATCCCGGCAGTCTGAATGCCGGAGCTCAGAATACCAGTGCCGGAATTTCGTCAACAGTCGGAATCCCGGTGCCAGAATTCCGACCACCAGCATACCAACGGGAAGTATTAGGGTTAGGCTACTTACCTTTGGGTGTAGGGATTCTGACCATCGGGATGCCGCTGTCCATAGTCTAACTGCTGGCATGCCAACCACCGGGATCCCGTACCCAACCCATAGTGATTAAGTCACTTTAGGATGCAGATATAACACTGCTTGACTCATTCTGTGTACTGTCATGCACTGAGAATCAGCTGGCATTACTACAGCTCATTTGATATTGGTTCCCCTACTACTATACTGGTAGTCTCATTACTGGTCCATGCATGAAGATCATGCTTTTCCCCTGTTCCATGATCCTTCTGGATCTTTATATTTAGTTGCTGTACAGCAACTGTCATAATCTGATCACTATAGTGACAAGTGGCCCCATTCTTTCATCCCTCCATAACACAACTACAGTCTGATTGTAAACCACACATGAATAAGTACCCTTAGTAGATGTTTGTACAACGTTATTAACAACTGTAACAATTATACAAGTTGTTGTACTGCAGTGGGGGGGGGGTGTTTAAATTTGTGGGCAGATGTCATGTTGGGTGGGGACTTACCAGAACTTTGTAGACACATAAGGTTCTGTGTGACACCGCTTCAAGAAGTGCTTGACAATTCAGTCAGCAGGGGAGGTGTTATACTTATACTTATAAATGTTATTTTTGCAGGTACTGGATTTAGCTCATAAGGCAACAAAAATGTGTCTCAATGATTTACCGACCAATTTATTTCTAATCTGAATTAAAAATGTGGACTTTCCCCATTAATTCAATTTGCAAAGTACCAGCTCTGACTTTTTTCCTAAAAATACTCAACCTTTTAAAATCTGTAGAATGGAGTCTAATCTTGGCTTGCTTTCTTGTATTCTTTTGTAGTGAACAGCTTTACGATGATATCTGTTTAGCCTTTGCTTAAGTGTACTCTGGAACAGTGCAAGGCACACCTAAAAATAGGGATTATTGATCGCTGTAAAGAAAGGCCATACAATACACTCACTTGCTGTGAAAGCAGATTTGGCCTTGGATGCAGCCTACGCAATTTTCATATGCACATGATCCCTTCTGCATGTTCAGAACTCTTCATATTTTTTTTGGCTGTTGTGTTTTGGGTTGTGTTTTTTTTTTTGTTTGTTTTTTAAGTTGCATTCCTATACAGTGAAACATTACTCGATGAAGCACACACAATTCTGTTCTGCATTGAAAAAATATTGCATCTATTTGATATACCTTTTTTCTTTAAGGCTCATATGTAATATATATTTCCTGTATATATGCGTTTCATGTACATTTGGACAAATATGCTGAGTTCAAATCTAGAATTTTTCTTCTGTCCATACAGTTTACCATTTTCTGACTTAAATTCATTTTTATAAATTTTATAAAGCGATTTATTTTTAATCTGATTTATAAAGCTAATTTAAATCCTGGAAGTGTTTGACTGTTTTTAAAAGCTGTGGTTCTAGGCGGCTTTCAAAATAAACTGCTGATCAACTTTATGCTCTGTGAAACCATATGCCTGATCTTTATTTTCGTTAAAAATGTCATCTGGGTGGAAAGCTTGTATTTTGTTTAATTTTTTTCTGTAGACCAAATTCTCTAAGTAAATGTTTTTATTCTTTTTTTTTTTATATAGTTAACTAGAAAACACCTGAAAGTACTTGTAATATGCAAGTATTAAATTAATCACGAAGCTGCATCATTATTTTTTTTTAATTACTACTCCATTCATTTTATTTTTTATATATATATATATATATATATATATATATATATTTTATTTTTTTTTTCTAACCATTAAATTAATAATTTTTTTTATTATATTATAATGTTCTGTAAATAAAAATATTTATATATATGTGTGTGAGTGTATGTATATATGTGTATATATTATATATATATATATATATATATATATATATATATAATATATTTTTATAGTAAAGATGTGGCACTCCAAGCAAATAATCAGCAGACTCTTAGACGGCAATGCCTTTTTAATAAAGTGGTGGCATTTTCATCAGGACACTTTATTAAAAAGGCATTGAAACACTGACTACCTGCCGTTTAAGAGCCTATTGATTATTTGCTTGAAGTGCCACATCTTTACCATTCTATATTTATCTTTGTGGAGGCAACCAAGTATACATTTGCCCTACGTGGAGCGCCGGACACACTGTTATATATATTTATACATACTCACTCGTGGCCAAAATTGCAGACACATTTTGAAACATGAATGTTTTTCAACTTTGAACGCAGTGCAATGATTCATATATCAAATGAAAGGAAATTTTATGCTGAATCAACACAATAAACAGGTCAAATATTTGCATTACAAGGGAAGTTATACTACTTTCAGTCAGACAAAGAAACGCAGATGCGTGAGATTCAAGAAGCGGATTGTAGTAACAGCTATTACCAGCCAATCAAGATCGTCGTTCTGAGGACCAATCAGCTGTCGTTTATGAGCAGGTGCAAGGTCATGTTCAAAGGTGGGAAAGGTCAGTTTGGCTGTTTCATTTTGCAGAATAAAGTTGGTTACTGAAGTGCAATTACGGTTGGGTGTTTGTGTGTATTATTTAGTGCTATTGACGGTGTAAAAAATAAATACAACAATGTTGTCCAGGCAAAGTGGTGATTGGTTCACCCAGGAAGCGATCCAGGATTGTGGCGTTATGTGAAAATGGTCTTTCGTATGCAGCAACTGCGAGAGAAGTTGGTGGGAATGTGACAACATCAGGAGTACGAAAATTTTGTTTACGCTATCAGAAAACACTCACAATTTTCCCTAAGAACACAGCCATGAATAAAGAATGGTACCAAAACATCCTCCAAGAGCAACTTCTCCTAACCATCCAAGAACAGTTTGACGAACAATGCCTTTTCCAGCATGATGGAGCACCTTGCCATAAGGCAAAAGTGATAACGAAGTGGCTCGGTAAACAAAGCATCAAAATTTTGAGTCCATCGTCGGGCAACTCCCCAGACCTTAATTTTAGAATTTGTGGTCAATCATCAAGAGGTGGGTGGACAAACAATAACCCACAAATTCTGACAAACTCCAAGCATTGATTAGGTAAGAATGGGTGGCCATCAGTCAGTATGTGACCCGGGAGGTGAGTGACAGCATGCCAGGGCGAATTGCAGAGGTCTTGAAAATAAGGTTCAACACTGCAAATATTGACTCTTTGCACAAAGTTAATGTAATTGTCAAGAAAAGCCTTTGACACTTATGAAATGTTTGTAATTTTACTTCAGTATACCATAGTAACATCTGACAATAAGGTCTAAAAACACTGAAGCAGCAAACATTGTGAAAACCAATACTTGTCATTCTCAAAACTTTTGGCCATGGCTGTATATATAGGAAAAATAATTATATATAATGTGTGTGTGTGTGTATGTTGGAAGCTCTTAGGAGCAGGGTCCTCCTCCCCACTGTCTCACAGCCTTCTTATCTAGCACTTCTATGACAGCCTTCACCTTCCCAGCTGTATTGTGTATGGAGAATTGTGTTGCTAATTGTTACTTATACTCTGTTTATAAGTTGGTTACTGTATTGTAATGTAATGTTCTGTGTACCCTTTACTGTATGTATGGCGCTGTGGACCTCTTGTGGCGCTCTATAAATAAAATGTAAATATATATATATATGTGTGTGTGCTCGTGCGCGCGTGTCAAGAACAGCGCCTTCAGTGTTCAAGTCTGTTTCCAAATCTTTAGTGATGAACCATCTATTCAGTAGTGTTCAATGGGGATCCGTAATGTCCCTATGGAAACTTCTAGGGTATCTTCATACGGTGCCCCCACAATTTAAAACCAAAAAGAAACCAATAAAAACAAATGTAGTACAAACCTGATAATTATAAATACGTGTGCTCACATGCAAGGAAAATACATGATGAAGTAAATTAAAACACAAATGTGAAAAGTACTCCACTCCATGCTCAAAATAGGCTTCCAGCACTTATTTAGACTTAGACATAAATGCCTCGTACCAACTATATTCATTCAGAGACTAGTACAGATTGTCTGCATCCGGTCCCATTCAGTCAATGGATATTCATATATAAATGGAAATATAAAAAAAAAAAAGCCTCTAATCGTGTGGTATGTTCAAACAGCTTATCTGTCCAGTTTGGAGGTGACCACAAGAGGTCCAGCTCAACGCGTTGCCTCCCTCTCTATTCTTTGGGGAGGCTCTCCTTTTTTTATATTTCAATTTATATATGAATCCATTGACTGAATGGGATCGGTTGCAGACAATCTTTACCTGTAGTAGTCTGAATGAATTTAGTTGGTACGAGGCATTTATGTCGAAGTCTAAATAGGTGCTGGAAGCCTATTTTGAGCACGAGTGGAGTGCTTTTTCACGTTTGTATTTTAATTTACTACTTCATGTGTTTTCCTTGCATGTGAGCACATGTATTTAGAATTATCAGGTTTATACTATGTTTTTATTTGTTTCTTTTTGGTTTTATATTGTGGGGGCACCGTATGAAGATACCCCAGAAGTTTCCATAGGGACATTATGGATCCCCATTGAACACTTTTGAATAGATGGTTCATCACTAAAGATTTGGAATCAGACTCGTACACTGAAGGCGCTGTTCTTCCCTTTTTTTTTTTCACTATTTTATTGATGGTTCTTAGAATTGATAGTTTTTTGGAATACTATAGCGGCCTCCTAAAATAGGGATTGTTCACCTTTATGTCTCATTTGATAATTATTGTTTATTTCACTTTTTTTTATGAGCTTATTGCACCGCTTACACTACATTTATTTATATATATATATATATACACACATATACATACACACACACACACACACTTAAAGGTCCTTCAAAACAATCTGGTCTATTATTTGACCCGACACTTAATGTTCCCTTAGGAAAACTGTGTGAACACAGAAAATACTAATTTAAACAGTGTAAATACAGCTAATTGGGTGATAGACTGATGGAGAATCTTCTGTTTTATTATTTGTAGCTTTATGACTTCTGTAACTTATGGGTTGCTCTCTATATGTAATTGATCTCGTGAGATTCATGAATTCTGTGACCTCAGTTTAGGTTGTAATAAAACATTTTTAATTGTAGACATTGACTAAAACAGGTCTAATAATGGGTTGCATAAATCTGCACACAAGAACAGATGGAAACAGTCAGCTGGTCCAGTTGCATTGGAGAATGACCGTAACCACGTCCTGCTATTATTGGCCTAGGAAACTGCATTTACAATATTTTCAGTTTTCTTGAAGATTCAGGTGCATAAGCCCTAAATGCCTGATGCATGACCACATTACTATCTAACACTGACATTTTTTGGTTCATTAGCAGCAAACTGCTTCCCCTTATTTTTTAATTACAATCTATAATAAAATATTTTATGCATTGGATTACACTGTACTCTGTCCGATAATCGTGAGAATTTACAATAATATTACTGTTGTTTCTTGTCCATGGTCTCACCTAAAGATTTACTAGATACATGAGAGATTAAAATTATATTTTGCTGCGAGATGAACATTTATGGGGGAATTCAATTATCTGCTGTAAATTGCCGTACACTAATTAACACCTCGAGACTATCCAATTCGCCCCAAAGCGAGGCCGCCTGCAGCACTTATATGGGATTTTTTTTTTTTTTTTAAGCTTTCTGAAGTCCCAAAAAAGAAATCCCTGATAACTATATAATTAATCTGTTTTCTGGAAGCCGTGATAAATTCATGGGACCTATGTGTATTCGTCATCGGATTCTGTGTATTCGCCTGAAAACATAATTTTCAGACGCAAACAACAAGTTTTAATTGCATTGCCTGAAGCTTAAAAAAAAAATCCTGTTTTTCACCCCCCAAAAAATAATAGTAGCTAATTGAATTCCCCCTTAGTCTTTGAATAAACTTTTTTTCTTATTTTACAAAAGGGTTCTATGCTTAATCCTTAATAATCCTTTGCTGTAATACATTATTTACATCTTTTTGTTTAGGAGCAGGATTTTTTGTCTGTATACTCCATTTGTATGAATAAAAGTTGTATTATTACTATCTAAGTTTTCATATTCTAAAGTGTGCCCCAAGTACTGTCTGTAGCAGTCATTGGGGTAAATTTACTAAAGTGAGAGTTTTTAGAAGTGATGGTGCCCATAGCAACCAATCAGATTCTATTTAACATGTAACTAGCACATCCTAGAAGATAATGCTAGAATCTGGTTGCTATGGGCAACAACATTTTTAAAACTCACTTCTAAAAACTCTCACTTTAGTAAATTTATCCCATTGTCTTTTTAGCTTCTTCGCTAAACACCCTTTTTTTTTTTTCCTCCCACTACTGGGTATTCGATTTCTGGGACCACCACCAATTTATTTATACTCTCTCATTCTTGATAATAATATTCCTATATGTTGGTCGATTTATTAGTTTTTCCTATAAATTTGTAGTCCTGTATGAGATCACCCCCTTACCTTTTGCACTGTATATTATAAAGATGTAGGGAACCAAAGTACAGGACTGTCAAGAGTCACAATACTGTAAATAAGACGTGCTAGGCAGGGCACATAACGGGTGTTACAAAGAACTTGCAGATGGTAACCTACAAGTACACATCAGGGAATGAGGTGAGAATGGGCAAGAAGACCGGAACGAGGGTTGACCCTGCCTATGAGTGATCACAATCTAATGTGGAGGATGATTCTGAATTTAGCCTTAACCCAATTTTAGAGGAGTACAGGCACCTGCTATGCGACCTCTGTCTTGTATGTCCATTGCATCATCTGATAAGTGGGTGGTATGACTTTGATGTGATGATCATCTGACAGCTACACTTCCTGTGTAAAGCTGATATTTCTGCCCCCAACGTGTGTCAAAAAGTTGGACAGGTCACTCCTTAGTCCTATGTGACCTTAAACACATCTCTTTTGCGCCATATGGCGTGAGATGCCTGGTGCGATGTAGACGCTCTGCCACAGGTAGTGATTCCTGTGCTTGTGTATGTTTTCCTGAATCTTGCCTGTGATCGGCATCGTAGCTGCATACATAATCTCTTATAGGGCTGGCGCTGCGGGGGGGGGGGGGGGGAGTGTGTACTAATTGCCCGGGCGTGCTGGAGGGGCCCGGGCCCGGCACAGCTCCCCCCCATCTTACATCACAGCAGCGCTGGGCTGCACTGGGAGACTGCTCGTGGCTGCTCAGTAGCAGCCTATGCCTGTGGGAGGAGTGATCAAGCTGATCGCGCCCCCCCACTGGTTATGCACCAGGCTGAGGGGGGCTTACTGTGCCCCCCTGACCAGTGCACAGCGCCACTGCAAAACTTTTTTTTTTAACCTAAGGGATGTGGCCACGCCTCCTGCAAATAGGCCATGCCCCCTTTTACCCGTGCCCGGGGGCATTTTCTGAGTACCCAGAAACCCTTCCCTGACAGACTGGAGTACAAGCACCATGTTCTTTAGGTCCGCCGCTTGCGGCAAATTGTTGCAATTCACGGGTCAATGTGGAGGAGGCGGAGCCAATATGTGATTCCATTAGAATTAAGTCATTTGGTCCCGCCCCCTCCCGATTGACCCGCGAATCGCAGCATTTTGCCGTGAGGGGGAGGGGCGGAGCCCAGCTACATGATGCGAGTCTGCTAGGTCAGTGGTTTCCAAACTGTGCGCCGTGGCACCCTGGGGTCCCTTGGGACACTTGCAGGGGTGCCTCAGGTTGGTGGGCCAGCACCAAATCAAACTATCATAAATGTAATGTAAATATGTGGACTAATAGAAGTGCAAACCTGTCCACCACCACATAACTGGACCTAAGGATGACAGGGCAGCACAATTAACTTCACTACTTCATTTTTCTCTGAATTTCTCAATAACAAACTGCTTAGCTGTGCCGTGAAAACATAACTGATACTCTAGGGGGCCGTGGTTCAAAAAAGTTTGGGAACCACTGTGCTAGGTCCTGTACTGATCAGGGGCAGGATGCAGCAAAGGGAGAAATTTCTCATATGCACCAAGCCGGGTGTGGATGCTGTGGGTAAGCCTATAGGCTTCTATTCGGAGAGTGCTGTGAGAGGTATCCAATCAGATCCCTCCCAGCACTCCCATCGGCACACACGTCCTTCTGTGCATGTGCAGAAGTACGCCAGAGGGACTTCTGGGTTATAGAGCCGGGAGTCCCTTATTTGCAAAGGACAACTCTTACCGAAAGCAGTCCTGTGCGTTTGTGTTCATGCATACCAGTGCAGATCTGCTGCAAGATAAGTTTGTTTCTAATGTATATGCGACGTGTGTGTTCGCCCCTGCCTGTTGCGGATGAACAAGACTAAATGGCAGCACACGATGATTTTTTTTTTTGTCCGAGACAGCGTATACTATCAGGCTGTGCATGTGCATTGACTAAAGACAGAGCTCCGGTGGGATTTTAGTTAGGAAGATGACATTATGTTTTTTGAGAAGTGTTGGAAAGCTATGATAAGTTGCCGACGCGGTATACTGCCATAGCCAGGTGTGGCGGCAGCAAAACGACACGGTATGTTCAGCAAGCACTGGGGAAATCTCTGATTTCTCCCCTTATGTTTGTAAAAAAAAATGCTGATAAAAGGGTCTATCTCCTTTTATACATCTGTCCCCAACTTTTGATTTACTCCCAACAGACCAGCGCAACAAGATGCAAAGCATCCATTGACGTGCTAAAATATGCTCCTACGACGCTATGTCCAATGTTATTGGTTAATGTTAAATGTTTGCATCCACATTGCGATCGCAGCCTGACATAAGGACGCCCACTTCCCCTTACTCACATCTGTATACTAGGGCAACATAGTGAAACAATTGGTAACATCGGACCCATATGCACACTTGCACAAGCCCTGACTAACTCCAAAATTACTAACAGCCATGCACACTCAGGGCCTAATTCAGACCCGCTCGCAAGCGGGTCGATGGTGCCCTAATGCGCATGACGGAGGGAGCTCCGTCGTGCGCATGCGTGAGACCTGCATAGCGACAGCCAAGCTGTCGTTAGGAGTCTCGCACCAAAGGGGGCGTGCTGTCCATGGTGACTGACAGCACGCCCCCTTTGGTTGGCGTGCCGGGGGCCTGGCTGCCAGACGAAGGCGTTCCCATGGGAACGCCTACCGTCTGGGTCCGGCCCCACTGACTTCACTAGTGATGTCAGTGGGAGTGATTTTGGCTCTGATAGAGCCAAAATCACTCCAGGGCTTGCGGAAGCGAGACCCTACCACAGGGTCTCGTCGCAAGCCCGATGGTCGCGATGGTCTTGACCATCACGACCATCTTTTTGGCCGCTCGCATAAGCTGCCAGACCAGGAGGTGGGAGGGCCCTGATTCAGAGCGAGCGCTCTGGTCAGAGCATCCGGCTCTGAATCAGGCCCTCAGTGCTATGGCTGCTTATGGCCACACAGGATATTTTATGCACGCCCCTGCAACGGCGTTGAAACCGCACGCCTGCGTCCCCCCCCATCACCACCCACAAATGACGGTTACTACTGTCAGTCACTCTGCTTTGGGTCTGCATAGCCTCTGCAATCGCAGTTCCGATCACAATTGCTAGTTTGCACGCAATGCGTTGCATGCGCAGAATGCAAAAATCGACCAATTGCGTGCGTATTGGCAGCTGCGTTTCTTGCTGAATCAGGCCCAGGGTTCCCACTCTTTTTGGTTTCTTAGTGTATGCATTGGTATGTCAGCCTTCCAGTATAGCAAAATTGTGCTCCAGGGACTTTCTCATCCATGGAACACAGGTCTGCCCACCTTTCATGCTGCTACTTCAACCCCTAGCATGTGCCATATAGTTTGACCCTAATACTTCTGAACGGTAGGTGGCCCTAGTTCAGACAGGTGTTTTCAAATGATTTTATGTGTCCTGTGTTGAACCATCATCCTTCCCTAATCTCATGTCCTTACTGAGTCATTTTGGCATTCTATCTAGGTTAAAATCAAGGGCCCTAAGGCAAAGTGCTTATAAATATTAACTTGACATGTCCTTTGCTCTCCTTATTGTGGGGTTATTAATACTAAATGGCAGTCGGCGTTGGTGAGGGATTTGGGGGTTAGAATCCCATTGATGTGCATAGCGTTAATTCTCCCCTTTGTAATATAAGATTTTCTCTATTTTGGAGGATTGGAGTAAGATTTTTATTATGTGTATCTGTAAAGTTGTGTTCTTGTCTGTTACTACTCTGGCTGATGACACTGGTACCTGGTATTGTCTCCATGGGCATGATTCAGCAAGGAACGCACGGATCCAGACGCACGCACCCGGCAGCTGCGAGAATATGCTAATGAATGCATACGCACGGCAATCGCAGCACAAAGATGCAGACACCCAGCACTACATAACGCCGCCCCCTTTACCATCCGCTAACGTCCGTACTGATGCACAAGGCTGAGAAAACATCGAGTAACATCGGAGCAGCATGCAGACTAATGGTAGACCTGACCCTGCCGCAGGAGTTGACAGACTTCCGGCACGCAGAGGGACCCCAGGCTGCGTCCGGCATCTCAGTGGCTAATTTATGCACGCCCCAGTAACAGAGCGTGCGTTCGGCCCACCACTCCCCGTATCCACCCACAAAGGGTACTTCCTGTCAATCACTTTTCCCTGGGTCTGTGTGTTCACTGCGTTCGCTTTTGCGGATGCAGTGAGCAGTTCGCACACTGCAACCCAGACACATGCGCAGACTGCGAACAGCGGTGAATTGCGTGCATCTGCATACGTGCGTTCCTTGCTGAATCAGGCCTTATGCTCCTCTATAATGTACAGATCCCTTGTGGTGCCTTATAAATAAAAGACAATAATAATAATTTTAGGGTAGGCAGCGTTTATAGCCTGGCTTCCAAATAAATGTCATTAGTTCATGTAGCCTCCAATTAAATAGTCTGCGGGAGATCTTAGAATCCTTCAGTGAAAAAGCTTTTAGAGGTTGTTTGGCAGAGCCGGTCCTCAGCACATAGCCAAATAGGTATTCTTCTGCATGCAGCTGGGTGGAAGTCTAGGCCTTCTGGATGTATCTGTATAATCTTCTGCTTATTTATCTCAGACAACCTTATCGGAACTTACCTACCGGTGTGGGGATCGGTATGAAATACCGCTGGATGTTAGCCTGGCGGATGTTATACCAATGCCGGAAAGCAGAACAGGATTCCGACTAAGGTAAGTTTCTAACTATCCCCAACCCTCTCCCCCCCCCTAACCCTCCTGGGGAGGTACCTAACCCTAACCTCCCCCCCAGGAGCCCCTAAACTAACCACCCCCCCCACGCGGCTGTCCGCGCCCGGCTTACCTTCATTTGGAATGCGGGCGTCGGACTCCCGGCGTAGGTATGACAGGCGTCGAGATGCCGGGATTTGACATTTGGGAAGCCGGCGGTCAGCATTTCGACCGCCGGCTTTTTGACTGCATCCCCCAGAGTAAATAGACCTACAGAGACACATAGCTCACTAATGCTCTCCGGATAAATTATTTTCCCAGCAGCCACTGTTTTTCTCATCATTAGTGTAAGTACAGTCTAGAGGCAAATAGAATGAAGTATAAGTTGATTTCTCTGCACTTACTGCCCACCCCTGTAGTCAAATTACTTCAATTTAGGGGAATTCCTCCTTTCCGTCTGGTAACAGCATGTGGGAGGTCCAAGGATGGATTATTCATGAATTCTACT
The DNA here is from genome assembly GCA_031769625.1 of Taudactylus pleione. Lineage (NCBI taxonomy): Eukaryota > Metazoa > Chordata > Amphibia > Anura > Myobatrachidae > Taudactylus > Taudactylus pleione. Next base: position 3,198,097 of record JAUIMM010000132.1, on the reverse strand, counting down.
GTACCTATGGTCTTCTCCATACCCAGTGGTTGGCATTGTGGAATCCCTTTGCTTCATGGATTCTGCAATAATCCCTGGGCCCTGAGAGAACACTATAATTACTTTCTCCTCTCCCATTTCTGCTGTGGACATCGGAAGCCGATGGTTAGCAACCATCAATGTTTCCGATTCGATGGAAGTACTTTTCCCATCTAATAGTGGGAATTCGATGGTTGCAAGCCATCGGATACAGCTTTCCGATGCCCATCAGATGACTGGCTGTGGAGGAAGCACACAGCTCTGCAGAGCAGGACAGCGTATAAATAGATGCTGTGCGCATGTGCACTGCATCTATTAATAGTGTCAGGGGGAGCCTGGGGGCAGCCCAGCGAGTGCTAGGCATACACCTACTGTGATGTGAATGGAGGTGCTGCGAGGCCCCACCCCTGTTCAGTCCATTGCGATGGTTATACTGTAGAATTGTTGCGATGCAATGGCTAGTTGCCGTCGCATCGCTGGATTTCATGTAGGAAGCACGGCAACCATTCAATGCTGGACTTCCAATGTACAGCCCTACACAACGGGCCTCCAGCAATCTTTCCTTTTATCTACTTTATAGAATACTAGCTGGAGTACCCGGCATTGCCCGGGATTTTAATAATGTTTGTTTACACATCATCCTCCAACCAACCTCTTCTTAGGCCGGCCTCACGAAAAGTGTGACAAACTTCCCCTGCTAAAGCTCTCTTCGATAATAAACATTAAGATCATGACAAAACATGACAACACAAAACGCTCGCTCCGTGGCCCTACCCATATGCCGTGAGGCCCCACAATGAGCGTCCAGCAAAAATTGTGGTTTTAAATTAATAAAAAATTAACAGTAATTAATTTAGATTTTAAAATTATTTTAGTTGCCTCCGCCGTGTTTTAATACGCTCGTATGTAAAATGTCATGAACTTCGCTTGTAAACTGTGGATTTGTATAGAAAGACTGAAGTACAGAAGGACAAATTTTCGCTTTGATGTAGTAGAGAAGATATAAAAGAAAAAATAGTAGATAAGCTAATCCTTTTGTAATTCCGTACCTGACCTGTAGAGGGCGAATGCTATGCAAAAATTTTGTTTTTTAATTAATTAAAAAGTAACAATAATTAATTTTGATTTAGAAGAGTAGAAACAAAATAAGAGTAGATAAGCTAAATCCTTTTGTAGTTCCGTACCTGACCTGTAGAGGGCGAATGCTATGCAAAAATTGTGGTTTTTCATTAATTATAAATTAACAATAATTATTTTAGATTTCAAATTTTTTAAGTTGCCTCCGCCGTGTTTTAATATGCTCGTATATAAAATTTCACGATCGTGGCTTGTAAACTGTGGATTCGTATAGAAAGACAGAAGGACAAATTTTCATTTTTATATATAAGATCTGCCTTTCCACACTGGGACATAAAGGTCTCGTATATCTTCTTTAAGTCGAGTTGGTTATACTCTTAGGGGTAGATTTACTAAAGCTTCTAAAACAGACAAGTGGTGACGTTGCCCATAGCAACTAATCAGATTCTAGCTAACATTTCCCTTTTGCATTCTAGAAAATGATAGACAGACAGAATCTGGTTGGTTGCTGTGGGCAACACCATCACTTGTCTGTTTTAGAAGCTTTAGTAAATCTACCCCTTAGTTAGAGCTTACAGTATTTCCCCTTCGCACTAGGGACCTGGAAGTGACGTGGAGTGAGGGCAGAAGTGCGGTTCCCTGTCCATAAAGGCCACCAAATGAAGACATTTGTCCCCTCGAGGGCTCATCACGCTTCGGGCACGGTGGCTCGCTACGCTCGCCACAGGTTTATTTTCCCCCTCTATGTCCACGTGGATGGTAGGGAATGATGTTGGACAGTAGCTGGATATCAGGGGCGTATCTACCCATTGGCTATGATGCCTCTCGCCAGAGGCGCCGTCCAAAGGGGGGGCGCCCTCCGGCACTGCCACCAGCAGCCAATGGGTAGACTACCCCATGGGCTTGAACTAGCCCTGCTAGTCCCCTGGGCCCCACAAGTGTAGGGCAGACCACAGTGAGAGCATTTTGTTTTGCCCTACACAGTAACAAACACACAGCTGTGTTTGTTATAGCAGCCAGCCAATGAGAGTCAGACAGACTCTCATTGCCTGCTGCATCCAAGGAGGGAGCGGCTTGAGCTCACTCATGAGCTCCGCCTTCCGGCTCCCCCCGCAGCGGGTGATGGGAGAGACGTCATGACATCTCTCCAATCCCATAGTGCAGAAAGAGAGCTGGCCCGGAGGAGTGTACAGCAGCGGACGTCGGCAGGAGCGGGGATCAGGTAAGTTTTTTGTTTTTTTTTCCTGTGTGTGTTTTTTTTTCTGGCACAGCAGAGGGGGGGAGTGTGGCTACTAGGGGACACTGTATAGGGGATGGCTGCTACTGGGGGCACTTTATGGGGGGGTGGCCACTAGTTGGGGCACTTTATGGGGGGGCACTACTGTGGGCACTGTATAGGGGGTACGCTACTGGGGGGCACTGTATAGGGGGGGACTACTACTGGGGGGCAATGCATAACGGGGACTACTACTGGGGGCACTGCATAGGGGGGACTACTACTGGGGGCACTGCATAGGAGGGACTACTACTGGGGGCACTGCATAGGAGGGACTACTACTGGGGGCACTGCATAGGAGGGACTACTACTGCTACTGTGGGCACTTCCTGAAATTATGGGGGAATGGGGGCGCCAGTCCATTACCTTGCCAGGGGCGCTCGGATCCCTAGATACACCCCTGCTGGATATCTACACATAAATACAAATTTTCAGTGCAAATGACAATAAATAGAAAGACATCATATTGCTAAAATGTAAACTCTCCTTTGACCTCACTGAGACACGAGGCACTCAGTGAAAACAGGGCAGTTGGTGGGTATGTAACATGCTTACTGTGTCTAGATTGACATGGCTAATTTGGTAACCCTTTTCCATTCGCCTCACTCCTGTATCCCTAATACATCTGGTTCAGAGCACAGCAGATGGGAGTCACTTACAATCCTGTGCGCTCCTGCCTGTTTCTCTTACTGTTATTGTCGTGTTTGTGTTATTTTAGCTGCAGCTGTAGATTTTCTGCCTGCACACAAAACAAAAATAGATATCTCCCTCATCCCCTCAAATACAGATTTATACTGGTTAGTATCTGAAATCCCCACTGCTCCAGTGAACATACAGCTACCCACATCTGTCGCTGCTTACAAACACACTTCTCTGGAAGATCTGTCAGGGATTGTCATTTTAATCTATGTATTAGTGCTAATGCTGAATGTGGGAGTGGCGTGACATCACAGGACGCCTGCGTTAGCATCAGGCAGTAGAATTAATCTTGTGCAAAATAAAAAACATATGACAAGGATATAAAGGCACTTTCTCTCTCCCAGTCCTTAGAAATCTGCCAACAAATCCACATCTCCTTTCCCATGGTGCTTCAGAATCACAGGCCGCACATCAAACTCTTCCGATGATCCAGGTAGTAGGCAGTGGGGATCCCAAGACTATATCCAACAGTGCTTATTTATTTAGCCAGTTCCCCAGACAGTGATGGAAGTAAAGAATTCTGAACCCTGGTACAAAACGTTCACCCCTACACTGGCATGCGGTATCACAACAAGGCAGAGCTTCCCAAACGCGGTCCTCAAGGCTCCCTAATATTTCAACTTTTAGAGATATCCATGGTTGAGCACAGGTGGTTAAATCAAATTGACCGAGGTTTCTAATTAAGTCACCTTTGGTCAAGCATGGATATCCTTAAACCCTGGTCTGTTAGGGTGCCTTGAGGACTGTGTTTGGGAACCTCTGCAACAAGGTATAGGCAGGGCTGTCTTAACAGCAATGTGGGCCCTGGGCAAAGCAATGTACTGGGGCCCCTACCCACCCATTCATGGCCAAAAAAAATTAAATGGTCAATAAAATTAAACATTTAGATTTAGTAGTACTTTCAACAAAATCAGTCAGACATTTCATTTAAAAAATAGAAAGGTTTGGCTGACCCTGGCACTCACTATGGGCCAATTAGAAGCGCAAAGTTTGTTTCAGTGATACTTTTTCGCCGATTCCATTCATCCCCGTATTCAATTTGTCGAACTTCTCGCCGGTGCGTAAAGTTTGCGCATTGTAACCAGCGGAAAAGTTTCGCCAATGGATTCCCGGCGGAAAAAAAGTGCAGGGGTTTTGGGGTGCAAAATTGTGGCAACCCTCTAAACCCTTTTTACACCCCCATTGAAGCTAATTGCTTCAAAAAATGCTAACATAAACACGAAGGACACTCCAAAAAAAGCACTTTGAAAAAGTGGGCAAAAAAAAAATCAAAGTGGGGGTACAAATTCAAAAACTAGAGCAGGCTGCAGCCGACAACATGGACGGCTAGTCCCAGCGCTTCTTACGGCTATGCAGAGATACACGCACTTCAAGATGCAACTGCATCTGCACATGATGCAGCATACAGTATATGCCAATGACATTCCTCCAAACAGGTGCCAATTAGATGCCTCCAAACAGAGATTATTCATATATTTATATATACATACATAGATTGACTGGCAATCCACCAAATTTGTTGCATATAGCTGGTAGACTCATGATTTTTTCACGATTTGGCCATATTTTACACGATCTGTCGTTCCAATGTGTCGGAATCGGCCAGATCGTGTAAAATATCGCTATGTGTGTGGGCACCATAAGTCATATACTTTTCCAACATTTCAATCTCCTTTATTGGAGATTTTCCTCAGGGACCAATAACATACAAAACACACCTGCTTTATTATATAGAAAAAGACTCACCCATGTCCTCAGCAATCCAGAGCCAGGCCGGGGGAGGTGACGTCATCAGGTTGCGGTCCCGCTGCGGACGAACCTTCCACCACGGACGGCAACAAGTTACTATAGTGACAAACACTATCACCCATTAAAAACAAATAATGATACACTAAACAGTGTGTATATATATATATATATATATAAAACAGCAACTTATATAATTATGCCTATCAAGCCCTGCACTATGACATTTCCTCTTTTCAGTCCCCTTCTGCCTCACACTCTCTGCAGCCCTTCAGACACAGCAGTGTTGCAACCCTCTTTTGCCTCCATGTAAATCTTACTACAGTACTTACTACTTACCTCGTTTCTTCTGTTCCAGGCTGCTGCTCCTCAGGTATAGCGGCTCTTCTCTCTTTCAGTGGCGCACGGTGACGTCATGACGTCACGCGCGCCGAATAAACTTTATTGTACATCTGCACACAGCAAAGGGAACAGACGGAAGGGACCGGGGCCTCTCTCATACCAGGCTCTTTAGAAGCGGCGGCAGCGGCTTGGGGGGCGGACCGTCCAGAGGCCCTATATATAGTATATGCGTTGGCTGTAGCAGCGGCGGCGTGCGGGTGCAGGATGGGGGGCCTCTTTCAATCAACACTGGCTGTAGCGGTGGTGGGTGGGTGGCAAAAACGGGCTGGGCCCCCCTTGTCTGTCTGAGTGTCCGGGCCCGGAGGAGGAGCGGGGGAATATGGAGGAATTTGGCAACTGGCCGCGGCTGCAGGGGGGCAGGTTGGCGGGCCCCTAGAAGCTTCGGGCCCTTGGGCATGTGCCCAACAAGCCCAATGGAAGAGACGGCCCTGGGTATAGGAGAAGGAGAGGGACAGCTGTATTATTAATTATATACTTTAGTTAGAACACAAAAACATATTATGCCACGCTGTACATTAAAGTAGCATTTACATGTAAAAATGACGTGTGCTTCTTAACATAAATCACTATGACAGCCTATGACAGGCAGCTTGGTAATTACCATTTCTCCTTGGTTTGTTTCTTCTGACTGCTATCATTGATGGATTATTCTTCAGATTTTAAAGTGACTACCATGGCAACCACAGTCACATGGCAGATGATGCAGAGAGCAGAGAGGTTTTGGAATGGCCATCTGAGTTCTATCTACACTGTGACCTCCTTCCTCGCCTTCAACCCCCTCTACCATTACTTGGCATGCTGAGAACTCAGCCTGTGTTTTTGCCTGGCATCTAACCATCTGTAATTCCGCTGCCCACTTATATTACTGATGGGTGAGGATTCCTATTATTTTATAAACTTCTGTACACTGCAGATAACTTTGTTGGTATCGTCAGTGATGCAATCATTTCCATTCCATCTGTTTGCCTCTAATGTTAGACCACAGGCTGCAAATCATACCAGGGTGTTTGAAATGAAATCCCTGTCCAGTGTATTTCATGACAAGCCATACGAGATATGGCTATATGACTTTGTTTTATTCATCTGCCTAGTACTGTCATCGTATTGTCACAGAAGTAACTGCTCAACTTGGCATAAATGTGTTTTATTCGTCGCCCTGCTAAGGGAGCTGGAAATGTTCCCACTGGCCCGTCAGAGCCCCTTGAAATCCAACCAGTCTTGTAGGTTCTGGGATTACATCACGCTATTTAGAATGCCGTCTGATCCTACTTGTTCCTGAGGATTAAAGCAGAGTTCTCACTTCTAGTCTAGTCTTCCCTCATAAATAAAAATTAGATTTATAAAACTCGAGAAAGGTTTATTTAACAAAATATATACATTGTTTAACTATACAGTATAGGATGTGGGTGCTGGACACTGTGGGGTGGGGTTGGGGGATTGTTTTACAATTGGCTAAGCCTGGGTGGGTAGGGGATCGAGCCAGAAAAAATGTTGCATTGTTAGTGTTAAGAGCATAGCACGTGGGCCTTGGGTGTGCTACCATAGGTGCAATGGGTGCATCTTCCATGGGGCCCAGAGCTGAGGGGATTCCATCTTCCTTGTCAATGTTACATGTGTTATATACATTTTTTTTCACCACTGGGTGGTACACAGGGGCCCTTACAAACTTTTGCTTCAAATACATAGTTACTCCCCTGATTTGCGGCATGTGTGCGATTGCAACTGAGCGAATTCCTGTTGCTGAGTGGTGCAGATCAGCGACGCTTTGTGGAGGTGCTTTGGGTCTGTAGATGCGGCACAACGCAGAGCTGTTTTATAAATTACTGTTTTAGAAACTTTTTGGAAGTCGTGGTTCTCATTCCCAGATTGTTTTTGGACACATAGGGGCTTGTGTAGAGTCAGACACAAACACATTTTGTGCCCCCACACCCCCACACAACTTGATTTTTTTTTTTTTACTGCAGTTGCAAACGAAAAAGTTTTAGTCTTTAGCCCTGATGACTGAGACGCGTTTCGCGCTTGCAATGCAGCCAAAGTACAGTCGACGCCTGTTTGGAGGCGGAGCACTTGTCAGGGCTGGACCTCTGGCGCATTACTATGAACTGCAATGACGACGACCAGCGGCCGCATCTGATTGGCTGAATGTGCATAAGGCGATTTATGCTAATATTTTAGTAATATTGCTGCTGCAATCTATTCAGATGATTACAGTGAAATCCGCTATCAATTTCCAGCCATGAGGAATGTTTGCTAGTCAGCTTTTAAAAGGGAAAGAGACTGATATGTTTATCAATATGTATATTAAAAATAAAAAAAATTCTGTACTCGAGTCTTATGTGAATTCTGTTTTATATGTTCCCTGCCACTTTATTAGTCATGAATTACATTGTCCAAGCATGTACAGTCATTTCTATGCATTGTGTGCTGATTTTTGAGCATTTTTTATATGATCGATATGAAGCCACGCCCTCTGCCGTAACCCTGACGATTTCCGCCTGTTGTCTGTAATAGTAGAGGAGGCGCAATTGCTCGGCTTTTGTGCTAGCGTAGCAAAATGCACTGTTTATAGAATGCATTTTGCGCTTGCCTGTTACCCACAAATTCCTTCCAACTCTACATGAGCCTCCCACTCAGGGGCGCAGGAACGAACATTGTCATGGGGGGCAAAAGGCCAAGGACCACTATAGGGCCTGGAGCCCCTTTTTCTCACATTTGATATCGTGTTTTATGACAGTTGTAATAGTGACTGTAGATATACAAAGACTCCCAATCCTATATTAATGTTCATCAGTGTCTCTGGGGTTGGCCAACCTCAGATTCATTGTTTATTTACTATAAAAAATTCTATAGATTATTAAATAAATATTATTATTAATATTAACTACCAATTAGTACAATAGCTGTTAGAAAGATAGATCCATTTAATTGTTCATCTTAAAAATATTAATTTTTCATAGTCATTAACCTAGTTTATATTCAGATTTTGTTGACCGCCTAGTCTCATTTGATTTGGAGTATCTTTTTTATATCTATAGTCATGGCTTCACTGGTTATGGTATGTGCTATAATACCTGCTATGTGCTACGATCTGGCAACAATGAGACTGCGGCTAACGTTTTACACCGTCCGCAGGACGCAATCATTCGCGCTCTCTGTTCCATTGTCGTACAGCTTACAAGAACAGTCAATGGTAAGTGCAGCTTCCCGGTCTCGTGTGTCTGCTTATGCTTACTGCAAGTTGCGACAGCGAAATGATTGGCACTTCTAAGAAAGGAAAAAAAAGTGTTTGTAAAAAGAAAAAGTATGCCGGACAAACATGAAGATAACTTTTTGCTAAACAGTTGGCGAGTTAAAATAAAGCTGTTATCACTTCACCCCCCATTTTCATTTAATTCGCCCCCAATCGCTTTTGTGTAGAAGTTCATGGGTGGGGGGGGCATCAGAAATCCACCCAACAGAAATCACGGGGGCGGGGCAACTGCCCCCCTCTCCCCCGGTTCCTACGCCCCCGCTCAATGGCGTCATGAGAGGGGGCGGGGGTTGAGGGCCGCACCTGGGTGTCACCCTCAGAGCGGGTGACACCAAAATCCCGGCTGTGCAGTGACAGGACCCGAGTGCTGCAGTGTCACATTCTCTTGCAGCACCCAGCTCCTTCCATAGAAGAGGGGCTGACCGTGCAGGCTGCCCAGTCTCTGGGGGCAGCCCATCATCTCTGGTGATGATGGGCTGCCCCCAAAGAGGCCACACCCCCTTTATTTAGGCCACACCCCATTTTTGTGCGGGCATGCGGGGGGTATCCAGAGGGCGCGCCGGGTGTCACCAGACCTGGTGATGTCTCTGCCCCTGCTCACGCTGCACATGTAACACTCATATTCCGTCCAATAGACGCTTCATCCCAAGCAACCTTAACTGTCAAACTTTCATTATTTCTTTTTTTTTTTTTATTCAGCTGTATTATTTTGGAACACAAGTATATAGAAAAGCATTTTATAAATACAAGCACGGCTGGTATCCCTCTGAGTTTTAAAGGGTTGTAGAGCTGCCGCCTGCCAGACGGGTTAGCAATTGTCATCTTGCAAATGACAAATAGTCTGCAGGAATGAGATTCTCCCCCTCTGCTCTTCTGACATCTTTCACCTTGATGAGAACAGAGGCAGAAAATGACAAAGACCCTCATTGAAATTCATAAATAATTTGCTGACCACATTATCTGCTGTACGAAGACGTGTTCGCGGCGCCTGGAGCCGCTCATTCATTACCAACCGAGTTGTTAATTCAGCCGTAGATTGACTTGTAATCAGCCGGTTAAAAAATGGATTTCCCTTATCGTTTAAATGGAGGCAATATAAGGACATTGTCACTTTCTTTGTCCCCGGTTTAAATGTGTAATTCGCGACATCTGTGGGTCTCTAAAGACTCTTTAAATAGCTTTTGTGAAGTTCGGCAGAGCCTGTACTTATCTGAGCTGGAAATCGTGTGGCAGATTTCAGTTCTCAGTGCCTGAAATGATGTGTGGTTATACAATGTTTAAGCAGGTTTTACTGAGGCACATGGGTGCGGAAAATGGGCTTTTTAATTTCCAAATAACACAGCAGCCTCTAGATTATTATTAGTATTATTATGATGATTGTCATTAAGTTATATAGCGCCACTCGTCACACAGCGCTGTACATAGGATGGCTATAAATGGAAAGATTGACGTGCGCTCCTGGATATTGTGTAGGGGGGGAGGAGGGGATGGGGAGAGGGACATGGTGGGGGGAGGGTTGGGCAGTCAGTGTGTATTGTGGTGGATGTTTTGTGGTGGGGTCTGGGTGCGAATGACAACAGAATGCTGGGTGAGTGGGTATAAGTGTAATTTATTCAATTCATGTTTAATTGTGTGGACACAAGTTCCTTCCTTTGTTTGGAGGCACAGTGCTCTTAGGGAATTCGTTGTCTCTGGATAGTTCGTGGGGGCGTGTGCTGCCCGATGATGGTGATCTGGTGAATCCACAGTATGGGGGGTGGGTGGACCCTTTGTGGGGGCTCCTTACCATGCGGTCCTGTGGTCTACAGTCTTGGGAACCGGGAAGCTCTATTGTTGGTGGTTGGGGGGTGTCCCCAGTGGCCGCGTCCCGCACTGTTAAGGAGGGGTGGTTGGTACCTACTGGTAGGTGCTCGACTTCTGTGGCAGGGAGTGGCTTCCTCAAAGTCCAGTTGGGGCCAGATGTTCTGTTGGGCCGGCATGGGCCGTCCACGTGCCCATGGGTGCAAGGCAGGGGTGACCCGCTGGCTGTATGCATTTGCCCTGTGTAGGGGCGAGACAGTGGCGCGTGCCACGACTGTAGCTGCGGTGTGATGGGTGCCGGCTGTGTGTGAACCTACAGTGTAAATTACTCTAACACACAAGTGTTGCATCTTCTAGTACTGAATGTTTCCCCTCTGTTTCATCAATTGTTGCTATATCGGTGTCTGCAGACCTGTACTGCCCATATTTACCAAAATGGGTGCAGTATATTTTGTCAACACACATCATGTCGACATGGTCGTAATGTTGACATGCTTGCCATGTTGTTATTCATCACTTCAACATTCATCATGATCAACACTTGTGAAATGTCAACATGATTGGCATGCCAACAAAACGTACCTAGTGGTCTAGTAGTGAGTTACCGGGTACAGCGGGTATGGCTGCTCCAGCGATGTCAATTGGGTCTGGTGGTGACATCAGAATTGCTCACGGTGGTAAGTATTCCCGCTAGTGCCTAACCTCCACTTCCGTAGCCTAACCCTAAACCTCCCAGGCCCCTAGTATCTAATTCTAATCCTTCCCCTGGTGCCTAACCCTAACCCTTCCCTAGTGCCTAACCTCTCCTCCCATAGGCACTAGGTGTATGGCTAGAGGTTAGGCTATCTTCCCTTCCTGTAATCTAACCCCTAGCCATCCCCCTAGTGCCTAACCCTCCCCCTAGTGCCTAACCCTAATCCCCTCAAAGTGTCTAATCTCCTCTTTTATAGCCTAACCCTAACCCTCCTCCTAGTGCCTAACCTCCCCTCCCGTACCTTAATCCAAATCCTCCCCCTAGTGTGACATCAGGATGGCTCCCAGTGAGTGGTAAGTATTCCTGCTAGTGCCTAACTTCCACTTCCGTAGCCTAACCCCTAGCCATCCCCCTAGTGCCTAACCCTAACCCTCCCCACGCCCCTAGTATCTAATTCTAATCCTTCCCCTGGTGCCTAACCCTAACCCTTCAATAGTGCCTAACCTCTCCTCCCATAGCCTAACCTCTAGCCATACACCTAGTGCCTATTTTCCCTTCCTGTAGTCTAACCCCTAGCCATCCCCCTAGTGCCTAACCCTAACCCCCTCAAAATGTCTAATCTACTCTCTTATAGCCTAAACCTAACCCTCCTCCTAGTGCCTAACCTCCCCTCCCGTACCTTAATCCTAACCCTCCCCCTAGTGCCTATCTTCCCCTCCCATAGCCTAACCCTAACCCTCCTCCTAGTGCCTAACCTCCCCTCCCAAAGCCTAATCCTAAACCACCTCCTAGTCAGGGCCATCTCTTCCATTGGGCTTGTTGGACAGTTGCCCAAGGGCCCGAAGCTTGTAGGGGCCTGCCAACCTGCCCCCCTGCAGCCGAGCCCAGTTGGTAAATTTGTGATATTTTTATAAGCTAGCCACCGGTGCACTGTATTATTATCTAACTTCCCCCACCCCATCCCCCCAGGTGATGAGAACTCAACTCAGTCCCAGTTTCACTTTATCCGCCGGCTTCATACCAGACAGACAGAGTCTCTCTGCATGTGTGGGAGGTCTGATGGGCATGCAGGAGGGTTTAATTTTATTGACCATTTCCCGTGAATGGGTGGGTAGGGGCCCCAGTGCATTGCTTTGCCCAGGGCCCACACTACTGTTAAGACAACCCTGCCCCTAGTGCCTATCTTCCCCTCCCACAGCCTAACCCTAACCTTCCTTCTAGTGCCTAATCTCCCCTCCCATAGTCTAATACTAACCCTCCCCCTAGTGCCTAACTCCCCTCTAATAGCCTAACCATAACGCTCTGCTGCCGGTCTGTGCAGAATGTTGACATTTTGGATGTTGACACTGTGAATATGTCGACATTCTACACATGCCAATATGATCAATGTAGACATTTCTACCGTGTCGATATCATGAATGTTGATAATGTAAATGTCGACATTAAGACTACATCCCGCCCAACACAGCTCTGGCACTTGCCTAAGGCAGCAGTTTTTGAGTCAGCACATATTACTTTTATCCTCTTAGACATCTGCAACATAAACATAATAAACTAATAAGCGCTTATGTAGAATGTATTCGCCCACATTGTTAAGGACAGCCTCATCTCTAAGCACATCCTGGGGTCTCAGTAGGGGTCTCATTTCAAAAATGAAAAGTTTTGTTAGACAATATTACTCCTAGTCCTTACTTGCTTTAGCAGCATCGATCATTTGGGTCCAAAGCTGAGACGGCATTTTATTGGGGAACCTCAGCATATAAATGCCCATCATAATCTTTGCAGATACAATGTAACAATATAGAAGTGGCAGGCAACCTGATATACTTTGGGGCGGCCCTCTAGCCTTCAAAAGGATTAACACATTACTCTTAATCTCAGGAGTGAGTCAAATGAATGCATTATATCAATGAACAAGACCCATATAGGCAATAAAATACCAACAGGTCATTTGAACATGCTACAAGCTATAACAAACAAAGATGACAACAAAGCAGAAAAGTGCTGAGGGCTGCAAATCAAATCTCAGGGGGGCTCTGCATGAAGCCCCGGGGTTGCCTGTTGCCCACCATTGCTCTATACTGTTATTATTGTATTTTATGGCACTATGGAGGCAATTCATATAGCAATTCAGATAATTGCATTGGTTGTGAAGTGTCGGAGAAAAGGTTGGAGCTCATTGACACCAACACTGGACATTTCCCTTGCACACCATAACGATGCACAGGAAATTATGAAATGGTGTGATGTTGGGATGCCCAGCTGAAAAAATGACAACCGCATATCACCAATTATTGACTTGCCCCCTTATTATGTTTTAGTTAACTACTTTTTTTTTTCTTTTGATATTTGGAATTTAAAAATAAAAGATACTTTAAAAAAACAACATAAGTTGTATATTATCTGCATTAGTTTCCAGATGAGAAGATCATGCAATCAATAAAGAAAATGTTCAAAAATAAATCACGTCACACACACTTGGGTAGAGCCTGATTGTTCAATGCTGTTATACTGTACATACGGAATGTGACTTCATTAGGCATATTGTGGTATTGGTTAAACATTCTTAAAGTCTCTGGATTCTATTTACAAAGGACACTTGGCTTAACACTAGACAGCCGTCACACACCCCATCAAGGAGCAAATGTACTCTCTACACTTGAAAGGCGTGAAATGTACCAGGTTTGTGGAGAGGCAGAAAACGACAAGTTTCACTGTACAAGAATCCTAACATCACAACACGTCACATGAAAATTCAATCTCCTATTGCCCCTTTCATTACATAAAACATGAGAGTGAGCGGACATCAAGGTTGTTTTGGTTGTGGTTCCTTCATTCATGTGTTTGATGATGTTCTTTGGCAAAGTGCTGCTAAAAAGCAGAAAATGCAACCCATTCAAAATATAGAATGAGTTCCTATCTCCTCCAGGTCAGAGCTGGAACAAAAATAAAGTCCTCTACACAAAGAAAGCACCAACTTAAATGCACATTTTGTTCTGCAAAAGATTGAGCAAACTGTGGACCTCATTCAGAGGCGGACGCTATTTGCGCTCGCTTGTTCAGAAAAAGGGGCTGGCTATTTAAATTGAGCGCTCGCTCTTTGCGGTCTGTTGACGCCTCTATGTCTGAGCGAGCATCCGAAACATGCGCTCGCTATTTTGTTAAGATGCCCCTTGGCCGTTCGCATCCTACGTCATCTCCGCTATTTATTTGATTAATCGAGTACATCGAAAGGCGTATGAACTGCTCGCTATTCTTGTGGTAGCATTTTCCTACCGCAATCATGCGAGCGGTTCAGGCTAAAAGACAACCAAGTGACGTGGTCGATGACGCTACTTTGTTAATTATGCACACCCTTAAAACGCCCGTTTTGACTGTTTGGCACGCCTGCGTTCGGATCTCCACTCCCCGTTTTCAAGCACCTTCCCCTGTTACCACCCACAAACGCCTCATTCTGTCACTCAAATTAGCAGGCACTCGCTATTTTGCGAGCACACGATTTCCGACCGCACTGACTGGTTGGCGCGTGCGCATTATGACCCATACGCATGCGCAGATGTGCGAACATCGCTCGGAACGAACGAGCGGCCGCTTACGAGCGGCTCTGAATCAGGCCCTGTGTCCTCTACAATATGCTTTTCATGCTTCACACATGAAGGCGACTTGCAGCCTGCATTATACACACAGCAGAAATTCTTGAGCGATCTGTAGTGAGTGCTATCCATGGTCCTAACACATGTCAGTGCTGTCCATAGAGTCCTTATACATGTGAGTGCTATCCATGGTCCTGAAGTTTGTTCATGCTATCCACCATTCTGAAACTTGTGAATGCTGTACCGAAACCTTTGGATACTTCCATGGTACAATAAACAAATTCATATTGTGAACACTATACATGGTCCTTAAACTTTGTTAGTTCAATCCATAGTCCTGAACCTGTGTTCTCTCTCTCTCTAATTTTTAAGATGCCTGTCACAGTAATGAAAGATTCGTTCCATATATTCCTTTCTGTTTTTAAATTGCAATCCATGTTAGATTTTTAAAGGTGGGTTTATGTGCAGCCGAAGGACTGTGTGTTTGCAATCTGATTGAGCATGAACAAGATACACATTTAAATAGCATTTCACGGCCCACACTTGCACATCTTCCTCATGCTGCAATATTACACAAGACCAGAACAGCTACACTGTCCCACTTAGGAAAACAGTTTGAAAGTTGTTCTTGCTCAAATCTGCCTCATCGAAAACTCCCTGCTGAGTTCAGGTGTCCTAATTCTGTCACTTCTTAATTAGCGGATCAGGCAAGACAGCAATAGATGAGGTAAAATTGTGGTAATCATTTGTTTCGATGTGTCTCAACATGTGTAAACATTAGCTGAATGACATTGCAATGCGTTCTGTAAAAATGGAGGTCATGTACTAATGATAAACATGGCGGCTATTACAAGTACCATTTAGATGTTCTCGGGATCCAGTATAAAATCTGAGTCTGGTCTTTCGAGTAGTGACAGTTAAAAAATAAAAATAAAGGAAATATTTTATAATAATCTACCATTGCCATATTTTTCAATTATTATTACTATTATTATTATTTTTTTTTTAAATTAAGATTTGGTTAATAGGGGTACAGAAACCAATATAATGGACTAGGGGTGGGCCACACAATGCAGTCAACCAGACAGTGACAAATATTAGCACAGGATAAACCTAAACAAGTGTCACTCCACTAAGTGTACAAACAGAAATATAGGATATATATACTGCACTGCAAATACATTGATCCCAGTTATCGGACAATGTGCCAACATGTGCCACCCAACCTCTGCCACAGGTTTATCTGGTGGATCAAAACCCAAAAGAGATTTGAGGGGAGTGGGTATGCACCATGATGATCCAGCCAGGGTAACCAGATGGCAGAACATTTTGTAATAATGCTCAAGATATCTTACATTAATATAATAGCCAAATAGCACCGCTAAGCGAAGCCGGGGAGGGTGGGGCTGTTTTTTTCCTAGTGCAAGACATTTAGTTGTGTTCAATATGTGCCAGATTAGTTTCTGGGTCTGTTTAGTTGTGTCAGGAATAGACCTAGAGAGCTAAGAATAAATGAAAGACAAATCAATATTTGTAAGCAAGTTACATGGGCCTGAAAATGAACAACAACATAATAATTTCTCAACAATCATACTTGCCTTCTTTTTGAACCAAGGGTGTGGTGTGGTGTGTGTGTGTGTTTTTCCATGATTACCTGATTTGCATAATCAGATCCTGCCCACTGCTGAACGATGCCACGCATCCAGTCTTCACGTAAAGAAGGCGGGGCCTGAACATATAAATCATCAAGGTGCAACCCTCCCATCTCAAAGGCTTATATACAAATGTGAAATGGATAATATTGTACTGTAAATATCTATCACTTTGCATGGAACAGTTTGTTCATAAGTGTTGATGTAGGGCAGGTTTGGCCACAGGCACAATCAAATCACCTCAGCGGGAATAGTAGAGAGACAGCTGTGAGGACCCAATTAATCCTAGGCTTTCTTAGTAAAGATGGATTGGCAATAGTTTCCAAGAAGTATATTTGCATACTGCAACACGGTGTGTTCCCATGGGAGTCCCCAATACTATTACAAATATATCTCATACAAATGAGAAATGTTTTTTTTTTTTTTTTAAAACATAACATTAGTAACTGCAAGTTTTTATGCCTCAGATAGCCTCGCAAAGAGTGACATCTTAGAGTGTGCCTGTTGCCTAGACACACCACAGGCAGCCATTTTGTGGGCTGTTTTCATGTGAATGCTACTGATCAAGTCACCAGGAACCAAATTAAACTGAATGCACTCATTTACCTACAATATTGTTATGACCAGGAACGTTAGCTCCTGCAGTGAATGAGCCCAATACCCTACATTGTTTTGGCTCATTCAGTGTATTCAATGTATTAATCTAAGTCTTTGGCCAAAGGTGTTTTAAGAAATTGTTCAAGAGAGATGGGCCCCTGCACCACTCCCCATGTGCATTTCACCGAAAAAAGTTGAAGTGGTATCAGGACAAAGGGATAGAGAGTGGGCACCATGGGGTCTATTCACTAAGCCTTGGAGAGAGATAAAATGGAGAAAGATAAGTCCCAGCACACTTAGCTCCTAACCTTAATTTTTCATGCACAGCCTGTAAAGTGACAGTTAGGAGCTGATTGCCTGGTACTTATCTTTCTCCATTGTATCTCTCTCCAAGGCTTAGTGAATAGACCTCCATGCATGAAAATGAGGTGTGGTCATACTATACATGGGCACTTCAATATCACATTTGGAACATGTCACATCCCCCAGGGCATACCCAGAAATTCGGAAGCACTAGGCCACCCCCAATCCCCTCCCCTTCTCTGTAAAATCTTTCACATCTTCCCTCTTCACCATGTTTTTACCATCTACTTCATTATTGCTTAATCACCTGTGTTATTCCTCAAACTCCCCCATTCATCTTCATCCTCCACACCCCTGTTATTCATCATGCTAATATATTAGATCTATCTCAAATGCTGAGACAAAGGCGTAGGCACAGTGATGAGGGCACCGGTCAGCGATCGCCCATCCTATAGGTGAATGGGAGGCATCGGGCCACACCATAGGTGTAGAAAGTACCCACGAGTTAAGGACCACACCAACAAGAGTTTATGGGAGTGAAGCAATGGCCTATAACGTCATCTAGGTTGCCGCAATATCATCTTAATTCTGAATATTGATGTGCAAGGACCGGGTGTCTTATAAGTAACTGGGATAGGAGGAAATATAGAAAATAGCTGTTCTCAGTAGTTGATATAAAATGTCATATCAATCCTGTTCAGTAATTGATAGTTAAAGTAAGTAATTTTTTGTATGCTTTGTTTCGAATGCTGAATACTTTAGGAAAAATTGCTGGATGATTTTTGGTAGCACTGTGCAAGGTCTGGGCTCCTCGCAAGCTTTGTGCATGCTGGTAATTGCTTATTGCACCATGCTGTGATCTGGATTACATTCTTTTATAACATGATGTAAGTTTAGAAATTCTCAAATGCCGTAGAACTAATATAAAAAAAAGGTGAGAATAATTATTTCAAAGGGCGATTAAAGACCAGTAAGTGGCTTAGTACATTTATTTCTGATTTCAGAACGTAAATTCGGCATGTGGCAGTTTACTCCAAATATACCGGCAGAAAAAAAAAAGAAAATAAGAGCACCACAGTTAAAACATGTACTGTACACTATGGGCCTCATTCAGAGGCGGTCATTAGATGCAAGCGGTCGCTCTGATTCAGGGCAGCCGCTTGCATCCTGAACGGCCGCCTACTTGTCGATCGTTAAGCTGTGGGTCAACACCCACAGCTCTAACGACCGACATGGGTGATGGTCGCTATGGTCAAGACCATCGCGACCATCGGGGCTTACGGCCAGACCCTAGGGTAGGGTCTGGGCACTCGTAAGCCCCAGGGAGCTGGATGTCAGTGGGGCCGCCCCCAAACGGCAAGCGTTCCAACTGGAACGCCTCTGTTTGGCCGGGCATGCCCCCGGCCCGCCCAGCAAACAGGGGCGAGCTGTCACTCAACATCGACAGCTCGCCCCGTCTGCTACAAGACCCCTAATGACAGAGCGCCCGTCGTTAGCCTGGTCTCACGCATGCGCACGACGGAGCCGGCTCCATCGTGCGCATGCGCTGTGGGGCAACATCGAGTCGGTTGTGAGCGCTCAGCGCTCATGACCAACTCTGAATGAGCTCCTATGTCCTTAGGGAATACAGGGGCTTTGGCATCAGGCAGGGGGTTTTAGGATGTGGTGGAAAGAGTTGGAATTGGGGTGGGAAGAGACGTTCTCACATAGGAAGACCTGAACATTTCCACAATTGGGACTATTTGATGTGTATCGTTTGTACTTGCAAGAACACATAACAATGGCTTGTTGGAAATTAGCTAGATATGTATATACTCTTTGTTATAACTTATGAGGGAACACGCAAATGTGTCTTTTGTGTAACTTGATCCAATTTTACTTTCATCTCTGCATCATGAGGGATTTGGACTATAGATAGACAGTAAAAAGGTCGACAATGTCTAGATAGCCACCAGATGTTAGACAGTCAATAGGTCGACAGGGACAAAAGGTCGACACCATAAAGGTCGACATGTAGAAAGGTCAACATGTTCAAATGGTTGACAGGGTCAAAAGGTCAACACAAAAGTTCTCATTTGTTTCTTGGTGGAGGATCTTGGTGCAGTCTGAATTGCATCCACTTTCCGGAGTTAAGGTTTGACTTGTCCATCGCCAATCACATACCTGTGGTAATTGGCATCTGAAAAGCCAGATGGTACATTTGGCTGAATTAGCGGTAAACCCGTGCCATCTTAAACTGTCTAGCACTTTCTGGACTTTGGCCAAATGTGTTTCCCAATCTTCCATATATATGATAATGTCATCTAGATAAGCTATGGAGTACCCCTTGAGTGGCTTCAGCAGGCGATCCATGACTTGCGGGAATGTCGCTGGTGCGCCATGAAGGCCAAAAGAAAGCATTTTATATTAATACAGGTCATCATGCGTCGAAAAGGCAGTTTTCTTCGGTCTTGCTTACTTGCTTAGGGGAATTTGCAAATACCCCCTTGTGAGATCCAGGGTCGTAAGGTACCAGCTACTCACCATAACTTTCACTAGTTTGTCCACCTAGTGTAGCGGGTATGCTTCAAACCAAGAAACTTGGTTCAGATGCCTAAAGTCATTACAAAAATGTATTGCCCCTGACGGTTTGGGGACCAAGACAACAGGACTTGACCAGTTACTTCTGGACTCCTCAATGACCCCAAGTTGGAGCATCTCTTTCACTTCTTGCTGGACAGCTTGCTGCCACACCTCAGGAATGCGATACAGTCACTGCTTTATGACCAACACTTCAGGTGAATTTATGTTGTGTTCCACCAAGGCTGTGCACCCCAGCAGGGAAGAAAACATATCCCGATTGTTGCGTGAACCAAGACCTCTGCTTCCTTACATTGTTCTGTTGACAATGTGTCAACCAGCGGGGCATCCGAAGGTCCAGGCGAACCAAAAAGCTGCCCAGGTACTGGAGGGAAGGAGGTTTCCAGCACGCTCTTGGCGTCATCTATATTGGGCCAACACTCTTGAAGGTACTTTTAACTTGCTGTACCCGGGTGAAGTGTTGCAGATCTCTCTCCTCAGGTCAAGTACCCCAGTCCGGAGTGAAAGTATCCTCCTCTGATATAAATTGCCCAGAGGTCACCTCTCCAAAGAGGAATGGTTGTGCTCTTCCACTCTTCTCCACTTTATGAGGTAAGGCCTTGGAGATTTTACACTTGCTTTGTCTCTGAGGTTCCTTTAAAAGTTCAGCAAATCCTGGGAAATTGCAACCCAACATGAGTGGATAAGGGAGCTTAGGTCCAACCGCAGCTACCACCTTATAAGTACGCCCCTTTATGGTGAGGTTCACTCGCACATGGGAAAAGTCTTCTGTGGAACCATGTACACAGAGTACCTCAACTAACCCTGGCACTTTCTCTACTGGCTTGGGTAGGACAGCCTCGGAGATCAGGGTTAGCTTACTCCCTGAGTCTA
This sequence comes from Taudactylus pleione, assembly GCA_031769625.1. Taxonomy (NCBI): domain Eukaryota; kingdom Metazoa; phylum Chordata; class Amphibia; order Anura; family Myobatrachidae; genus Taudactylus; species Taudactylus pleione. The sequence continues at coordinate 3,177,537 of JAUIMM010000132.1, read as the reverse complement.
TAATAGCCAGTCGTTCTTGGCCATTCAGCAAAACAGACTCCAACATTAATAGGGATGTGGAATCCAGGGGTACCCTAGTATAGAAAGCTGGATATATAGTGCCTGTGCTAGTGATACCACACTTCATAGGCTCTGTTTTCTTTGGACAGTCCTGCCTTACATGACCTGGCTCTCCACACTCATAGCAGATGACCACAGAGTCTCTGTTGGGGTCTCCTCAAACAGTGGGTTTAGTCCAGGACCAGAGCATTGTGTCCCACCTGGAGAGGGTCATGTTGGCAGGTATGATATATACTGTCAGGTCCATAAATATTGGGACATTGACAGAATTTTCAGATTTTGGCCTCTATTCACCACCACAATGGTTTTGAAATGAAACCAACAAGATGTGCTTTAACTGCAGACTTTCAGATTTAATTTGAGGGTAATTACATCCAAATCGGGTGAACGGTGTAGGAATTACAACAGTTTCAATATGTGCCTCCCACTTTTTAAGGGGCCAAAAGTAATGGGACTATCAACTCAAAAGCTATTTCATGGACAGGTGTGGGCTATTCCCTCGTTATTTCATTATCAATTAAGCAGGTAAAAGGTCTGGAGTTGATTCTAGGTGTGACATTTGCATTTGGAATCAGTTGCTGGTGACTCTCAATATGAGATCCAAAGAGCTGTCACTATCAGTGAAGCAAGCCATCATTAGGTTGAAAAATCAAAACAAACCCATCAGAGAGATAGCAAAAACATTAGGTGTGACCAAATCAGCTGTTTGGAACATTCTTAAAAAGAAAGAACGCACCGGAGAGCTCAGCAACACCAAAAGACCCGGAAGACCACGGAAAACAACTGTGGTGGATGACAAAAGAATTATTTCCCTGGTGAAGAAAAACCCCTTCACAACAGTTGGTCAAATCAAGAACACTCGCCAGGAGGTAGATGTATATGTGTCAAAGTCAACAATCAAGAGAAGACTTCACAAGAGTGAATATAGAGGGTTCACCATAAGATGCAAACCATTGGTGAGCCACAAAAACAGGAAGACCAGATTAGAGAGTTTGCCAAACAACATCTAAAAAAGCCATTACAGTTCTGGAACAACATCCTATGGACAGAGGAGACAAAGATCAACTTGGACCAGAGTGATGGGAAGAGAAGAGAAGGAAAGGAACTGCTCATGATCCAAAACATACCACCTCATCAGTGAAGCATGGTGGTGGTAGTGTCATGGCATGGGCATGTATGGCTGCCAATGGAACTGGTTCCCTTGTATTTATTGATGATGTGACTGCTGACAAAAGCAGCAGAATTAATTCTGAAGTGTTTCGGGCAATATTATATGCTCATATTCAGTCAAATGCTTCAGAACTCATTGGACAGCGCTTCACAGTGCAGATGGACAATGACCCGAAGCATACTGCTAAAAAGTGGAATGTTATGCAATGGCCAAGTCAATCCCCTGACCTAAATCCGATTGAGCATGCATTTCACTTGATGAAGACAAAACTGAAGGGAAAATGCCCCAAGAACAAGCAGGAACTGAAGACATTTGCAGTAGACGCCTGGCAGAGCATCACCAGGGATGAAACCCAGCATCTGGTGATGTCTATGTGTTCCAGACTTCAGGCTGTAATTGCCTGCACAGGATTTGCAACAAAGTATTAAAAAGTGAAAGTTAGATTTAGGATTGTTTAGTTTGTCCCATTACTTTTGGCCCCTTAAAAAGTGGGAGGCACATATAGAAACCGTTGTAATTCCTACACCGTTCACCTGATTTGGATGTAATTACCCTCAAATTAAATCTGAAAGTCTGCAGTTAAAGCACATCTTGTTTGTTTCATTTCAAAGCCATTGTGGTGGTGAATAGAGGCCAAAATGTGAAAATTCTGTCAATGTCCCAATATTTATGGACCTGACTGTATATATATATATATATTAGGGGTGAGCGGGTTCGGATTTCTGAAATCCGAACCCCCCCCGAGCCCCCCCGATCCGAGGCCGATCCGAGTCAGGCTCGACTTTTCCCACCTGACTTGGATCTGAAATCGAGGCAAAACGTCATCATCCCGCCTTCCGGGTCTCGCAGGTTTGGGATTCTATATAATGTACCCACGTCGGCGCCATTTTCTCACTCTGCTGTGGACAGTGAAGAGGGAGGGTGGGAGTTAGGGCTGGCTGGGCTGTGTAGTGTAGTGTTGTGCTGTGCTGTTGTTGTCCATAGGGGCTGTGTCCACTCCTCCAGTCCAAAGTCCATAGGGGCTGGCTGGACTGTGTTGTGCAGTCAGTTGTCCATAGGGGCTGTGTCCACTCCAAAGTCCTGTGCAGTGTCCCAGTCCTAAAGGGGTGCAGTAGTGTTGTCCAGGGGGTGCTCTGTCCATCAGGGGTGCTCCCCCCAAGTGTAAAAAAAATAAATATTTTTTCTGTTTGTGAATTGTGTGCACAGTAACCGCACGTGCATCAACAAAGTAGTGCCAAGCGTGCGCCTGTGTCATAAGTAAAGGGCTGGCTGGCTTGACCGTTAAAGGGTGCTGTAACCCCCAAAGTGCACTCCAAACCAAATAAAAAAATATTTTCTGTGTTTGTGAATTGTGTGCACTGTGGCTGCACGTGCATCAACAAAGGAGCAGCGCCAAGCGTGCGCCTGTGTCATAGGTAAAGGGCCGGCTGGCTTGACCGTTAAAGGGTGCTGTAACCCCCAAAGTGCACTCCAAAAAAAATAAAAAAATATATTTTTTTGTGTTTGTGAATTGTGTGCGCTGTAGCCGCATGTGCATCAACAAAGGAGCAGTGCCAAGCGTGCGCCTGTGTCCCATAAGTAAAGGGCCGGCTGGCTTGTCCGTTAAAGGGTGCTGTAACCCCCAAAGGGCACTCCAAACAAAATAAAAAAATATTTTCTGTGTTTGTGAATTGTGTGCACTGTGGCTGCACGTGCATCAACAAAGGAGCAGCGCCAAGCGTACGCCTGTGTCCCTTAAGTAAAGGGCCGGCTGGCTCATTTCTTAAAGGGTGGTGTAACCCACAAAGTGCACTAGTCTCCAACAAAAATAAAAAATTATTTTCTGTGTTTGTGTGCGCCTTAGCCGCACGTATATATCAATATAACATAAATGGAGGACCAAACTTTCTCCGATAAAAATAAAATAGGGAAATATCAAGAACCACTTCCTCCTAGTGCTATTGCTGCTGCTGGGAGTTGTTCATCATCCCAGAGAGGAAGTAGGAACACCACTACTTTTACTAAACAATTGACCCTCCAACAGTCCTTAGCGAGGAGGATGAAGTACGACAGCAGTCATCCTGAAGCAAAATGTATAACTGAGGCCTTGACTGCTATGTTGGTGTTAGACGTGCGTCCGGAATCCGCCATTAGTGCAGTGGGATTTAGACATTTGATGGAGGTAGTGTGTCCCCGGTTCCAAATCCCATCTAGATTCCACCTGCATCCTCAAAGCAGCAGCGACAAGCGTGCGTCTGTCTATTAAAGGGTGGTGTAACCCTCAAAGTGCGCTCCACAAAAAATAAAAAAATCTTTTTTTTTCTGTCTTTGTGAATTGTGTGGACTGTAGCCGCACCTGCATCCTCAAAGCAGCAGCAACAAGCGTGCGTCTGTCTGTTAAAGGATTACATCGGTGACAGCATCCAAGTAGGCATGTCAGACAGTCCGTACATGTACTGGCAGGAAAAAGAGGCAATTTGGAGGCCCCTGTACAAACTGGTTCTATTTTACCTGATTTGCCCCCCCTCCAGTGTGTACTCCGAAAGAGTGTTTAGTGCAGCCGGGAACCTTGTCAGCAAAAGGCGTAGGAGGTTGCTTCCACAAAATGTGGAGAAGATGATGTTCATAAAAATGAATTATCAACTCTTCCAGGGAGACCAGCCTCCAGAAGTACAGAGGGACCTGTGGTTGTGGATTCCAGCGGGGACGAATTAATACTCTGTGAGGATGAGGATGTACACAACACTGAAGTGGGTGAGGAATCGGTGAATGAGGAGGATGAGGACGACATCTTGCCTCCGTAGAGCCAGTTTGTGCAGGGACAGATTAACTGCCAGCTTGTTTTGTGGGGGCTCAAACGAACCAATCATTTCAGCCACAGTCGTGTGGCAGACCCTGGCACTGAAATGATTGGTTTGTTAAAGTGTGCATGTCCTGTTTATACAACATAAGGGTGGGTGGGAGGGCCCAAGGACAATTCCATCTTGCACCTCTTTTTTTTCTTTGCATTATGCACTGTTTGCGGCCTAGTTTTTCAAACTGCCACCCTGTCTGCCACTGCAGTGTCACTCCTAGATGGGCCACGTGTTTGTGATGCCCACTCGTGTCGCTTAGCATAGTCATCCAGCTACCTCGGTGCAACCTCTTGGACATAAAAACACTATTGTGAGGTGTTCAGAATAGACTGGAAATGAGTGGAAATTAAGGTTATTGAGGTTAATATTAGCATAGGAGCAGAAAAACCCACAAATTCTGTGATTTTAGCTGTTTTTATGCTTTTTTAAAAAAAAATTACAGATCCAAAACACAAAACCCAGAACCCAAAACACGGAAGGGTGGTTTTGGCAAAACCAGTCCAGATCCAAAACACGAAGAAAGATCCAGATCCAAAATCAAAACACAAAACACGAAAAGTGGCCGGTGCACACCCCTAATGTATATACTATAAAATAATAAGATCATTGTGTCTGTTAGTTCTAAGTTGGCGCAAAAAATACTGAATCGATTTTTATGAAAACTGCATCATTTTGTAATGGAAACTCCTAGAAATAACCTACACTTTGTTTCATCTCGATCCATCAAATTAAAGCTGAGTAATAACAAAAGCAAAATTTATTGACATCATTAATATCAGAGATAGGAGTGGCACCATGCACGTGGCCGGTAAGGGGTGGGAGCAGAGGTGGTTTGTGCCCACAAAGACTTGAATAGGATAGGTTAAATAGCAGTCAGTGCATAGGGCACACAGTGACATTGGTGTGAGAGGTGGGTGAATAGGAGAGGTTAAATAGCAGTCAGTGCATAGGGCACACAGTGACATTGGTGTGAGAGGTGGGTGAATAAGATAGGCTACATAGCAGTCTGTACGCAGGGCACACAGTGACATTGGTGTGAGTGGTGGGTGAATAAGATAGGCTACATAACAGTCTGTGCACAGGGCACACAGTGACATTGGTGTGAGTGGTGGGTGAATAGGATAGGCTACATAGCAGTCTGAGCACAGGGCACACAGTGACATTGGTGTAAGTGGTGGGTGAATAGGATAGGTTACATAGCAGTCTGTGCACAGGGCACACAGTGACATTGGTGTGAGTGGTGGGTGAATAGGATAGGCTACATAGCAGTCTGAGCACAGGGCACACAGTGACATTGGTGTGAGTGGTGGGTGAATAGGATAGGTTAAATAGCAGTCAGTGCATAGGGCACACAGTGACATTGGTGTGAGAGGTGGGTGAATAAGATAGGCTACATAGCAGTCTGTACGCAGGGCACACAGTGACATTGGTGTGAGTGGTGGGTGAATAGGATAGGCTACATAGCAGTCTGTGCACAGGGCACACAGTGACATTGGTGTGAGTGGTGGGTGAATAGGATAGGCTACATAGCAGTCTGAGCACAGGGCACACAGTGACATTGGTGTAAGTGGTGGGTGAATAGGATAGGTTACATAGCAGTCTGTGCACAGGGCACACAGTGACATTGGTGTGAGTGGTGGGTGAATAGGATAGGCTACATAGCAGTCTGAGCACAGGGCACACAGTGACATTGGTGTGAGTGGTGGGTGAAGGTGCTGCCACTAGTCTGTATAGCGCTGCTGGTCATGTGGGCCACTCCTGCCACAGGGCCCCTATGCAAAGCAATACAACTAGAACACCTCAAATAAAAGAAATGTTGGCAGAAGCGATTTTTATTGCGGGTAACAGCTGATACATTTATATAGGATAAATAGTCCAGTGAATGAATGGTTAAGGGAAGTCTCATATTTAAGTGGATGACGTATGTAGAAGATACTACATGAAAAACTATATTGAGTTATGTACCATCATTAGTATGTACTGTATACTTTCAAAATACATGTTTGGTTTAAAGACTGAGGGAATAGTTAGAATATACATATATATTGTAACCCTGGTTAAGGGTTAAATGAAATACAGTATTAATAGACATACATATTCTGAGGTAAAACATGCTTAATTTGTTCATTCTTTAAGAGATAGGTTTTAGTAAATGATATGTATGTACAATTTATGAGAGAGAAAGAAGCATATACTATATGTTTCATGTATTCATATGACAGTTTCTGTGGTACTTTTTTCTCTGTAGTAGGGGCAGAGTGATATGACTGGGAGTGGTTGGGTTCCTATTAGGGAAAGAAGGGCAGGCACAGAGACAGGTATAAAAAGGTGCTGCCAGCCGACTGACAGTGAGTGTGGAGATTACTTCCTTCCTAGTATGTACACCACTGTATACTGAAATGTTTTGTAGGTAGTAAAATGCTTACTGTTATTAGTCAAGCATATATTCAAATATAAAGAACAAAACTACAGTATATTATAATCTAAGTGTGTTACTTACCTAGAGGAGTGATGAGAGTTATTAGTGAACATTCCCTCTAGTGCCTAACTCTAACCTCCGCAGTCTAACCCTCTAATGCCTGACCCTAATCCTCCCACAGCCTAACCATAACCTCCCACTAGTGCCTAACCCTAATTCTCCTGCAGCCTGACCCTAACCTTCCACTAGTGCCTAACCCTAATCCTCCTGCAGCCTAACCCTAATCCTGCCACAGCCTAACCCCAACCTCCCACGAGTGTCAAACCCTAATCCTCCCACAGCCTAACCCTAATCTTCCACTAGTGCCTAACCGTAATCTTCCTGCAGCCTAACCCTAACTTCCCACTAGTGCCTAATTCTAATACTCCCGCAGCCCTAACCTCCCACTAGTGCCTAACCGTAATCCTCCCACTAATGCCAAACCCTAATTCTCCCACAGCCTAACCCTAACCTCTCACTAATGCCTAATCCTTAATCCCCTCACATCCTAACCCTAACCTCCAACTAGTTCATAATCCTAATCCTCCCGCACACATAACCCTAACCTTCCACTAGTGCCTAACCTTAATCATCCCACAGCCTAACCCTAACCTCCCACTAGTGCCTAATCCTTATCCTCCCATAGTTTAACCCTAATCCTCCCACAGCCTAACTGTAACCTCCCACTAGTGCCTAACCCTAATCCTGCCACAACCTAACCCTAACCTTCCACTAATGCCAAACCCTAATCCTCCCACAGGTTAACTCTAACCTCCCACTAGTGCCTAACCCTAATCCTCCCACAGCCTAACCCTAACCTCCTAATGCCTAATCCTTATTCTCCCGCAGCCTAACCCTAACCTCCCACTAGTGCCTAACCCTAATCCTCCCGCAGTCTAATCCTAACCTCCCACTAGTGCCTAACCCTAATCCTCCCACAGCCTAACCCTAACCTCCTAATGCCTAATCCTTATTCTCCCGCAGCCTAACCCTAACCTCCCACTAGTGCCTAACCCTAATCCTCCCGCAGTCTAATCCTAACCTCCCACTAGTGCCTAACCCTAATCCTCCTGCAGCCTATCCCTAACCTTCCACTAATGGCAAACCCTAATCCTCCCACAGGTTAACCCTAACCTCCCACTAGTTCCTAACCCTAACCCTCCCACAGCCTAACCCTAATCTCCTAATGCCTAATCCTTATTCTCCCACAGCCTAACCCTATCCTCCCACTAGTGCCTAACCCTAATCCTCCTGCAGTCTAATCCTAACCTCCCACTAGTGCCTAGTCCTTATCCTCCCACAGCCTATCCCTAACCTCCCACTAGTGGCTAACCCTAATCCTCCCACAGCCTAACCTTAACCTCCCACTGGTGCCAACCCTAATGCTCCTGCAGCCTAAACCCAACCCTCCACTAGTGCCTAATCGTTATCTTCCCGCAGCCTAACCCTAACCTGCCACTAGTGCCTAACCCTAATCCTCCCACAGCCTAACCCTAACCTCCCACTAGTGCCTAACCATAATCCTCCAACAACCTAACCCTACCCTCCCACTAGTGCCTAACCCTAACCTCCCACTAGTGCCAATCCTTATCCTCCTGCAGCCTAACCCTAACTTCCCACTAGTGCCTAATCCGTATCCTCCCGCAGCCTAACCCTAACCTCCCACTAGTGCCTAACCCAATGCCCCCGCAGCCTAACCCTAACCTCCCACTAGTGCCAAACCCTAATCCTCCCACTAGTGCCTAACCCTAATGCTCCCGCAGCCTAACCCTAGCCTTCCGCTAGGGCCTAACCCTAATGCTCCCACAGCCTAACCATAACCTTCCACTAGTGCCTAATCCTTATCCTCCCACAGCCTAACCATAACCTCCCACTAGTGCCTAATACTTATCCTCCCGCAGCCTAACCCTAACCTCCCACTAGTGCCAAACCCTAATCCTCCCGCAGCCTAACCCTAACCTCCCACTAGTGCCAAACCCTAATCCTCCCGCAGCCTAACCCCTAACCCCATCCTCCCGCAGCCTAACCATAATGTCAACATTCTGAGAATGTCAACACATGGCCTGTCAACATTTCAACAAAGTCGACCTTTTGACGACATCCCGGGCAGAGTGCTCTTCTCCTCACATTAGGATATGTAAACAGTTGCACCAACCGCAGGAACAGCCACCTTGCCATGCAGATCCATGGCAACATTTTTTTCAAAAATATGTGCAGGGTAACAAAAGTACACAAGTGTTGCAGGGCTGCATTTCTGCACATTTCTAAATGACCCTCATTATGTTGCATCGCACAAATATGTGATAATTATTAAGGTCATATGGGTAGAGAGATGAGCACTACTAGTGATATGTTACAAAGAACTACTACTACAGATGGCATATCATATACTGGACACTGCTACTACAGATGACATATTGCTCGGCACTACTACTACAGATGGCATATTACTGGGCACTACTACTACAGGTGGCATAATACTGATCTTTATAGGATGCTGGTATATTACTGGGCACTGCTGGTGATTACTGGTGGCATATTACCAGGCACTATGCCTACAGCTGTACATATACACTACTGGTGGCATATTACCGGGCACTATACCTACAGCTGTACATATACACTACTGGTGGCATATTACCGGGCACTATACCTACAGCTGTACATATACACTACTGGTGGCATATTATTGGGCACTAGTAAATAAGATGGTGATACTGAGCACTAGAATTGCTGGTAGAATATTACTGGACGCTACTTTTAAAGCTGCCCTATCACTGGGCATTGCCACTACAGCTGATCTATGTCTATATAAAGTTCCCGATTTAGGGGTCTGCATGTTTATTCGTGCTAATGTCTTGAACCACTGGACGGATTTTGATGGGGTTTTCACTTTTCTATACAGCATTGGTCAAGGAAGGTTTAGGTGTAGAACCATTCATCTGTGAGAAAAGGGAGCCGAGCAGTGACGATTTTAGTGGAGCAGTCACAGAAAAAAATCTTGCATCAATCTTGTTAATTAATCTTCATATTAAATTTTAGCTACTTATAGTACATACCCTATTTAGAACATTGCTAGATTTCTTTTCTTTGTACATTGCCCTCTAAAAACGGGTACCCACCTTTGCGATCACTCAGCTGGTCGGGTTAAACGCTCCCGATCAGCCGAGTACTGTGCACCCAGCTTGACCCCTCTGCATACTTCCCAACTCTCCCTGATTGTCAGAGACTCCCTGAAATAGCAGCAATCTCCCTGACTCCCTGAAGAGTCTAGCAATCTCCCTGATTGCACCTTACCCCCATTATTGTATATAAAAAAACAGACATATGCATTCAAATGGGATCATTAGTATAATTTCTCTGCATTGGTTATAAGGCACAATGATCCCTATGGCTACATGTATTTTCTGGAAAGTATCAGTGTGTTTTCATTAACAAGTAGATCTTACTGACTGCTCTGGGGTTCATTTACATTTGGATGTAAGTCAGGTTTATGACACGCCCCTAAGATGTAGCAGTACACGCCCACTTTACCGCCGCGCTCATAGGTGCTGCTTTCATAACTTCCCTGAAATCACTTTTCAAAAGTAGGCAAGTATACCGTACACACTGATCTAGAAATAGCTCAGTGTGAATGTTCCTATCTGGAATCGGGAGGCAGGAGTGTTTTAAGCTGTTTATCAGCTAACGTTCCAGCATACACCTCTATACAATCGTTGTGCCGATAACCCGATATTGGGCCTGATTCAACTTGGATCGCAATTGCTAATATGCACGCACTTGGCTGATTGTTGCGTTCTGCGCGGGCGGATGCATCGCAGTGGGCGTGCGCAAACCGGCCACTGCGATTGGGACTGTGATCACAGTGACTACGCAGACCCATCGCAGACAGAGTGATTGACAGGAAGTACCATTTGGGGGTGGTGACGGGGGAGGTGGTCGGCGAAACGCAGGCGTGCCAGTGTGTTTGAACGCTGTTGCAGGGGCGTGCATAGATTATCCATTGTGATGCCGTACGCAGCCTGAGGCCTGATAGTGCTCGTGGAAGTTAGCAGTTTCTGAGTAAGGTCAGGGCTTGTGCAAGTGTGCGTGAGGCTGCGATGGTAATCGATTGTACCGAAGGTTTCTCAGTCTTGCTAAGGATTATGGATGTGTGTAAGGTAAAGTGGGCGTCCTTATGTAGTGCTGCAGCGGCATAGTGATTGCAATGGATTAGCATACTATCGCAGTTGAACTGCCTGTATAATTGCTATTGCATTCGTAGTTGTGATCGGTAGTGAATCAGGCACATTGGGTGATCGGCCTGACGATTGTATAGGTCTGTACCCAGCATAAGGCAGTGTGTTACCTCTCTGTCTGTCTGTTATCAACCAGTCTCGTCTTATCACTGTTTTGTTTACAACTGCAAGCGCATGGAAATACATTGGAGCCAGGGGTGTCTTAAGAGAGCAGGGGGTCCATGTGCATTCCCCGTCCAGGGGCCCCCTCCTCTCTCCACAGCGGCCAGCAGCCGACTGACGCTGCTGGCCGGCCACCGCAGCATCATTAGACTCTGGGCACTAGCGTGTGCCCAGAGTCTACTGTGCATGCTCAGATCACAGAGGGAAATGGCGCGGATGGCATTTTCCCGGTGATTTCCCCACTGCACATGCGCAAAACTCCGGGAAAATGGCCAAGGCTGGTATTTTCCGGCATTTTGAGCAGCGCTGACACATCCGACGCCGGACCTTCGGAGAGGTAAGTTTTAGATAATATGGGTGCACGGTGTGCGGTGAGGACCCTTCCTGGGCTTGGGGGGCCCGTGTACACCGCACACACTGTACCCATTATAGATACGCCCCTGGCTGGAACTACATAAATAACTGTTAATAAATACAATTACTTAATACATCAGTATGGGCGCTGGGGAGGGGGACGCTGTGAGCCCCTCAGCCCGGTGGCATAGGAGACATATTAGCAGCTGCGATAGCAAATTAGGGAAGGGCATCGGAAGCCCGGCATCGATTGTTGCTGGGCTTCCGACATCAAATCATATGATGCAATGGCAACTAGCCATCGCTTCGCAACAATTCAATGTTTTGGATTTGTACCGACTGAACAGGGGAAGGGGCCTGAGGGAAAGGGGATGGAGTCTCGCGACACCCCCGCCCACATTACTATGGGGGCGTGCCCAGCACTCTCCGAGATGCTGCCCCCAGGCTCCCCCTGTACACAGAATAGATGCCGTGCGTATGTGCACGGCATCTATTCTCCTGCTGCTCACCAGCTGCTCTGCTATGCAGAGAAGGGTCGTGTACTCCCACTCCACAGCCAACCATCGGATGGGCATCGGAAAGCTGCATCGGACGCCTGGCAACCATCAAAATTTTGGTTTTCGATGGAAAAGTACTTCCATCGAATTGGAAACATCGATGGTTGCTAACCATCGGCTTCTAATGTCTATCCCTATGGCAAATCCGTCCTCTGCTGAATCACCCCCAGAATTTGGGAAACACTGCTCTAAGGCAAAGGAATAATGACGAATAGAAATTTATTAATATAAACAAATATTTATTTACCCAAAAATTCTGCTAAGTCAGATGTAACTGCAATAAGTAATTACTGCTGACTGTGCCCTAGAGAGTTAAACGTTGCTACAATAACTGTTAGCCAATTGTGTTGTTCAACCCTTTATACCTCAACATTGCTACAAGTTTCCTGATGCTTAAGTCAGGCAAATGCATTTATCCTTCTGTTACAGTGGAAAAGCTGGCAGCAAGCCTCTCCATCGACGCAAGTGCCTGATTCAGCTTGGATCGCAGTTGCTAATACGCACGCAATCGGCGTGCTTGTGCATCGCAGTGTGGGTGCGCGAACCAACCACTGCGATCGGGACTGCGATTGCAGTGACTGCGCAGACCCATCGCAGAGTGATTAACAGGAAGTGCCGTTTGTGGGAGGTGACGGGGGAGGTGGTTTGCGAAACGCAGGCCTGCCAGTACGTTTGAAGTGGATAATTTATGCAGGGGCGTGGATAATTTATGCAGGGGCGTGCATAAATTATCCACTGCGATCCCCTACGCAGCCTGAGGCCTGATAGCGTGCGTGGTTGTTAGCAATTTCTGAGTAAGGTCAGGGCTTGTGCAAGTGTGCGTGAGGCTGCGATGGTACCCGATTCCTCCGATGTTTTCGTATTTTTGCTAAACATTACGGATGTGTGTAAGGTGCAGCGGTCGCAATGGATTAGCATACTATCGCAGTTGAACTGCGTGCATAAACGCTATTGCATTAGCAGTTGCGTTCCGTAGTAAATCAGACCCCAAATCCACTATTCAGCATTTTAAAACCGTGAAGCAACCAACTATAGTAAATCACATTGCATGCTATACAGAGTTTGACCACAAGAGGGCGTAATGATATCACAAGCATTTTGCTCCAACTCACCATCCACATCCATTGAGATTATTTTTTTTAGTAACATATTCAGGGAAATGGGTCCGTTTGTTCCAGCCTCTCTATATTTGCACAAGTCTGGGATAATAGCGGCACCTCTATGAGAGAGCTGGAAACACTTTCCCTATGTGTGGTTATCCAACAGGAACCCAGCCATCCACTCTATCACACCCCAAGCTACCAGGTAAAGAGAATCAGAACTTTAATGCATTTTCATACCGTCATTTGCACCTCCCGTGTTTTCATCTGAGACTTTCTGTTATTCTGTAGTAAGGCAGTTTTATTGTCATACCCTCCCTGTGTGTAGACATCCATGAGACTCTTCCAATGTCCTGGGTATGTATCAATGATTGATAAATGCAACAGATGTGCAAGAGGGGAAAGCTCCAGACTGAGCTTTCAGATGGAATTAGTTTCCCTGATACATCTGTGTGGTAGTTTAATCCCAGTATGGCACTGGTTCTGCACCAGGAGACCTTTGAAACAGCACATGAAAAATGCCATTATTAATGCATAACTGTTTGTGCAACTTCCATCGACACAGAGAATTGTGCAATTAAGAGGGTGAATATAGATATATACTGATATGTGCACATACATATATGTGTGTGTGTATATATATATATATAATTATATATATATATATATAGGTCATGTTACTTAAAAGAGTTCAGCTCAGTAGAAAATGCTGTTGGGGTCTAATCCCCTATTAAAAGCAGATGACTTCTTCCTGGAAGCAGTGAATGGTGCCCTACATCTCTCATAGGGTTAATACCCTTCAGTGACACAGATACAGATTGACTTTGATGAAGCTGGATGTTAGTCTAGAAATCCAGCCACCTGGGGATTAGAAAGGATGGCAGTCCCAGATAGTGTCTCAGAAATCACTGCAGACCCTTAGTAACTAACAGAGAGCAAGTTCCAAGGAGTGTCCTATGCATTTGCACTTATTATTTTGTAGTTTTCATGGACGGGTAACCTGGACCTCCCCATAAGCTGTAAATGACGGCACTGTTCATGCAGCCTTGAGTCGAGTGTTACTACAGCTCAAGAGCACCACAGGACTTTGGAGATCTCCAGCTGCAGGTGGACCTGAGGACTCCAAGACAATGGCTTCCATTGGGGACTTTGACCCTGTGCACACCAGCGTACCAGCCACAAAGATAGAGATCACTGTGTCATGCAGGTAGGTTTAGCTGGGTAGGGGAGATATTTGGGGGAGTAGTAGTGTGAATGAAGCAGGTTCTGCTGCCTGCACGGTGCGAATTATGGACGCAAGGTGTAGAATGTTGGACACTGAATGAAGATCCAGGATTTGGGGAATGTAATCACGAGCTGGTATGTGGGACATGGAATCAAGGTCCAGGATTTGGGGAATTGAATCAGGGTAGTTTGTAAGACATGAAGTCACGGTCCAGTATTTAGGTCATTGAATTATGGGCTAGTTCAGGTACAAGGACTCTAGAATATAAAGATCAGGACTTATTATAACTCTTCATTTGGATTTTTCCCACTGTATACAAGGGGCCATGATATGAGAAATGTTGGGGGGGGGGGGCATATAGAACAACAAGTGGAAGAGAGAGGGGTAAGGTTAAGGTGTTATAAAATGTGGGTAAACCCTATACTATACAGCTGTTCTAGAATAATACACACAACAAAATTAAAATTCAAAATGGACCAAAAAAAACAGTTTATAGTGCGACGTCCTACAAATCATCTACCTAAAGGACACTGTTAGTCTGTAAATCTTGGTAAAATGTAAAAGTTGCAAAGTTTATTATTGTCTGTTGTTAGTAAGAGGACCAATGTTAATTTTAAGGAATAAAAAAAATTACAATCTCTTTACATTACATTTTAAGCAAAACCTGGTTTGGCAGAATATATTGATGCATTTAAGTTAATGACAAGGCTGAATTAAAGGGGGATTAGTAAATATGTCTATTGTGCTGTATTGAAGTTACTCCAGTAATCCCGCAATCACTGACCATCCAGATATTCTTATGTGCCTCATTATAGAACGTTATAGTGTACGACCAGCTTGCTTATCCTTAACCGGAGCGCTGGCTAAAAATAAATAATATATATGTTTCCTGGATCCCTCTTAATTACTTCTACTGGCATCAGCAGATTGCTGCACTCGCTCAATTAACGCTGGATTCCAATCCAAGATCCACTCGAGTGGAAAATGACTGTACAGATTGTTAATAGATGGGGTTAAAGTCACACACATGGGAACTGCAGCAGAAGAATGATCAGTAAGAGAGTATGGAAGGGGTGCTATACATTACGCTGTATATCAGTGCTTCTGGTCTCGCTCCTAAATACAGACTAACTGTCCGGGTTTTAAGTATATCCATGCTTTAGCACAAGTGGTTTAATCAGCACCTCAGTCATTTTGATTTATCCATCTGTGCTCAAGCATGGATATCCATAAAACCTGGACTGTTCATGTGTCTTGAAGGCAGAGTTTGAGAAGGAGGGTTATATAGGATGGCCGTGGAGCTAGCCTGGCAGCTGGGAGATGAAACATTTCTTGTTACATGTCTGCGCCCATAGAAAACAGCATGAAATGTTCTGGAGGAGCTCTGTGACTCGGCAGTGAGGGGGGAAAGTAACAACATATGGACAAGGGATTGGGAAATAATGCAAATAGTGTGGAGCTGAAAATACTGGAGGTCTGTGCTCTGGTGTCCCCGTCTCCAGGGAAAGAACATATCCACTTCTCTCCACAGGGACTCGCTGCATCTTATAACATTGCTGTAGTGTATGTGTACTATATGTCTCTGTGTGAATATATATATATATATATATATATATATATATATATATATACACACACCATACAGTAAATACATACATATTACATACATACACACACACACCATACAGTACATACATACACACCATACAGTACATACATACACACACACACCATACAGTACATACATACACACACACACCATACAGTACATACATACACACCATACAGTACATACACACACACACCATACAGTACATACATACACACACACACCATACAGTACATACATACACACCATACAGTACATACATACACACACACCATACAGTACATACATACACACCATACAGTACATACATACACACACACACCATACATACATACACACACCATACAGTACATACATACATACACACCATACATTACATACATACACACACCATACAGTACATACATACACACACACACACCATACATACATACATACATACATACACACACCATACAGTACATACATACATACACACCATACAGTACATAGATACACACACCATACAGTACATAGATACACACACCATACAGTACATACATACATACACACCATACAGTACATACATACACACACCATACAGTACATACACACATACATACACACCATACAGTACATAGATACACACCATACAGTACATACATACACACACCATACAGTACATACATACACACCATACAGTACATACATATTACATACATACACACAGTATTCCAGCAGTGCTGAAAATGTTACTTTTAAAAAAACGGGTACAATGTTAAACTGATTAGGTTATAGTATACACTTATAGTATGTACATGTGCTTTAGTAATATTTACTTAGTTATCTTTGTATAGGTATATTATATACAGTAAAGGTGATCTACTTCTATCTATCTAAATCTATCTATCTATCGGTGGCTACACACGGTACAATATTTTACACGATTTTGCCGTTTTCGACCGATTAGAACGACAAATCGTTTAAAATCTGCCTGTGTGTGGGCATGATAACGAGGCCGATGTGCGCTCCCGTTGGTCGGGGTCTGTGATCTTTTGAACATGCAGAAAGGTCACGACCTGTCTTCACGATTTGGCACACATTGCTCCGTGTGTACGTACGACAAATGATTTCATGGACTACGAACGATTTGTCGTCATTTTCCTGGCCACTCCCCTCCACCATTTTGTGCCAGCTGACTGGGAGACGGAAGATGCATCGTGAGGTTAATGCTGCCAAACAATATATCGTTAACGACTCTCTATATCGTTTGATCTTTTGTACAATTGTTCCATGTGTATGCACAATTTCGTTAACGAGAGTGTATCGTTGCCTACATCGTTCCGTGTGCAGGGGGCTTATGTCATATCTATCTCATATCTATCTATCGATCTCATATCTATCTCTATGTATCTATCTATCTATCTATCTATCTATCTATCTCATATTTATCTATCTATCTCATATCTATCTCATATTTATCTATCTATCTATCTCATATCTATCTATCTATCTCTCATATCTATCTATCAATCTCTCATATCTATCTATCTCATATTTATCTATCTATCTATCTATCTCATATCTATATATCTATCTATCTATTTATATATCTATCTCATATCTATCTATCTCATATCTATCTATCTATCTATCTATCTATCTATCTATCTATCTATCCATCTCCTATCTATCTATCTCATGTCTATCTATCTATCTATCTATCTCTATATATCTATCTCATATCTATCAATCTATCTCATATTTATCGATCTATCAATCTATCTCATATCTATCTCTATGTATCTATCTATCAATCTCTCATATCTATCTATCTCATATCTATCTATCTATCTATCTCATATCTATATATCTATCTATCTCATGTCTATCTATCTATCTCATATCTATATATCTATCTATTTATCTATCTATCTATTTATCTATCTATCTCATGTCTATCTATCTATCTCATATCTATCTCTATGTATCTATCTATCTCATATCTATCTATCTATCTATCTATCTCATATTTATCTCTCATATCTATCTATCTCATATGTATCTATCGATCTCATATCTATCTATCTCTATATATCTATCTCATGTCTATCTATCCATCTCCTATCTATCTCATATCTATCTCTATGTATCTATCTATCTCATATCTATCTATCTCATATCTATCTATCTATCTCATATCTATATATCTATCTATTTATCTATCTATCTATTTATCTATCTATCTCATGTCTATCTATCTATCTCATATCTATCTCTATGTATCTATCTATCTCATATCTATCTATCTATCTCATATTTATCTCTCATATCTATCTATCTCATATGTATCTATCGATCTCATATCTATCTATCTCTATATATCTATCTCATGTCTATCTATCCATCTCCTATCTATCTCATATCTATCTCTATGTATCTATCTATCTCATATCTATCTATCTCATATCTATCTATCTCATGTCTATCTATCTATCTCATATCTATCTATCTCATATTTATCTATCTATCTATATATCTATCTCATATCTATCTATCTCATGTCTATATATCTATCTATGTATCTATCTCATATCTATCTATCTCATATTTATCTATCTCATGTCTATATATCTATCTATCTCATGTCTATCTATCTCATATCTATCTCTATGTATCTATCTCATATCTATCGATCTCATATCAATCTATCTCATATCTATCTCATATCTATCTATCTATATATCTCATATCTATCGATCTCATATCTATCGATCTCATATCTATCTATCTCATATCTATCTATCTATCTCATCTATCGATCTCATATCTATCTATCTCATATATATCTATCTCATGTCTATCTATCTATCCATCTCCTATCTATCTCATATCTATCTCTATGTATCTATCTATCAATCTATCTCATATCTATCTATCTCATATCTATCTATCTATCTATCTATCTATCTATCCATCTCCTATCTATCTATCTCATGTCTATCTATCTATCTCATATCTATCTATCTCATATTTATCTATCTCATATCTATTTATCTATCTCATTATCTATCTATCAATCTATCTCATATCTATCTATCTATCTATCTATCTATCTATCTATCTCATGTCTATCTATCTCTATGTATCTATCTATCTATCAATCTAGCTCATATCTATCTATCTCATATTTATCTATCTATCTCATATCTATGTGTCTATCTATCTATCTCATATCTATCTATCAATCTATCTCATATCTATCTATCTCATATTTATCTATCTCATGTCTATATATCTATCTATCTCATATCTATCTATCGATCTCATATATATCTATCTCATGTCTATCTATCTATCTCATATCTATCTCTGTATCTATCTATCTATCTATCTCATATCTATCTATCTCATATTTATCTCTCATATCTATCTCATGTCCTATCTATCTATCTATCTATCTATCTCATATCTATCAATCTATCTCATGTCTATCTATCTATCTCATGTCCTATCTATCTATCTATCTCATATCTATCTCTATGTATCTATCTATCAATCTCTCATATCTATCTATCTCATATCTATCTATATATCTCATATTTATCTCTCATATCTATCTATCTCATGTCTATCTATCTATCTATCTATCTATCTATCTATCTCTCTATGTATCTATCTCATGTCTATCTATCTCATATCTATCTATCTCATATTTATCTATCTATCTCATATCTATGTATCTATCTATTTATCTATCTATCTCATGTCTATCTATCTATCTATCTCATATCTATCTCTATGTATCTATCTATCAATCTATCTCATATCTATCTATCTCATGTCAATATATCTCATATTTATCTATCTCATATCTATCTATCTCATATTTATCTCTCATATCTATCTATCTCATGTCCTATCTATCTATCTATCTATCTATCTATCTATCTATCTCATATCTATCTCTATGTATCTATCTCATATCTATCTATCGCATGTCCTATCTATCTATCTATCTATCAATCTATCTCATATCTATCTATCTCATATCTATCTATCGATCTCATATCTATCTATCTATCAATGTCTCATATCTATCTATCTATCTATCTATCTATCTCATATCTATCTATATGTATCTATCTATCAATCTCTCATATCTATCTATCTCATATCTATCTATATATCTCATATTTATCTCTCATATCTATCTATCTCATGTCTATCTATCTATCTATCTATCTCATATCTATCTATCTCATATTTATCTATCTATCTCATGTCTATTTATCTATCTCTATATATCTATCTCATATCTATCTCTATGTATCTATCTATCTATCTATTTCATATCTATCTATCTATCTCATATCTATCTATCGATCTCATATTTATCTATCTCATGTCTATATATCTATCTATCTCATATTTATCTCTCATATCTATCTATCTATCTATCTATCTATCTATCTATCTATCTCTATATATCTATCTCATATCTATCTATCTCATGTCTATCTATCTATCTATCTCTATATATCTATCTCATATCTATCTATCTATCTCATGTCTATCTATCTATCTATCTATCTATCTATCAATCTATCTCATATCTATCTATCTCATATCTATCTATCTCTCTCATGTCTATCTATCTCATATCTATCTCTATGTATCTATCTCATGTCTATCTATCTATCTCTATGTATCTATCTCATATCTATATCTCATATCTATATCTCATATCTATCTATCTCATATCTATCTATCTCATATTTATCTATCGCATGTCTATCTATCTATCTATCTGTCTATCTATCTATCTATCTATCTATCTATCTATCTCATATCTATCTCTATGTATCTATCTATCAATCTATCTCATATCTATCTATCGATCTCATATATATCTATCTCATGTCTATCTATCCATCTCCTATCTATCTATCTCAGGTCTATCTATCGATCTCATATCTATCTCTATCTATCTATCAATCTCTCATATCTATCTATCTCATATTTATCTCTCATATCTATCTATATCATGTCTGTCTATCTATCTATCTATCTATCTATCTATCTATCTATCTCTATGTATCTATCTATCTATCAATCTATCTCATATCTATCTATCTCAGGTCTATCTATCTATCTCATATTTATCTATCTCAGGTCTATCTATCGATCTCATATCTATCTCTATCTATCTATCCATCAATCTCTCATATCTATCTATCTCATATTTATCTCTCATATCTATCTATCTCATGTCTATCTATCTCTATCTATCTCATATCTATCTATCTCATATCTATCTATCTATCTCATGCTTATCTATCTATCTATCTATCTATCTATCTCATGTCTATCTATCTATCAATCTCATATCTATCTCTATGTATCTATCTATCTCATGTCTATCTATCTATCTATCTATCTATCTATCTATCTCTATATATCTATCTCATATCTATCTATCTATCTCATGTCTATCTATCTATCTATCTATCAATCTATCTCATATCTATCTATCTCATATCTATCTATCTATCTCATGTCTATCTATCTCATATCTATCTCTATGTATCTATCTCATGTCTATCTATCTCTATGTATCTATCTCATATCTATCTATCTCATATCTATCTATCTCATATTTATCTATCGCATGTCTATCTATCTATCTATCTCATATCTATCTCTATGTATCTATCAATCTATCTCATATCTATCTATCTATCTATCGATCTCATATATATCTATCTCATGTCTATCTATCTATCCATCTCCTATCTATCTATCTCAGGTCTATCTATCAATCTCATATCTATCTCTATGTATCTATCTATCAATCTATCTCATATCTATCTATCTCTATCTATCTCATATCTATCTATCTCATATTTATCTATCTATCTCATGTCTATCTATCTATCTCATATCTATCTCTATGTATCTATCTCATATCTATCTATCTATCTATCTATCTATCTATCTATCTCATATCTATCTATCTCATATTTATCTATCTATCTATCTCATGTCTATCTATCTATCTATCTATCAATCTCATATCTATCTCTATGTATCTATCTATCTATCTCATATCTATCTATCTCATATTTATCTATCTATCTATCTATCTCATGTCTATCTATCTATCTCTATCTATCTCATATCTATCTATCTCATATCTATCTATTTCATATTTATCTATCTATCTCATGTCTATATATCTATCTATCTATCTCATGTCTATCAATCTATCTATCTCATGTCTATCTATCTATCTATCTATCTATCTCATATCTATCTATGTATCAATCTATCTCATATCTATCTATCTCATGTCTATCTATCTATCTCTCTATCTATCTATTTCTATATATCTATCTCATATCTATCTATCTCATGTCTATCTATCTAATATTTATCTATCTATCTATATATCTATCTATCTCATGTCTATCTATCTATCTATCTCATATCTATCTCTATGTATCTATCTATCTATCAATCTATCTCATATCTATCTATCCATCTATCTATCTATCTATCTCAGGTCTATCTATCTATCTCATATCTATCTCTGTCTATCTATCAATCTCTCATATCTATCTATCTCATATCTATCTATCTATCTCTCTATCTATTTCTATATATCTATCTCATATCTATCTATCTCATGTCTATCTATCTATCTATCTATCTATCTCATATTTATCTATCTCAGGTCTATCTATCTATCTCATATCTATCTATCTATCAATCTCTCATATCTATCTATCTCATATCTATCTATCTATCTTATATCTATCTATCTATCTATCTATCTCATGTCTATCTATCTATCTATCTATCTCTATATATCTATCTCATATCTATCTATCTCATGTCTATCTATCTATCTATCTATCTCTATATATCTATCTCATATCTATCTATCTCATGTCTATCTATCTATCTCATATCTATCTCTATGTATCTATCTCATGTCTATATATCTATCTATCTCATGTCTATCTCTATGTATCTATCTATCTATCAATCTCTCATATCTATCTATCTCATATCTATCTATCTCATATTTATCTATCTCATGTCTATATATCTATCTATCTCATGTCTATATATCTATCTATGTATCTATCTATCTATCTATCTCATATTTATCTATATATCAATCTATCTATATATCTATCTATCTCATGTCTATCTATCTCATATCTATCTATATATCTATCAATCTATCTCATATCTATCTATCTATCTCATATCTATCTATCTCATATTTATCTATCTCATGTCTATATATCTATCTATCTCATGTCTATATATCTATCTATGTATCTATCTATCTATCTCATATCTATCTATCTCCTATTTATCTATATATCAATCTATCTATATATCTATCTATCTCATGTCTATCTATCTATCTCATATCTATCTATATATCTATCAATCTATCTCATATCTATCTCTATGTATCTATCTATCTATCAATCTATCTCATCTATCTATCTATCTATCCATCTATCTATCTATCTATCTATCTCAGGTCTATCTATCGATCTATCTATCAATCTCATATCTATCTATCTATCTATCTCATGTCTATCTATCTATCTATCTATCTATCTCTATATATCTATCTCATATCTATCTATCTCATGTCTATCTATCTATCTCATATCTATCTCTATGTATCTATCTCATGTCTATATATCTATCTATCTCATGTCTATCTCTATGTATCTATCTATCTATCAATCTCTCATATCTATCTATCTATCTCATATCTATCTATCTCATATTTATCTATCTCATGTCTATATATCTATCTATCTCATGTCTATATATCTATCTATGTATCTATCTATCTATCTCATATCTATCTATCTCATATTTATCTATATATCCATCTATCTATATATCTATCTATCTCATGTCTATCTATCTATCTCATATCTATCTATATATCTATCAATCTATCTCATATCTATCTATCTATCTCATATCTATCTATCTCATATTTATCTATCTCATGTCTATATATCTATCTATCTCATGTCTATATATCTATCTATGTATCTATCTATCTATCTATCTCATATCTATCTATCTCATATTTATCTATATATCAATCTATCTATATATCTATCTATCTCATGTCTATCTATCTATCTCATATCTATCTATATATCTATCAATCTATCTCATATCTATCTCTATGTATCTATCTATCTATCAATCTATCTCTATCTATCTATCTATCCATCTATCTATCTATCTATCTATCTATCTCAGGTCTATCTATCGATCTCATATCTATCTCTGTCTATCTATCAATCTCTCATATCTATCTATCTCATATCTATCTATCTCATATTTATCTATCTCATGTCTATCTATCTATCTATCAATCTATCTCATATCTATCTATCTATCCATCTCCTATCTATCTATCTCAGGTCTATCTATCTGTCTCATTGTTATCTATCTCAGGTCTATCTATCGATCTCATATCTATCTCTGTCTATCTATCAATCTCTCATATCTATCTATCTCATATCTATCTATCTATCTATCAATCTCTCATATCTATCTATCTCATATTTATCTCATATCTATCTTTCTCATCTCTATCTATCTATCTCTATCTATCTCATGTCTATATATCTGTCTATCTATCTATCTATCAATCTCATATCTATCTATCTATCTATCTATCTATCAATCTATCTCATATCTATCTATCTATCTCATGTCTATCTAGCTATCTATCTAGCTATCTATCTATCTCTATGTATCTATCTCATATCTATCTATCTATCTTATATCTATCTATCTCATATCTATCTATCTATCTCATGTCTATCTATCTCATATCTATCTATCTCATATTTATCTGTCTCATGTCTATCTATCTATCTCTATGTATCTATCTCATATCTATCTATATATCTCCTATCTATCGATCTCATATCTATCTCATATCTATCAATCTCTCATATCGATCTATCTCATATCTATCTATCTATCTATCTCAGGTCTATCTATCTATCTCATATTTATCTATCTCAGGTCTATCTATCGATCTCATATCTATCTCTATCTATCTGTCAATCTCTCATATCTATCTCATATCTATCTATCTATCTCTATGTATCTATCTCATATCTATCTATCTCATATCTATCTATCTATCTCATATTTATCTATCTATCTCATGTCTATATATCTGTCTATCTATCTATCTATCAATCTCATATCTATCTATCTATCAATCTATCTCATATCTATCTATCTATCTCATGTCTATCTATCTAGCTATCTATCTAGCTATCTATCTATCTCTATGTATCTATCTCATATCTATCTATCTATCTTATATCTATCTATCTATCTCATGTCTATCTATCTATCTATCTATCTATCAATCTCATATCTATCTATCTCATGTCTATCTATCTATCTATCTATCTCTATATATCTCTCATATCTATCTATCTATCTCATGTCTATCTATCTATCTATCTCTATATATCTATCTCATATCTATCTGTCTATCTCATGTCTATCTATCTCATATCTATCTATCGATCTCATATTTATCTATCTCATGTCTATATATCTATCTATCTCATATTTATCTCTCATATCTATCTATCTATCTCTATCTATCTCATATCTATCTACCTCATGTCTATCTATCTCATATATATCTATCTCATGTCTATCTATCTATCCATCTCCTATCTATCTCATATCTATCTCTATGTATCTATCTATCTCATATTTATCTTTCTATCTATATATCTATCTATCTCATGTCTATCTATCTATCTCATATTTATCTATCTATCTCATGTCTAAATACCTATCTATCTATCTATCTATCTATCTATCTCTATATATCTATCAATCTCTCATATCTATCTATCTCATATTTATCTATTTATCTATCTATCAATCTATCTCATATCTATCTATCTATCTATCTATCTATCTCTATGTATCTATCTCATGTCTATATATCTATCTATCTATCTCATATTTATCTATCTTTCTCATATCTATCTCTATGTATCTATCTATCTATCTATCTATCTATCTATCTATCTATCTATCAATCTAGCTCATATCTATCTATCTCATATTTATCTATCTATCTCATATCTATATATCTATCTATTTATCTATCTCATGTCTATCTATCTATCTCATATCTATCTCTATGTATCTATCTATCTCATATCTATCTATCGATCTCATATTTATCTATCTCATGTCTATATATCTATCTATCTCATATTTATCTCTCATATCTATCTCTATCTATCTCTATCTATCTCTATCTATCTCAGGTCTATCTATCTATCTCATATTTATCTATCTCATATCTATCTATCTCATATTTATCTATCTATCTCATGTCTATATATCTGTCTATCTATCTATCTATCAATCTCATATCTATCTATCTATCAATCTATCTCATATCTATCTATCTATCTCATGTCTATCTATCTAGCTATCTATCTATCTAGCTATCTATCTATCTCTATGTATCTATCTCATATCTATCTATCTATCTTATATCTATCTATCTATCTCATGTCTATCTATCTATCTATCTATCTATCTATCAATCTCATATCTATCTATCTCATGTCTATCTATCTATCTATCTATCTCTATATATCTCTCATATCTATCTATCTATCTCATGTCTATCTATCTATCTCTATATATCTATCTATCTCATGTCTATCTATCTCATATATATCTATCTCATGTCTATCTATCTATCCATCTCCTATCTATCTCATATCTATCTCTATGTATCTATCTATCTCATATTTATCTTTCTATCTATATATCTATCTATCTCATGTCTATCTATCGATCTCATATTTATCTATCTATCTCATGTCTATATATCTATCTATCTCATGTCTATCTATCTCATATTTATCTCTCATATCTATCTATCTATCTCTATGTATCTATCTCATATCTATCAATCTATCTCATTATCTATCTATCTCATATCTATCTCTATCTAACTCATGTCTATCTATCTATCTCATGTCTATCTATCTATCTATCTCATATTTATCTATCTCATGTCTATCTATCTATATCTATGTATCTATCTCATATCTATCTATCTCATATCTATCTATCTCATATTTATCTATCGCATGTCTATCTATCTATCTATCTCATATCTATCTCTATGTATCTATCTATCAATCTATCTCATATCTATCGATCTCCTATCTATCTATCTCAGGTCTATCTATCTATCTCAGGTCTATCTATCTATCTCATATTTATCTATCTCAGGTCTATCTATCTATCTCATATTTATCTATATATCAATCTATCTATATATCTATCTATCTCATGTCTATCTATCTATCTCATATCTATCTATATATCTATCAATCTATCTCATATCTATCTCTATGTATCTATCTATCTATCAATCTATCTCATCTATCTATCTATCTATCTATCTATCTATCTCAGGTCTATCTATCGATTTATCTATCAATCTCATATCTATCTATCTATCTATCTATCTATCTATCTCATGTCTATCTATCTATCTATCTCTATATATCTATCTCATATCTATCTATCTCATGTCTATCTATCTATCTCATATCTATCTCTATGTATCTATCTCATGTCTATATATCTATCTATCTCATGTCTATCTCTATGTATCTATCTATCTATCAATCTCTCATATCTATCTATCTATCTCATATCTATCTATCTCATATTTATCTATCTCATGTCTATATATCTATCTATCTCATGTCTATATATCTATCTATGTATCTATCTTTCTATCTATCTCATATCTATCTATCTCATATTTATCTATATATCAATCTATCTATATATCTATCTATCTCATGTCTATCTATCTATCTCATATCTATCTATATATCTATCAATCTATCTCATATCTATCTATCTATCTCATATCTATCTATCTCATATTTATCTATCTCATGTCTATATATCTATCTATCTCATGTCTATATATCTATCTATGTATCTATCTATCTATCTCATATCTATCTATCTCATATTTATCTATATATCAATCTATCTATATATCTATCTATCTCATGTCTATCTATCTATCTCATATCTATCTATATATCTATCAATCTATCTCATATCTATCTCTATGTATCTATCTATCTATCAATCTATCTCATCTATCTATCTATCTATCTATCTCAGGTCTATCTATCGATCTCATATCTATCTCTGTCTATCTATCAATCTCTCATATCTATCTATCTCATATCTATCTATCTCATATTTATCTATCTCATGTCTATCTATCTATCTATCTATCAATCTATCTCATATCTATCTATCTATCCATCTCCTATCTATCTATCTCAGGTCTATCTATCTATCTCATTGTTATCTATCTCAGGTCTATCTATCGATCTCATATCTATCTCTGTCTATCTATCAATCTCTCATATCTATCTATCTCATATCTATCTATCTATCTATCAATCTCTCATATCTATCTATCTCATATTTATCTCTCATATCTATCTATCTCATCTCTATCTATCTATCTCTATCTATCTCATGTCTATATATCTGTCTATCTATCTATCTATCTATCTATCAATCTCATATCTATCTATCTATCTATCAATCTATCTCATATCTATCTATCTAGCTATCTATCTAGCTATCTATCTATCTCTATGTATCTATCTCATATCTATCTATCTATCTTATATCTATCTATCTCATATCTATCTATCTATCTATCTCATGTCTATCTCATATCTATCTATCGATCTCATATCTATCTCTATCTATCTATCAATCTCTCATATCTATCTATCTATCTCTATCTATCTCATATCTATCTACCTCATGTCTATCTATCTATCTCATATCTATCTATCTCATATCTATCTATCTCATATTTATCTATCTATCTCATGTCTATATATCTATCTATGTATCTATCTATCTATCTCATATCTATCTATCTATCTATCTATCTATCTCATATTTATCTATCTATCCAATCTATCTATATATCTATCTATCTCTATGTATCTATCTCATATCTATCTATCTATCTCATATTTATCTGTCTCATGTCTATCTATCTATCTCTATGTATCTATCTCATATCTATCTATATATCTCCTATCTATCGATCTCATATCTATCTCATATCTATCAATCTCTCATATCGATCTATCTCATATCTATCTATCTATCTATCTCAGGTCTATCTATCTATCTCATATTTATCTATCTCAGGTCTATCTATCGATCTCATATCTATCTCTATCTATCTGTCAATCTCTCATATCTATCTCATATCTATCTATCTATCTCTATGTATCTATCTCATATCTATCTATCTCATATCTATCTATCTATCTCATATTTATCTATCTATCTCATGTCTATATATCTGTCTATCTATCTATCTATCAATCTCATATCTATCTATCTATCTATCTATCAATCTATCTCATATCTATCTATCTATCTCATGTCTATCTATCTAGCTATCTATCTAGCTATCTATCTATCTCTATGTATCTATCTCATATCTATCTATCTATCTTATATCTATCTATCTCATGTCTATCTATCTATCTATCTCTATATATCTCTCATATCTATCTATCTATCTCATGTCTATCTATCTATCTATCTCTATATATCTATCTCATATCTATCTATCTATCTCATGTCTATCTATCTCATATCTATCTATCGATCTCATATTTATCTATCTCATGTCTATATATCTATCTATCTCATATTTATCTCTCATATCTATCTATCTATCTCTATCTATCTCATATCTATCTACCTCATGTCTATCTATCTCATATATATCTATCTCATGTCTATCTATCGATCCATCTCCTATCTATCTCATATCTATCTCTATGTATCTATCTATCTCATATTTATCTTTCTATCTATATATCTATCTATCTCATGTCTATCTATCTATCTCATATTTATCTATCTATCTCATGTCTAAATACCTATCTATCTATCTATCTATCTATCTATCTCTATATATCTATCTCATATCTATCTATCAATCTCTCATATCTATCTATCTCATATTTATCTATTTATCTATCTATCAATCTATCTCATATCTATCTATCTATCTATCTATCTATCTCTATGTATCTATCTCATGTCTATATATCTATCTATCTATCTATCTATCTATCTCATATTTATCTATCTATCTTTCTCATATCTATCTCTATCTATCTATCTATCTATCTATCTATCTATCTATCTATCAATCTAGCTCATATCTATCTATCTCATATTTATCTATCTATCTCATATCTATATATCTATCTATTTATCTATCTATCTCATGTCTATCTATCTATCTCATATCTATCTCTATGTATCTATCTATCTCATATCTATCTATCGATCTCATATTTATCTATCTCATGTCTATATATCTATCTATCTCATATTTATCTCTCATATCTATCTATCTATCTCTATCTATCTCTATCTATCTCAGGTCTATCTATCTATCTCATATTTATCTATCTCATATCTATCTATCTCATATTTATCTATCTATCTATCTCATGTCTATATATCTGTCTATCTATCTATCAATCTCATATCTATCTATCTATCTATCTATCAATCTATCTCATATCTATCTATCTATCTCATGTCTATCTATCTAGCTATCTATCTATCTAGCTATCTATCTATCTCTATGTATCTATCTCATGTCTATCTATCTATCTATCAATCTCATATCTATCTATCTCATGTCTATCTATCTATCTATCTCTATATATCTCTCATATCTATCTATCTATCTCATGTCTATCTATCTATCTCTATATATCTATCTCATATCTATCTATCTATCTCATGTCTATCTATCTCATATATATCTATCTCATGTCTATCTATCTATCCATCTCCTATCTATCTCATATCTATCTCTATGTATCTATCTATCTCATATTTATCTTTCTATCTATATATCTATCTATCTCATGTCTATCTATCGATCTCATATTTATCTATCTATCTCATGTCTATATATCTATCTATCTCATGTCTATCTATCTCATATTTATCTCTCATATCTATCTATCTATCTCTATGTATCTATCTCATATCTATCAATCTATCTCATTATCTATCTATCTCATATCTATATCTATCTCATATCTATCTCTATCTATCTCATGTCTATCTATCTATCTCATGTCTATCTATCTATCTATCTATCTCATATTTATCTATCTCATGTCTATCTATCTATATCTATGTATCTATCTCATATCTATCTATCTCATATCTATCTATCTCATATTTATCTATCGCATGTCTATCTATCTATCTATCTATCTCATATCTATCTCTATGTATCTATCTATCAATCTATCTCATATCTATCGATCTCCTATCTATCTATCTCAGGTCTATCTATCTATCTCAGGTCTATCTATCTATCTCATATTTATCTATCTCAGGTGTATCTATCGATCTCATATCTATCTCTATCTATCTATCAATCTCTCATATCTAT
This sequence comes from Taudactylus pleione, assembly GCA_031769625.1. NCBI lineage: Eukaryota > Metazoa > Chordata > Amphibia > Anura > Myobatrachidae > Taudactylus > Taudactylus pleione. The sequence goes on along the minus strand of JAUIMM010000132.1, from coordinate 3,146,159 downwards.
CTCATATCTATCTATCTATCTCTATGTATCTATCTCATATCTATCTATCTCATATCTATCTATCTCATATTTATCTATCTATCTCATGTCTATATATCTGTCTATCTATCTATCAATCTCGTATCTATCTATCTCATGTCTCTATCTATCTCTATATATCTATCTCATATCTATCTATCTATCTATCTCATGTCTATCTATCTATCTCATGTCTATCTATCTATCAATCTATCTCATATCTATCTATCTCATGTCTATCTATCTCATATCTATCTCTATGTATCTATCTCATGTCTATCTATCTATCTATCTCTATGTATCTATCTCATATCTATCTATCGCATGTCTATCTATCTATCTATCTCATATCTATCTCTATGTATCTATCAATCTATCTCATGTCTATCTATCTATCTCATGTCTATCTATCTATCTCATATTTATCTATCGCTTGTCTATCTATCTATCTCTCTCATATCTATCTCTATGTATCTATCAATCTATCTCATGTCTATCTATCTATCTCATGTCTATCTATCTCATATTTATCTATCTCATGTCTATCTATCTATCCATCTCCTATCTATCTATCTCAGGTCTATCTATCTATCTCATATTTATCTATCTCAGGTGTATCTATCGATCTCATATCTATCTCTATCTATCTATCAATCTCTCATATCTATCTATCTCATATCTATCTATCTCATATTTATCTCTCATATCTATCTATCTCATATCTATCTATCTCATATTTATCTATCTATCTATCTATCTCATGTCTATATATCTATCTATCTATCTATCTCATGTCTATCTATCAATCTATCTTTCTCATGTCTATCTATCTAGCTCATATCTATCTCTATCTATCTATCTCATATCTATCTATCTATCTATCTATCTCTATGTATCTATCTCATGTCTATATATCTATCTATCTATCTCATATTTATCTATCTATCTTTCTCATATCTATCTCTATGTATCTATCTATCAATCTAGCTCATATCTATCTATCTCATATTTATCTATCTATCTCATATCTATGTATCTATCTATTTATCTATCTATCTCATGTCTATCTCTCTATCTCATATCTATCTCTATGTATCTATCTATCTATTTCATATCTATCTATCTCATATCTATCTATCGATCTCATATTTATCTCTCATATCTATCTATCTATCTATCTATCTATCTATCTATCTCTATGTATCTATCTTATATCTATCAATCTATCTCATGTCTATCTATCTATCTCATGACTATCTATCTATCTATCTATCTATATCTATGTATCTATCTCATTATCTATCTATCTCATATCTCTCTCTATCTATCTCTATCTATCTCATATCTATCTATCGATCTCATATTTATCTATCTCATGTCTATATATCTATCTATCTCATGTCTATTTATCTCTCATATCTATCTATCTATCTATCTATCTATCTCTATGTATCTATCTCATATCTATCAATCTATCTCATGTCTATCTATCTATCAATCTATCTCATATCTATCTATCTCATGTCTATCTATCTCATATCTATCTCTATGTATCTATCTCATGTCTATCTATCTATCTATCTATCTCTATGTATCTATCTCATGTCTATCTATCTATCTATCTCTATGTATCTATCTCATATCTATCTATCGCATGTCTATCTATCTATCTATCTATCTATCTATCTCATATCTATCTCTATGTATCTATCAATCTATCTCATGTCTATCTATCTATCTCATTATCTATCTCTATCTATCTCTATCTATCTCATGTCTATCTATCTATCTCATGTCTATCTATCTATCTATCTATCTATATCTATGTATCTATCTCATATCTATCTATCTCATATCTATCTCTATGTATCTATCTATCAATCTATCTCATATCTATCGATCTCCTATCTATCTCTATCTATCTCTATCTATCTCAGGTCTATCTATCTATCTCAGGTCTATCTATCTATCTCATATTTATCTATCTCAGGTCTATCTATCTATCATATCTATCTATCTCATATCTATCTATCTATCTCATATTTATCTATCTATCTATCTCATATCTATCTCTATGTATCTATCAATCTATCTCATGTCTATCTATCTCATATTTATCTATCTCATGTCTATCTATCTATCCATCTCCTATCTATCTATCTCAGGTCTATCTATCTCAGGTCTGTATATCTATCTCATATTTATCTATCTCAGGTGTATCTATCGATCTCATATCTATCTCTATCTATCTATCTATCTATCTATCTATCAATCTCTCATATCTATCTATCTCATATCTATCTATCTCATATTTATCTCTCATATCTATCTATCTATCTATCTCCTATTTATCTATCTATCTCATGTCTATATATCTATCTATCTATCTCATGTCTATCTATCAATCTATCTTTCTCATGTCTATCTATCTCATATTTATCTATCTATCTATCTCTATATATCTATCTCATATCTATCTATCTCATGTCTATCTATCTATCTCATATCTATCTATCTCATGTCTATATATCTATCTATCTCATGTCTTTCTATCTATCTATCTATCTATCTATCTATCTATCTATCTCATATCTATCTCTATGTATCTATCTATCAATCTCTCATATCTATCTATCTATCTCATATCTATCTATCTCATATTTATCTATCTCATGTCTATATATCTATCTATGTATCTATCTCATGTCTATCTATCTATCTCATATCTATCTATCTCATATCTATCTATCTCATATTTATCTATCGCATGTCTATCTATCTATCAATCTATCTCATATCTATCTATCCATCTCCTATCTATCTATCTCAGGTCTATCTATCTATCTCATATTTATCTATCTCAGGTCTATCTATCGATCTCATATCTATCTCTATCTATCTATCAATCTCTCATATCTATCTATCTCATATTTATCTCTCATATCTATCTATCTATCTATCTATCTCTATGTATCTATCTCATATCTATCTATCTCATGTCTATATATCTATCTATCTATCTATCTATCTATCTCTATATATCTATCTCATATCTATCTATCTATCTATCTATCTCATGTCTATCTATCTATCTCATATCTATCTCTATGTATCTATCTATCAATCTATCTCATATCTATCTCTATGTATCTATCTATCAATCTATCTCATATCTATCTATCTCATATTTATCTATCCATCTATCTATCTATCCTATCTATCTATCTCTATATATCTATCTCATATCTATCTATCAATCTCATGTCTATCTATCTATCTATCTATCTATCTCATGTCTGTCTATCTATCAATCTATCTCATATCTATCTCTATGTATCTATCTCATGTCTTTCTATCTATCTATCTATCTCATATGTATCTCTATGTATTTATCTATCAATCTATCTCATATCTATCTATCTCATATTTATCTATCGCATGTCTATCTATCTATCTATCTATCTATCTATCTATCTATCTCTATATATCTATCTCATATCTATCTATCTATCTCATATCTATCTCTATGTATCTATCTATCAATCTATCTCATATCTATCTCTATGTATCTATCTATCAATCTATCTCATATCTATCTATCTCATATTTATCTATCCATCTATCTATCTATCCTATCTATCTATCTCATAGATAGATAGATATGAGATAGATTGATAGATAGACAGACATGAGATAGATAGATAGATAGACATGAGATAGATAGATAGATATGAGATAGATATATAGAGATAGATAGATAGATATGAGATAGATATATAGAGATAGATAGACATGAGATAGATAGATAGATATCTCATATCTATCTATCTCATATTTACCTATCTCATGTCTATATATCTATCTATCTATCAATCTATCTCATATCTATCTATGTTATATATATCTATCTCATGTCTATATATCTATCTATCTATCAATCTATCTCATATCTATCTATGTTATATATATCTATCTCATGTCTATCTATCTATCCATCTATCTATCTCATATCTATCTCTATGTATCTATCTATCTCATATTTATCTTTCTATCTATATATCTATCTATCTCATATCTATCTATCTATCTCATATTTATCTATCTATCTCATGTCTATATACCTATCTATCTATCTATCTATCTATATATCCTATCTATCTATATATCTATCTATCTCTATGTATCTATCTCATATTATCTATCTATCTGTCTATCTATCTATCTATCTCTATGTATCTATCTCATATCTATCTATCTCTATGTATCTATCTCATAGATATCTATCTATCTCATATTTATCTATCTCAGGTCTATCTATCGATCTCATATCTATCTCTATCTATCTATCAATCTCTCATATCTATCTATCTCATATCTATCTATCTCATATTTATCTCTCATATCTATCTATCTCATTTCTATCTATCTATCTATCTATCTATCTATCTCATGTCTCTATCTATATATCTATCTCATATCTATCTATCTATCTATCTCATGTCTATCTATCTCATGTCTATCTATCTATCTATCTATCTATCTCATATCTATCTCATCTATCTATCTATCTCTATGTATCTATCTCATGTCTATCTATCTATCTCTATGTATCTATCTCATATCTATCTATCGCATGTCTATATATCTATCTATCTATCTATCTCTATATATCTATCTCATATCTATCTATCTATCTCATGTCTATCTATCTATCTCTATATATCTATCTCATATCTATCTATCTATCTATCTCTATATATCTATCTCATATCTATCTATCTATCTCATGTCTATCTATCTATCTATCAATCTCATATCTATCTATCTATCTCATGTCTGTCTATCTATCAATCTATCTCATATCTATCTCTATCTATCTCATATGTATCTCTATGTATTTATCTATCAATCTATCTCATATCTATCTATCCATCTATCTATCTCTATATATCTATCTCATATCTATCTATCTATCTCATGTCTATCTATCTATCTCATATCTATCTCTATGTATCTATCTATCTATCTCATATTTATCTATCTATCTCATGTCTATATATCTATCTATCTATCTATGTATCCTATCTATCTATCAATCTATCTCATATCTATCTATCTCATGTCTATCTATCTATCTATCTATCTATCTATCTCTATATATCTATCTCATCTATCTATCTATCTCATATCTATCTCTATGTATCTATCTCATGTCTTTCTATCTATCTATCTATCTATCTATCTCATATCTATCTCTATGTATCGATCTATCAATCTATCTCATATCTATCTATCTCATATCTATCTATCTATGTATCCTATCTATCTATTCTATCTATCTATCTCTATGTATCTATCTCATATCTATCTATCTATCTCATATTTATATATCTCATGTCTATCTATCTATTTATCTATCTATCTCTATGTATCTATCTCATATCTATCTATCTCATATCTATCTCATATTTATCTATCGCATGTCTCTATCTATCTATCTATCTATCTATCAATCTATCTCATATCTATCTATCTTATATATATCTATCTCATGTCTATCTATCTATCCATCTCCTATCTATCTCATATCTATCTCTATGTATCTATCTATCAATCTATCTCATATCTATCTATCTCATGTCTGTCTATCTATCTATCTATCTATCTATCTATCTATCTATCTATCTATCTATCTATCTATCAATCTCATATCTATCTCTATGTATCTATCTATCTATCAATCTATCTCATATCTATCTATCTGTTGTCTATCTATCTATCTATCTATCTCATATCTATCTCTATGTATCTATCTCATATCTATGTATCTATTTATCTATCTATCTCATGTCTATCTATATATCATATCTATCTCTATGTATCTATCTATCAATCTATCTCATATCTGTCTATCTCATATCTATCTATCTCATATTTATCTATCTCATATCTATATATCTATCTCATATCTATCTATCTCATATCTATCTATCTATCTCATATTTATCTCTCATATCTATCTATCTCATTTCTATCTATCTATCTATCTATCTATCTATCTCTATGCATCTATCTCTATGTATCTATCTCATATCTATCTATCTCATGTCTATATATCTATCTATCTATCTATCTATCTAT